>CM074718.1:354535261-355002761 GCA_037306005.1 Rhinophrynus dorsalis
TTCTTGCTATCTAGTCAACAGCATATGAATCTAAGTGGAGGGGATTGGCCAGCTAAGGAGGGAAGGTAGGCTCCACCCTGCCTTCCCAAAGTTACCAGTAACAGGTAAGACTAAAATCCTCTTATCTGTGGTTGGGGACCTTTCCTAGGTTTTTCCCTTTTTGTTGGTTATCTGTTGGGTACCTGCCACATGTTCCCTGGGGTCATTTGTTGTGGGGGTTTTTTTTGTTTTTTGTTTGGGTGTGCAGGCCTTTTAAGAACTGCTCCCACGATACCACTAACTTTGTTCCATTGACTTCCATGGACAAATTTCATTGGGATGTATCTCTGCTGCTGTTTGACATACAGGGGTCAGAGTGGGTTCTCCTTCTCCTTCCTCATCCTAAGTGTTTTGGGGGTCCATGGTGATTCTGCAGTCTTCTCTGTTGCCTAGCAATGCCTACAGCTCTACGTTGTCCATTTTGCAGGCTTTCTTCAGATTGGGGGGCTGTTTTGCAGTCACCATTTTGCTACTCTTGCTTATCCTAAAAGCAGAGGCAGACTCCTTGCTCTCCTTTTCCAAATTAACCTTTCCTGCTTGATAAGAACCTTTTTGGGGCTTTCTAGGGTAAATTTAGTCTGAGGAACTGTTACTAATAAACTATGCTAGTCTTAGAATCCAACATCCTGACAGCCGATCATTAGCGTTGCTACGGGTGGAAGAAGATCTTGGTACCTCAAATTGTCCTACCATGGTGAGGAAACGGTCTTAAAACAATTGTTGGAGAGATTGTGAAAATAAAATGTGGTTGGAGGTGATAGTGGTGGTGTGGCACAGGATAAAAAAAATATATAAATATATATAATTTTTTTTTTTTTATATATAATGCATATGCGCTCTGGCCCCATCTGGTGGTTTGCAATAGCCAGGCAACTATGCAAAGCCATAGTTGTTGTCAGTGCTTCTGTTGCTTGTGTATTCTTTTTATTTATTTTATACACTATTGCTACACGATAAATGCCGGTTCATTTAAAAAAAAAAAAAAAACCACTAAATTGAGTACAATTAGTTCATCAATGATAGCGGTCTTGTGCTCATTAACTCTCATGGTCTGTCCTCAGAGCATGCTTTTCACTGAGCCTGAACCAGTAACCATCAGGTTAGGGGTCCTGCAACTTACATTACTACTACCACGGACCTTTTAATCTGTGGATTGTTCTGTAGCATCATTGTCCTTTTTCTCATTCTGACTTTTTTCCCCTCTCTGTACCTTGTTTAGAGACTATTTAAACCTACCTGCCTCAGCTCCCACTGTTACGTTGTTAGCCTTAGAGGTGAAGACTGTTTCCTGGTTGCTCTGTTTGATTCTCTGGTTGACTTCTGCTTGTACCTTGACTTTGCTTGAACTCTTACTGTTTCAACCTTGGCTTGCACCTTGACTTTGCTTGAACTCCTCCCGCCTAGACTTATTAGCTTGCTTTGACAACGCCTCAGTCTTCTGCTCCAGTAGTTCTGCTTTCCCAGGACTGAGTGTTACCTATCATCGTTCGGCTCCTGACTCAACCTGGGTTTTGATATCTGGCTTCATGGACAGCACCTTTAATAAGATTTCGACATGCAACAAGGATGCAGAGCCCTTTGTCCCACCATTGGGATTGTTTCTTGTAGCCCTTACATTAACAATGTAACCAGCAGCACTGACAGTATGCTTGTTGGTAGGTACTTTCTACCAATGCTGGTCACAGCAATAGTTTTGTTTGCCAGTACTTCAGTGGGGTCATCATTTCTGCCTAGAACATGCCTATCCTGCAGGTAGCCAGTAATCATTTCACATACAGTAGGACCACTCCTTCAAGCTATATTAAGGTCATGGGTATCAGTTAACAAACCATATTCACGGAGTAAGTCTCAGAGAAGTGCTGGTGCCATCATGGCCTTCACTATCAGTGGTAGACTGTGTTCTCCTAATTCTTGGAATGTTGTTGCTTTTGAGGGTATAATTCTTTTTCTGACTTCCCTATGATTTATTTTTCTTTTTTTGGGCCCATAATTTTCTCGCTCTCTGCAAAACAATGTTTAACTTGATCTAAAAGGATTTCTTTACAAGCTTTGACAGAATCCGATTTATTTGAGGAATGCTGATTATGACTTGGCACAAGTTAATTATGCTTTGGCAGAAATTCAGACATTTTATGCTTAAAGCTGGGGTCTAGTGATAATGTGTTCCTCATTGGGTTTTTTTTTTTTAATATATAGACTCTATTCTAGGATCCTGCTCAGAGCATACAAACATATCAAGCAAGAGCTGGTTCATATTTGTGGTCTCCTTATAAACTGAATTGCCTTCCATGCACTTTTTTTTTTTATTTTTATTTTATTTCATCTCCAAAGAATAAATAAGGCTGGGTATTTCACCTATCCCTGCATTAGCACGAATAACCAACAAATGTGGCCACCTCCTCCTGCTCACATATGTCTGACATACACTACCTGGTGACAAAAAAAAAAACAGCCGCCTGCAATACCTTCCAGTTTAGCATTGTGTATTAGCTAATGGCCTTGATCTGCTCATACAGATGTTCTAGCAAAAACTGTCAAACTTCACCTAACTTGGACCTCTATTTTTACATGGCGATGGGGCAAGTGTTTGCTCTCTTACATGGAATATAATCTATTGTAAAAACTATAGGGCCGGCTAAAATGTGCACAGATTTTGTGGGCAATATTCATAATTTCTTTAACTGGTTTGAATCTGACAGTGAGTGACTACATACAAAAAGTGGCATGCTGATGGTAAGGGCAACAATGTTTCTGAACTTTGCTACTACTGATGGAGGTAGTAGTGGGGATGGTGGTGACCTGCTGAATGCTGCTGTCTTTTGATGGGAAGGATATCCAGCGAGGATCCAGTCATGTAGTCTGCCTACCTGTCCACATATCTGTGATCAGGGGATCTTTATTGCTGTAAAATGTTTCCAGCCTTTTGCCCACCAGGCTAATCACTAATACAGCTCTGGCACAGCCAAAAACAGTCTTGCAGCAATGAGGGAAAGCCTTCCACGTAAATGGGAGAGGGTTCCAGATCCCACCCACTCCTATCTGGTACTTCAGGAGGGATGAAAGCAGGGGTGCCCCATTTCTCCATTGCATTGCCTCTGCTTCACAATATGTGTATAAGAAAACCTTAAATGGCATCTGTCACCAGACCGTTCTCTATCAACAGATCTTCTCCCCTGTAAGTATACATGAAGTTTGATTCAGGGCAGCATTGTGAGCCCAGACTAAGGGTCTAGAGACCTGAAATGCTACTATAGTACATCAGTACTGCATCACTCAGAACTGACTGCTGTTCTGTGTGAGGCAGATCCCCATAAACCAAAGGCAGCAAACACTGGTCTTCAAGAGATGCCAACAGTTCATGTTTTCAGAATATCACAGATGGAGTGCAGTTTGGACTAATTCCTGACTCTCTTTATTTAGTCTACCTGTGCCTATTCAGGGATATCCTGAAAACATGCACTGTTGGTATCTCTTGAGGATCATGGCTGACTAATTTACCCTTGCCATAGGCCTTCTGCTTTAGACTCAAAGTAATGCAACCTTCAATCCATATGCATTGCAAACAGGACAGAAGTAGCGTGAGGATTGTGGATCTGAAGATTGTTGCTTAGTCCTAGACCGGATGTAGGCAGCCAGTTGACTTCTGCATAAATATTCTAAAGACAACATTTTGTTTCATAGAAGCCAATTGGCTGCACACTTGCCTTCATTCAGTGTGCTTGGGGGGGGGGGGGGGGAAGGTCTGTACTCCCACTGTGCGCTGGTTAGTGAGTAGGTGAAAAAAATGTGTCCTTTCCATTGTAATCGATGTCCAGGGCTAAGGGACTTAAAAACAAAGACATGGTGTGAGTTTGGGGTAAACCAATGGCTGCACGAGGTGCAAATAAACATTTCCATTGACTTAAGAGGGATTTTCAAGCATTTTAATAGTTAAACTAATTAAGTTAGGACCGTGCTTACTTCCACCATGTTAAAGTCAATAATGTAAAATGTGCTATGATGCATTTGGGACCTTATGCATAAAGCAAGATGAGCAATTATGAGTTGAACCAACTGCACCGTAAGAGACAAATTAAAATTCCCATTCAATTATCCCCTTGAAAATTAGGTCTTTATGGCATTGAAAAGAAATGCATTGGAGACCTCTAATATCCAAGGAGTTAAATGAGTAGGAAGTACGAAGTTTTGGGTGCAAGGACTGTCATAATCTTCAAACAAAAGTATAGGCAACCCTTAAACAAAAGCGCGTGGTCCCAATTTCAAACAATCTCTTCTATATATAATCTATAAATCATTAAACAGCTTGCTTCAACACAAAGAATAGACCAGGTCCACTCTTGTAACCTTCAAGTGAAGAACATGTTAAAGGAATGGGAATTTTAATTTGTCCCCTACAGTACAGTACAGTTTGCCCCAGAATGACTCCGCTTTTCTTTTTAGCATAAGACACTAGTAGGGCTGTATGTTCAATAGAAAATGGAGGCGTTTTGGAGCAAACCATTTGAACTATGGGGGAGAATTGAAAATTCCCATTTGTTTAAATGGGGATTATAACCTCTTTGAATGCTAGAGTGGTCTTCAATGCATTGTTTCACAATTTAGTTGTAGATCTCTCTAGCATTCAAAGGGTTAAAAATCCTTTTTAAATCAATGGAAATTTTTTTCAAATTTTCAGTTCTCCCCTATAGTGCAATTGGTTTTCCCTCAGTGTGCCTCCACTTTTTCTTTTGAACATATGGCCCTTAAGAGTGTATTCAAAATGTATAGCTCTTGGAAGTTATTCACAAATGTGTGATAAAGTAGAGAAGACTTCTCTAGTGCTATCACTTCTCCAGTTCCTATGTTTTTCTATAGAGCCTATGTACTGTTACTTCTTAAAGGGATGTTAATGTTTCAAAATAAAAGCAGCTCCAATTAATCTTCATAGTATTTTGGCCATAGAGAGTGTTATTTCAATACTGTCAGAGTTGTAGTTCAAGAGTAATTGATAAAGAACCCCCCCCCCTCCCATCCCGTTTACTGATGTTACACTACTCGGCACAGAAAGGCAGTGTCCAGATGTCTTGCAGAGAGGGACAATCTTCAGTTAGCATAAAGGAAAAACCTGTCAAGGGGGGCGGGGTTTCATTGTTCTCACAGTAAGAAGAGTGTCCCTTGCTGTGAGTTGTAGGGTCTTAAGATCAGATTCCACATCTGAGGGGAGGTGGCTTATTGTAGGTAAAAGGGGTTGCTAGGGGGATACTTTATCATTCAACTACTATTGAACTACAACTCTGACAGTATTGAGATAACACTGTCCATGGCCCAGCTATGAGGATTATTTAGAGCTGCTTTTATTTTGAAACATTTACGATCACTTTAAGTTTTGGAGATCTTGATGTATAGGCTCCGTAGCCTAACATAGGAATTGGAGAAGTGATATCACTGGAGAAGTTCTCCCCTTTATCCCCTTAGTGTATAACCCCTCTTCAGTCCTGGTGCTGTTGCCATCTTGTTTTGATGCAGGTCAGTATTTTTACTTTACCACAATGTATTCGAGACCTGTCTAGCATTCAAAGTTTTAAAATCCCAATTTAATGTAAAGTGAATTTTTATTTGTTCTATATAAAGCAGTTGGATTGCCCCAGAATTACTTTTCTTTGGTACATCACCCTCACTCTCTAGAACTCCTACCTGAAAAGTCACTTGTTATTTTCTAATTTTTCTATTCCTTGTAGTCCGTACCTAAACACAAAACTAATGTTAAAAATGACGTCTCCATCACCAAGACAGAGAAGGGATTATAAATAGGTAATAAAGAGGAATGGATTGCTTGGCTATAAATCAAAAATTTCTAAAAGTATAATAAAGGGCTAAAGTAAAACTGAAAGAGTTCTATAATAACTTTAGAGCCCAAAGGTTGATTTATAACCATTTTATAAATCCGCTCCTAGCCATTATACATTTTATATACTGTCAAAGTTTTTGAAATGTGTTGTAAAGTAATAGAAGTTTAGCTTGTGGGTCAAGCTACACTTTACTTTTGTCTACCTGCATAAATATTAAACTTTCTATATGACTCTTATGCACAAAAGAAAAGAGAAGCAATTCTGTGGCAAACCAACTTAACCATAGGGGAAATTACCACATTTCTGAAGATTCCCACTGCATTGAAAAGACTCCTTTGCCACTGAAAGAATTAAATGGTCTTGCTAATATTGGCTTTTTTGTATACTGATATTAAAGGGGTAGTAATACTTAAAATGTATAAAAAAAGATGTTGTAGGGTTTATCCCCCTGAGTAAAACAAGAGTACTCCCACTGCTGAAAGGTGTTTCATTCAAAAGTTATTAATTTTCAAAGTTGAATTTTTTAGGTGCAATATCACAGTGGCCTGAAATTGTACAGTGGCGCTGTTGCTACCCCATCCTATGGACAGCTGAGGTCCCGGGACCATAAATCTCCATAGGATGGTGTATCAACAGCGCCACTGTACAATTTCAGGCCACTGTGATATTGCACCTAAAAAATTCAACTTTGAAAATGAATAACTTTTGAATGAAACACCTTTCAGCAGCGGGAGTACCCTTGTTTTACTCAGGGGGATAAACCCTACAACATATTTTTTTTACATTTTAAGTATTACTATCCCTTTAAGGGTTTGATAAGGCAGCTACTGCTGTGAAAAGCATGCCCTTTCTAGCGCTTTTTATGAATAAAATTTTATTATTCATCAGTCCAGAATGGTTGCTTTATTATTTTTATGGTCATATCGACATATAGTATTTTTTTTTTCTGTTTGGATTTCTGTGGAGTATCATTGGAGTTCCAGTTCCTGCAATTTGGAGATTGGTTACAGTGGAGGATGTGAACATTGGACATCATATACCGTTACAGGGACGGGTAAAGTACCCTTTAGGCTTTTTAAGTTGGTGACAGGTATAAGCCTGATTACTAACATTTATTAAATGTGAGTTGATCTATTGTGTATATACACTCTGCCATATTACCAGCTCTGGTAATACACTATAGGTGCCTCTCCTGTTTTTTTCTTTCTTTGCATAAATGATTTTTTAACCCCATGAATGGTAGCATTGTATTAGATTGTCTGAGAATGGATCTAATGGCGGAATGCAAGAAATGTGAGTAATCACTATTTGCAGACCATGTTTGTTGACAGAATGATTAAAGATGAGAGTTGGTACCGTGTTAGCCGTAGAAATACAGGAGACAAATATAGTTTTTGATACCTTTATTGGCTAATTAAGCAGATTTAGAATGCAAGTTTTCAAGACCGCTTAGGTCTCTTCCTCAGTCATGTTATACAAATAAATATGAAAACATCTCTCTTATATACAAATAGAATGATTAGTAACACAATGCTAATGAATTAAGCAGGTATTTTCTAAATTAGCTCATGTTTACACTATTTTTAGAGAATGCCTTTTTTAAAAAAATGGGCATAGCTAAAATGCCCTCAGTTTTGAGAAAATTACAAGTTGTGCCTAATTCAGCTAAACAGTTTGGTACACATTTTCCAATATCTGACTAATTTTGACATGAATTTAGGCGCATGTTCTAACTTTGCTATTAATTTAGGAGCATGTGCTATTCAGCATCAAGGTGTTAGTAGGATTCTTGCATCAAAACGAGAGCAATCGCAAATAGCACATACATTTATGGCTTTCAAAAAAATAGCGGATGCTCCACTTTCTTACATTCCACCCTAAGGGCCTTATGTAGAATAGAGGAGCAATTCTGGATGAAACAAAGTATACTATAAGGAAAATATACGGATTACCAAAGTGCCCACTTAGTTAACCCCTTAACGACCTGCCGATCAGCACGGTCAATTAAGGACCACAGATTTTTTTTTTTTTTATTGCTCCTTCCGGTTTTGGACTCCCCGAACAGCGTGCAGCAGGGGGGGAGCCCGGAATTCCATGACGGTCAATGTACGTCATGGGTTGTTAACTCGGATGGACCCATGACGTACTATGACCGTCAAGGGTCATTAAGGGGTTAACCAATTGACTGCTACAGAGGTCCCCAATGCATTTAAAACAATGCGCTGGAGACCTCTCTAGCACTCAAGGGATTAAAAGGCCTGTTTAATGGGATGGTAATGTCCTCTTATAAATTGATGCAATATTGTAGATTAAAAAAAAAAAAATATCCTGAGCAAGTCCCATCTCTCAAACCTTTATGGTTTGAGAGATATAAGGTTTTAAATTTCCCCCCTCCCTCCCCTTTCCCTGATGTCAGATGTAAAGCTGAGAGCAGGAGATTTGTGTCTGCTGACTTGAGGTGGCTCTTCAGCAGAGCCGAGATAGCAATATTTAAAAATGAACTACTTCATTGCTACAAAGTGTGCTTGCAATCTAGGCACACTTTGTAGACTGTTCCAATGAAGTATTTCCTTTTAAATATTGCTATTTCGGCTCTGCTGAAGAGCTGCTGGCTGGTCTCAGGACAGGAATCTCCTTCTGTCACTAGAGCTCTGATATCAGTGCAAGGGGAGGGAGGGGGAACTTTAGCTGCGAATATGGTTTGAGAGTTGGGACTTGCTACAATATAGCAGCAGCTTCTAAGTGGGCATTACTAACCCTTTAAATGTAGACAACAAAAGACTCTAAATCTTCTTCTAGTCTGTACTTAGACATAACAATTCCAAAACAGAAAATGGAATGTTTCCAACTCTGCATTACCAGGCACTGGTCAAAGTAAAGGTGTCCATGGCAGGCAGAAAAAAAAAAATCTGTAACCTTTTTTGATGACCCTTTGCATTAAGTACCACGCTGTCTGATATTTCCTAAGTTGTGAATGGGCTGCACAGGTGGAGAAAAGAATCATATGAACTCTCACAAAATTATTCCTCAATAAGTGTATTCTCTAGATAAGGGCGCTGGAACAGCAGGTGGGGGATTATGGGAGTTGTAGTTTGGCAGCATATGGAAGGCTCACATTGCACATCCCTGCTCTAGATGCATGGTTTCCAACCCTCCTCAGGGATGCTTAGCAGGCCATGTCTTTAGATTTCCCTACTTTTACACAAGTGATTTAACCTTACCTGGTCACCAGCAGGTGGTCCTAAAGACATAGCCCATTAGGTGCCCATTTGGAGAAGTTTGGGAACCATGGCTCTAGATCAGGGTTTCTCAGCCATAGTTCTCAAGCACCCCTAGAAGTCCAGGTTTTAAGGATTTCCCTGCCTAATCACAGATATGTAATTAGTGGATCATTCTTCAATCTGATTAGTTCTCATGTTCAGGGTCAGATTTCCCTATAGGCAGAGTAGACAACTGCAGAGAACTTCCAAATTTTGAAAGGTGCCTTCGCTGTGCTGGCCACACACACATTCTGAATTTTGGATGTGGTCAGAACAGTTTCAGTGTCCCTCCACCAGTTTTGTACCTCTTTATAAGTTGCTATTTAACTCCTTGAATGCTAGAGATGGTGTAAAGCACATTTAGGAGAAATGTGTTGGCGATCTCTAGCAGCCAAGGGATTAAAGCTTTTTTTCATTCTTGCTTATTGTAAGCCAAGGGTAGTTTCTTTGCTGGGAACAGTTGATATGACGGGGTGGAGTGATGTAAGGAGAAGTATGTGGCTATGGGTGTTGCTAAGGTCACCTGAGATGTAAATCCAGCACTGTACATGTGGAGTGGAAATCGCAAAAAACAGAACTGCTGGGTGTATTCGAGGATCATGAATTAATGAATATGTTTATATAGCGCCATGAGTGTAGGCAGTGCTTTACAATTAAGGGTTTAGACAATACAGTTTTAAAAGTGCTTTGCAAAGTGAAACCCTGAAAATGAGGTCACTGCCTAACCGCTTACAATCTAAAGTTAATCGTGGTTGAGATACTTTGTTCTAGTTTATGGTTGGGCAACCTGCAGCTTGTGGGACAACAACTAAGATCATCTGGCTGTAGGGGCTTGATGAAAGTTTTAGTCCACAACAGCTGGAGGGCTTCAGGTTGTCTCACACTACTTTAGTATCTTATCATTCTAACAAACTACCAGGGTGGATTGACAGCCACAAGCAGCAAATCCACAGTTTCCTATCAGAATTCATTGTAATAGGCAGAGCTAGTTTTCCCTTTAGGCATGATAGGCAGACACCTAATTGTTAGAGGTACACCAGCCGTGCTGACCTCTCTCCCCATACAGAGTTGTAAACACGGCAGGCACAATCCCAAAATCCTTGCTCGAAACACCCTCTTACTGGTTTAAGGTGACCAGTTTATTCACTAACATACATTTTTTCTGTAATGTCCAGTTCATACAGTATTGTCTAGTTTATATACATCTGTACTGGAAAGACTTTTTAACTATTTGGATGCTAGAGACATTTCCAGAGCAATAAAAATCAATACATCTTGCCTACCACTGCTATAGGCTAAGGGTTTTTTCAGTGCCAGGAAACAGAGGCTTAGGGCAATTCATATGAACAGTTGGGGTGAGGCTAAGAGCATCTTTCTCCAGAGGATGTATTTGGTAATAGGACTAAAAGAGTATTTAGAAACAGTGCAGTGGATTTACACAAACTATAATTTAACTTATATTTACTATGAGCTATGCACAATGTACAAAAGCACTTGTTTTGAGATAGAGTTAATTACAGTCATCAATAAAGTTGAATTAAGTCTGAGTATGAAAGCAACACAATAAAAATCTCTGACGCAGTGTTTCCATTAACCCTATAAGGATCACAGTGGGCTGTACAATGCACTGGTAAGGGGGAACACTGTGTAAAACCAAACTTCAGTCAATTACAAATGTCACGACACAATGGTTTCCTTTTCAGGATTTTACTAGAGTGATCAAACAATATTTTGGGTATCTGCAACCACAACTGACAGGGTTATAGATAATGTAACAATGAGTTATGTATATTAGAATAAAAACTGAAAGGGATCTGGTATGGTCTGAGATCTGTATTTCATTGAAGTTTGATAGTGTATGCCGTCCATCCACACTGAATCATATATGCACTTGCAAACAACTCTTCTATTGTTTCAAAGGCTACAATTCTAATTTGAATAAAAAAATAAATTATGCAATTAGTTGAACCAGCCTTAGAATACATCATTATAGAACAAAAAGAATTCCACTTAATGTAGTTTTCAATTAAGTTAATAAAATGATACATTTTTAACTTTACTTCCGCAAGCTCTGATTTAATGATGGGGAATTAAAGAATATCGGAGTTGTTTCTTTATTTTTTTTTATACAAGAGACGTGCCTCATTAGAAGATGTAGTGTAATCCCTGCCATTTTTTGGTTCTATAGAATTAGTTTTTTGTCAGAGAATTTATCCAGTCTTGTATATTTCGTTATTTATGTACTACCAAGTCATTTTTTTTGCATTTCCTAGAGGAAGGTTTACATAAATGCCTAATGTGACACCACATAATTTTAGCAGACTAGAAAATAGTTACCATTTTAATTTAAATTTAAATGATTTTGTAATAGCTGGACAAATCATTCTGAGAACCCTGGAGCTCTTCATTTTAATACTTCAATGTTTGTGTGTTGAAATATTCTTTACATAAGCTCGTTTAAAAATGCTGACTTTATTTTGTGCATTCTGTTTTCATTTAAAGCCTCCTATTTCTTAAATCTTTTGCTGTTTATGATTCGATTTTAGTGATAATAGAATATGAAAACACTTGCAAGAATTAAATGAAAAGCTCATAAAACAACTTAAATTTACGTAAGATTTTGCATGTAGAACATTTTTGCAATTTGGTTTAAAAAGGAAAATAACATTACATTTTTAACAAATACTTCAAACACAGACATATTCTAGAAATTCCTCTGTTTAATTATTACCCCATTCTGAGGCAGAGACTTCCATATTCCCCCACGCTTTTTAAGTGACCTCCCACAGAAGACTGTTCTCTTTCTATTTCAATTCCTAGTATATGGGTCAACATAATCCCAAATTAGGCAGGCTCCCATTATCCGTCTTCCTTGTCCATGGATTGCCAAGTTCATGGGTTCATTCCATGTCATCCCCAGGCAGCACCAATAGAGAGAGACCCCTCCCCCAGACAGTAAAAAGCATAGGTCAGATATTACACTACCCTGTAAACAGGAGCTTCCTCCCTCCTTCTGTAGAGCTTTTTCCTGTCCCAGGACAAAGGCAGGTGTTTTTTGTTTTGTTTTTTTCCAACAAAGGCAGGTGTTTTTTGTTTTGTTTTTTCCATCAGCTCATCCGTAGGGGAGGGGGATGGATGAGATTGGGGGCCTCCATCACGGTGGTGGGGCAGGTTCTAGAGTGCTGAATGCACCTTCCCGGGGAAGACCATGTCTGGGGAGGTGTCTGGTCGCTGCCTAGAGACACGCAATGGTGTCGGCTGGGGTATGGTGTCAGTGGCCATGATGGCACACACGCCTGCATTCCCATCTTTCCTGCAGCTGGCAAATCTTCAAGAAGGATCCTATGGATGTACAGACAGAGGTGGGAACCTAGGGGCCACTTAGATTTGGGCATAAAAGGTAGGATTGACTGCTTTCTGTGTTGTCTGTTCTTTATTTTGTGTGTGTGTGATGGTCCCAGCTGACTGATCCTTGGAAGCTCTGCTGGCTCTTTACCTCATCTGCCCAAAGTAAGCATCCTAGGGGCCTAAATTGGCTTGTTTCAGGGTCTTATCTAGGGGAATATAGTTCTCCAGTCTCCTGTACCCTCTACTGTTTATGTTTCTTCCTCTGTTATCTCATTTCTGCAGCATGTCAGACCTAGAAACCATTGAGTTTGGCATGGTTCCTTAGTTCATCATGTAAGCAACTACTACCTGAGTCTCACCATAGATACATTTCTGGAGCCTGTATCCAGCAAGCTGTTGCCAAAGATGCCTCAAATCCTACGTAAGATTTCATGTCATGGTTTTGTTCTGAACTACAACTTACTTTTGACCAAGTCAGAGATTCCAGATCACACTAACGGAAACCAGCACTTTCCTGGCACAGGGAATTTGACTCTTCTGGATCAGATGTTAAGGATAGGCTTCCAGGAGATGACGAATTACCAAATGATATGTGTTTGTTTCCTTCTGAAGATATAGATAAGAAAATTGACTATTTTCAGATGAGTGAGAAAGCTTTTTCCCTTTCACTCTAAAGACCTCAATTTGTGGGAGATACTCCCACAGATCTGCAATTCCCTTGGAAAATGGATCCAGCTTTTCAGATCCAATGGATAGGAAGGCAGAAGCGGCTATGAAGAAGGCCTCCAGCCCAGGTTTCAGACCAGCGATCTTGGCAGTCTCATTGGCCCGTTCACTCAGGATGCGGCTATAAGAGCTCCAGGATGCCTCTCCTCCAGAGTTCCTAGAGAAGAAATTGTAGGTAAACTGTCTGTCCTACGACTGGTGGTATATTTCCTCTGTGACGCCTCCCTGGAATCAGTCCACCTATGCACAAGATCCTCTGCACTGTCCATTACAGCTCACAGGACAATTTGGTTGAAGGGTTGGATGGAGGATGCCGCCTGCAAAAAACTGCTTGTATTCTATGCCATTCCTAGATGGTGCATTATTTGGCCCTGAATTGGAGCAACTCATTAACAAGACAGATGCTAAAAAGCAGCTACCTTCCATGAGATCTCTTCCTAGATTCAGGAGATAATTATCCAAGGAAATATACACCCAGTGTAGAGAGTCAGCATTCCCTCAACATTCCCGAGACAAAATGCCTCAATCCCAGAGAGCACCATTTTGTCTGAGCAGCTGCTGATTCTTCTCTTCATCTTCTCCGGTGGGGTCTCACCCGTCTTCTTCCTGATGCCAGGTGTATACACACAATTCCCCAAGGAGGCTGCTTTACAGCATATTCTACCTGCTTGGAAACACATCACCCAATATTAATGGGTCTTAATTCTGCTCCGTGACAGTTATCACATACAGTTTGTCCAGACTCCTCCTTCATGGTATCTGCCGACTCCTTTGCCAACCTTTATTCAACAGAGAACTCTTTTTCATCAGGCTATCATCCAGTTACTCAAAGATAGTGTTCCAGTTCACGGTTGTCAAGAAGGGAGATGCACAGAGTCCCAGATGTTTCAAGTCGCCTGGTGGTGGATCTAAGGCCAATAAACAAATCAATACTTTGGCAAAAGTTCCAGATGGAAAGACAAAAATCAGTCATTGAGACTCTCATTCACTAAGATTTTATGGCCACAATTGGTCTTACAGAGTCATACCACCATGTATTCAACCAGTCTCTCAATGTTTCCTTTGGGTAGCTGTACACATCAATGGAAAAAGGTAGAACCTTCAATTCCAGGCTCTTCCATTTGGGCTCTCTTGAGCTCCTCATACCCTTACCAAAATCCTTGTGGTGGCCATGGCCTATCTTCAGTAGAGGGGTTTCTCAGTACTACCATACCAGACAATTGGCTGGTAAAAGCACCCTATTGATCCATGCTTCTAGATCACCTGCCCATTCTTCTTCAGACCCTGCAAAGGCAAGGAAGGAACATTAACTGGAGAAAGTTGGCTGATCTTCGATTCAACCTTAGCCAAGATGTTTCTCATGGAAGAGTGGCAGCTCAGGGTGCAGCAGAAGGTCTTGAGAATGCTAGCCTCTCTATGCTCCAGTATCAGGGACATCATGTCTCTTTTGCGGCTCATGTCATTATGCATTCCAGCAATCCCATGGGCACTTTTACACCTAAGACCCCCTCCAATCATGCGTCTTGAGGAACTGGACCTTGCTCTCTAAACAGGTCTCTTCAGATTCCGGCTCAGATCAGGTTAACCCTGAGATGGTGGTTGATCAGCTCCCATTTGACATTTGGTTTGTCATGGCAGATTACAGTCCAGCATGCCATCACGACAGATACAAGTGGTTCCAGGAGGGGATCTCACCTTCAGGACCTGATGATCCGAAGTTCATGGACTCAGACAGAGGCACCAGTCAATAGAATTTCAGGGAAATCTCGGCAGTCTGACGAGCACTGAGGTATTGACAGAGCAGACTATGGGGTACTGCAGTCTGTGTTCAGTCTGACAACCCGGGCAGTTATTTCCTTTTTCAGTCAATGAGGAGATACCAGAAATCCTTGCATCTGGAAACTAACCCAGAAGATCTGTCATTGGGCAGAGGCCACCTTATCTCGTCTCTCTGCAACAAATCTCAGGGGTTGCCTGGACCTGATAGTGGACTTTCTGAGCTGACACCAAATACAGCAGGGAGAATGGTCTCTAAACCGGGATGTATTCCTCCAGTTCTCCTACAACTGGTAGACTCCAGAGATAGATATTATGGTAACCAGACAGAACAGGCAGATGACTCGATTCTACTCCTTGAACCCAGAGGATCGTCTGGAAGCAGTGGATGCTCTGATCCAACCATGAACTTCTCATCTTGCATATATTTTCTCCCCCATTCCAGTCCTGCTGAAAACTCAAACAGGAACTGACCAGGGTGATTCTAATTGCTTCCTTTTGGCCCAGGAGGACTTGGTTTACAAAACTCCACCAGCTATCGATATAACCTCCCATCTGCCTCCCTAACCATCCTGATTGCCTGCACCAGAGGCCACTGGTACACCTGAATCCTCAAGTTTTCTCTCTGTTGGCAGCTCCTCCACCTTCAAGGGTTCTCAGACACAGTGACTGTCGGAAATTTTCTCTACATGGTGTTTTGCCCGCAACTTATCACCCTTTTCAGCAGGATTTCTAGCCATCCTAGAATTTCTTCATCAGGGGTTTGAGGTCGGTCTGCAACCCTCCACTATTAAAGGACAAATCACAGCCATAGGTTCTTTGACAAACGCACCTGTCGCAGATCATCCCCTTACGAGATGCTTTTCTACAGCCATGACAAAATTAAGACCCAGGGTCCATCCACAGGTTGCTCCTTGGGTTCTTAACTTTGTTCTCAATGGCTTCTCAACACATCGTTTCAAACCCCTAGAATCCATACTGCTGACATTCCTCACTTGGAAAATGACATTCCTGATTGCCAACACCTCTGCTTATCGGATTGGAGAAAGCCTGGCTATGTGTATACTGGAGCCTTTTCTCACTACACATACAGACACAGTAGTCCTACGTCTACCTCCGGACTTCCAGCCTAAAGTGGATTCTACCTTTCATCGTCATCTAACTGACTATGCAACCCCAGTCTAATTCTGGGGTCATGGACCCATGGGCCATGATGGATGTGAAAAGATATCTGCTAGCTTATTTGGATCATACTAGAACATGGAGACAAGTGTCGTAGTTGCTCCTGTCTTTTTCTGGACCTTCTAAAAAGAAAGGAGCATCCACACAATCGATTTCCCGATTGTAAACAACCCATCATTATGGCCTATCAACAAGCAGACATGGATCCACCTGCATCATTTAAGGCCCATTCTACTTTAACTATGGCAGTGTCCTGGGCTGAGAGGGCAGAGGATTTGGTTGGCCAAATTTGCAGAGTGGCTTCTCGGAAGAGGGTCCACACGTTTTGTCACCATTACAGACTGGACTAGCTTGCATTGCAGCAGAGGACTCCTCCTTTGGGCATTGTGTTCTCCAAGCAGTAGAGTCCTGTATCCCGCCCTACCAGTCTTTGCTACATCTCTGTTGGTGCTGCCTGAGGATGACATGGAAATTATGAATTCTGGCTTGCTTGGGATTCCTTTTCCTTGTCAGCCCCAAGGCAGCACACTGATTACCTTCCCTATTAAATATTATCTTTTGCATCATCTACTCTCCTGTCTTTATTATTATCATGGTACCCATGCTCTTGGCTGCAGGCAGCGACATTCTGACTGTCCAATTCCATTACCTTGCTCTGATTGGCCAGGTATCTTTGTCGCTGCCCAGTGATAGCCTTTATATACTCTGTCATGTCTTCACTATGGTGCCCTTTCTTGGTGTACTAGTTCCTGATGTTTATTCTGGGTCTCTCTGATCATGTATGACCTGGCCTGCTTGACAAAGTTCCTGTGTTTCCTATGTTGCTGTTCTGTTGCTGACCGTATCTGGGTGAGAACCCGCTCCATTGCTGACCTTATCTGGCTGAGAACCCGCTCCGTTGCTGACTATACCTGGCTGAGAACCCGCTCCGTTACTGACCGTATCTGGCTGAGAACCATCTCCATTGCTGACCGTATCTGGCTGAGAACCCGCTCTGTTGTTGACTGTATCTGGCTGAGTACCCGTTCCTTTACTGACCGTATCTGGCTAATTACCGTGCTGTTGCCATTTGTGCCTGGCTATACCGCATGGTTGCCTCCGTTTGGGCCTGTGATTCCCGCTGTTGCCTTTCCGTTACTTTAGTCAGTGCACACTGTCGACCATAGGCTGAGCATTCGTGCTTTAGCTACTTTCTTAAAGGGATAGTAATACTTAAAATGTAAAAAAAATATGTTGTAGGGTTTATCCCCCTGAGTAAAACAAGGGCACTCCCACTGCTGAAAGGTGTTTCATTCAAAAGTTATTAATTTTCAAATTTGAATTTTTTAGGTGCAATATCACAGTGGCCTGAAATTGTACAGTGGCGCTGTTGCTACACGATCCTATGGACAGCTCTGGTCAGTTGACCATAAATCTCCATAGGATCGTGTAGCAACAGCGCCACTGTACAATTTCAGGCCACTGTGATATTGCACCTAAAAAATTCAACTTTGAAAATTAATAACTTTTGAATGAAACACCTTTCAGCAGTGGGAGTGCCCTTGTTTTACTCAGGGGGATAAACTCTACAACATATTTTTTTTTTACATTTTAAGTATTACTATCCCTTTAACCACCTCAGGTGGTGTGCACACGCAAAGTACCGGTACAGTGTTGCATAGAACTGACTGTGTTACTCTGATCACTCTGTGTGTCCACCTCCCTACCGTCGCTGGGCTCACTCCCTTTGGGAGTTGCAGTATCTCTCTGGGCGTTACCTATTGACCCTTTTTGTGCCTGGATCATCCAGGCAGGGTCAGTGCTCTTTTCCTCACTGCAGTAGCCTTGGGCTCAAGAGCCAGCGGTTGCTTTCCACCACACTTCAGTGTGAGGGGACCCTGGTTCCCGTCCTTAAGTATATTACGATTCACCCATAGCGTTCTAGGGTTTATCAACTTAAGCTGTTGCTTTGGTCTCCCTGTGACCCTTGTCCTAGGGTCAGTGCTGCCTACTAAAAGCGGTTGCCTTGGTCTGCCTGTGACCCTAGTCCCAGGGTCAGAGCTGCCTACTAGCGGTTGCCTCGGTCTCACTGTGGTCGAAATGTCAGTGTTGCCTCACTCCCCTTGGGTTCTGTGCCTCCCAGGCGTCTGGGTTTGTGCCAGTCATCTACTCCTGGACTGCTTGATACCTGAGTCCTGCTGTCAGCTCTTGGGCTGCGTTGCCATCTGTCATCCAGGTTCAAGCCAGAACGCTCGTGTACCAGTGATTGTCTCCATTTCAATATATATTACTAAGACTGGCTTTCTATTGCTGTATATATCTGTACATATATATGTTCTGTTATAGTGGGTCTAAGGGCCTAACTCAGTGTTTGTACTTTATCCTAATAAAGTCATTTTAACCTTACCAATCTGGTCTGAGTGTTCATCTAAAACCATGACAATTATTGCACTACGGGACTGACAAGGAAAAGGATTTCCCAGGCAAGACAGAATTCATCCTTTCCAAGTTGACTTGATTATCTAGTCTTTGCCTCACTGCTGAGTTTCTCTGAAGCTGTTCATTATATTACAATTAGAGCCTGAACACTTAAGCTGCAGGTGAGTTAACCTCTTGAGTGCTATGGTCCTGTTTTATGTCTCTATTCTACTGGCACCCATAGGAGTATGGTGTTTTGCATGTGATGTGCTCAGTTCTTTCATTTTAATAGTACAATGTGTGTGTGTCTAGCTTGAGGCTACTTTCACTATAAGGGATATTAACACCTGTTTCTCATGTCTGTTTAAAATGTCTTGGGGCATTCTTCCTCCCTATGAGGACAGATGCTTCACTCCAGTAATCATTCCTATTGATTTCCTGAAGCACAACCACAGGTCTTAATGGGAGAGACACCATCAACAGGTCAGAGGTGCCACAACTAGCAGAAGTACTCCTAAATGTTCCCTGAGCTCTGGGGCATATAACAGAAGTGCTATTGATGTGTTAGAGGGTTTGCCAAGATTTTCTGCTGTGGCTGCAGAGTTTGTTTTTTGGCAAGTCATAGAGCTCCTGCACGTTCCGCCACCATATCTGCACATGATGTAATTAGAGCAATAAAGTTACACTGTTCTTCTAGTATGTACTGCCATCCCACACTTGCTAAGTTCTTATAAAGAAGTCAAAATCTGCACAAAAATAATGCAAATGTAAAAATATGGAAGAGTAAACTTGCCAAAATTGTGGCAGTTGACATGCTGCCCTTTTTTCTTTTCTTGAAAACAGAGGCTTTAAAGAACTGATGGCATGTGTTGCACCCTGCTGGAATATCCCAAGCCACAGTTATTTTTCTTGGATGGTTGTGCCAACATTACTTAAGCAGGAAGTTAGTGTTGTGGGTAAAGGACAAAGGCACTCAGCCTGGTAACAACCTATTTGAGGCATATCTCTACTTCAGCCCTCAAAAGAGTAATATTGTGGTGGGAAATGTATTGACCTTGATTATGTATTAGCTATGGGATAAAATTGTTTGTTTGTTTTTTTTGTTTTTTTTTGTGAAAAGTCATGAGGGAACATTTTCTTATAACTATAACCAGCCTGTTTATAACATGCCACATAATCCAAATTACACAATGCCTCAAAATTATGGCTCAGATTAACAGATTATTCCTTCTTCATATCCATATCAAAATCCTATTTAACATTTGGCACTCTCACCAGATTTCACATAAAGTTCAAATATTGAATGTCCAGAAGAGATTCAACTATTAAGTCTGTTAAAAGGCTGATATTTGTTTCTGCTTATGTTGGAGAATACAACTCTCATAATCCTCAACCAATAGCTGGATAGAGATAATGGGATCTGATAAATGAATGGTTGGCAAAAGGGGTATATATTGCCAAAAAACTGCCATGCCCCCCCTTTTGCCAAGCTCCACATCACCCTCTCATCTTATCCCTGTTTTGCCAACCTGCATCTCCATCCCACCTCACCCTTTCACCAACATCCATATCTCTGTTCCATCTGCCCCTTTTTCCAACCTCCACATTACAGAGTAAGCACTCAGCTTGAAGGGTTTGAAAAAAGGGGATTGTGCCTTAAGGTCATTCTTACAGGTGCTCTTGCCCTGTGTCACTTTTTTGTTTGCTGTATGAAGGTTACTTACCTAGGTAAGTTAATTTGTTAAAGGGATAGTAATACTTAAAATGTAAAAAAAATATGTTGTAGGGTTTGTCCCCCTGAGTAAAACAAGAGTACTCCCACTGCTGAAAAGTGTTTCATTCAAAAGTTATTCATTTTCAAAGTTTAATTTTTAGGTGCAATATCACAGTGGCCTGAAATTGTACAGTGGCGCTGTTGCTACACCATCCTATGGAGATTTATGGTCCCGGGACCAGAGCTGTCCATAGGATCGTGTAGCAACAGCACCACTGTACAATTTCAGGCCACTGTGATATTGCATCTAAAAAATTCAACTTTGAAAATTATTAACTTTTGAATAAAACACCTTTCAGCAGCGGGAGTACTCTTGTTTTACTCAGGGGGATAAACCCTACAACATATTTTTTTTTACATTTTAAGTATTACTATACCTTTAAATAAATGAAGAGTCACTTATTAGCAGGTTATAACTCACCTTTAACATGACAGGTTCCACTTTAGCCAAAGAGGCAAATAAAATGATTCTGCAGAATAGCATTATCCAAAAGCAGAAATGGTGAGTGTTAGGAAAGCATTACTACAATACATTCATGAATGCTAAATAAAGATGCAAATAAAATAATGTTTTTGCTGTCTGGTGTTTATATTTAGGACTTAGTCTTTGATCACTGTGAAGTAAAGCTCATGTAAGATATGCTTTAATAACTGTACACATTTTTTTTTCTTCGCCATTATCCATGAAAATTCGAAAACTGAATTTTCTCGTTAAAAATACTTTGTTATATTTATTACTGCAAAATTTTTCCCTGCCAAAGAGGACTGACATTTTTGAGTATTAATCTGAATACAGATTAATGTAAGTACATTAAAAATAACTTTTGCCACATTTGTACATACACTGGTGGAGCTCAACTAAGCTGGGAGCATAATATTGAATAGTAAACGAACAAAAAAAACAGATGAGGCACGGCAGTATTTCAAATGCTGCTTTCCATTTGTTGAAATAGGTGTCACACCAATAACTTTCTATAAACCTATGAATGACATTTTGGCATACGTTGAGCTTATACTGGTATATGTTTTAGATTAATTAGAAAATATGTATGCAAAACCAGGTTGTAAATAAATCCTATATAATAATTTGCCCGACATGCGCTGTTGACACTGCTGCAAGTGCGGCAGTCATGCGCAGTAGAGACTGCCCGTGCCACGGCTGATACAGAGCTGGGCGCTCCGAAGGAGCGTCCAGCTCTGTATCAGCAGTGGTGTGGCCAGTCTCTGCTGCGCGTGACTGCCCCGCGACCAGCTGCCAGAGGCACTGTGGCCCGTGTAATGGGCTGTTCAACTAGTCAATAAATAAAAAAAAAAAACTATTATAATATTCACTGGTCATATAGTTACATGTATATTATAGATGAGCAAAGCGTAGGTAACCAGAATTAATTCTGCTAAGAAATGGAGGTTCAAGGCATGGAGGCCAACAAAAGAAAGCATGGGAAGTGAGGCTGAAACTAGAAAAGATATCATATCTTCTGGAGAGTAAGTATCTGTTATTTTTAAGGTAAAAGAGGCTAGCGTAATATGCCACAAATTGATTGTTCCAGTTTGGATAAGGTGGAAGTTAATTTAGTAATCTTTTTTCCCCTTAACTTTTTTTGATGGAAGATTCTAGTTGGATAAGGCTACTTCTCACAAATGCCTTATTTAGACATCATATTGCTGAATAATCAATATTCAGAGTAACATCAATGTAAAATAACTCATTTAAATTGAAACTAGTTTTTCTTTATTCTGTGAGAAGTTCAGTGAGGAATCGGTCAGTCTCCAGTTGGTCTACCAGTCAGGATTATGGAATATGTGATAGAAGCAAAAATGGGTGCATGGTCAGACCATATCAGTCCAATTTTAGAGTTACATAAGGAAAGAAGAGCTATATTGTCAGCTAGAATTAGATCTATCCTCATGTATTCATTGTGTAGATGAGAAATAATGTGAAATGTTTTTCCATGGAATGTCCAAGTCACCATACATCATAAAGAGCATAAGGATGAAATAGGTCCCTAAACTGGCAAGAGGCCTTTGCACTCAGTCAGAAAAGAAACCATTCTGTGGAGAGGTGGAGTCCAATTTAGGGTTGGGATAAATTAATGTTGCCACATAGAAGAATCCCTTGTTTAAGTTTTGTAACAAGTTGAAACATTGATTCAAAGAGAAGTAGTTAGGCTCATATTAATTAACTATAACTAACTACCATATTTAGAACATTTAGCTCACAGATTAGCATTAAATGTCTACCATTTGACTCAGTTTGGTTAATCATTTTAAAGGTAATTTTACTGAATACATTTTTTTTTTACAATCTGCAGCTGAAGAATAGTAATAGGGAACTGTTTAGAAGAAAATCTGTGTTATTCATCCTTAAAATGTGCTTGATATATATATACATATATATATATATATATATATATATATATATATAAACTGCTCAAAAAAATAAAGGGAACACTTAAAGAACACAATGTAACTCGAAGTCAGTCACACTTCTGTGAAATCACACTGTCCACTCAGGAAGCAACACTGATTGACAATCAATTCCACATGCTGTTGTGCAAATGGAACAGACAACAGGTGGAAATTATAGGCAATTAGCAAGACACCCCCAGTAAAGGAGTGGTTCTGCAGGTGGTGACCACAGACCACTTCTCAGTTCCTATGCTTCCTGGCTGATGTTTTGGTCACTTTTGAATGCTTGCGGTGCTTTCACTCTAGTGGTAACATGAGACGGAGTCTACAACCCACACAAGTGGCTCAGGTAAAGCAGCTCATCCAGGATGGCACATCAATGCGAGCTGTGTCAAGAAGGTTTGCTGTGTCTGTCAGCGTAGTGTCCAGAGCATGGAGGCTCTACCAGGAGACAGGCCAGTACATCAGGAGACGTGGAGGAGGGCAACAACCTAGCAGCAGGACCGCTATCTCCGCCTTTGTGCAAGGAGGAGCAGGAGGAGCACTGCCAGAGCCCTGCAAAATGACCTCCAGTAGGCCACAAATGTGCATGTGTCCACTCAAACGGTCAGAAACAGACTCCATGAGGGTGGTAGGAGGGCCCGACGTCCACAGATGGGGGTTGTGCTTACAGCCCAACACCGTGCAGGACGTTTGGCATTTGCTAGAGAACACCAAGATTGGCAAATACTCCACTGGCGCCCTGTGCTCTTCACAGATGAAAGCAGGTTCACACTGAGCACATGTGACAGACGTGACAGAGTCTGGAGATGCCGTGGAGAACGTTCTGCTGCCTGCAACATCCTCCAGTATGACCGGTTTGGCGGTGGGTCAGTAATGGTGTGGGGTGGCATTTCTTTGGGGGGCCGCACAGCTCTCCATGTGCTTGCCAGAGGTAGCCTGACTGCCATTAGGTACCGAAATTAGATCCTCAGACCCCTTGTGAGACCATATGCTGGTGCGGTTGGCCCTGGGTTCCTTCTAATGCAAGACAATGCTAGACCTCATGTGGCTGGAGTGTGTCAGCAGTTCCTGCAAGAGGAAGGCATTGATGCTATGGACTGGCCCGCCCGTTGCCCAGACCTGAATCCGATTGAGCACATCTGGGACATCATGTCTCGCTCCATCCACCAACGCCACGTTGCATCACAGACTGTCCAGGAGTTGACGGATGCTTTAGTCCAGGTCTGGGAGGACATCCCTCAGGAGACCATCCACAACCTCATCAGGAGCATGCTCAGGCGTTGTAGGGAGGTCATACGGGCACGTGGAGGCCACACACACACTACTGATCCTCATTTTGACTTGTTTTAAGGACATTACATCAAAGTTGGATCAGCCTGTAGTGTGGTTTTCCATTTTGATTTTGAGTGTGACGCCATATCCAGACCTCCATGGGTTGATAAATTTGATTTCCATTGAGAATTTTTGTGTGATTTTGTTGTCAGTTCATTCATTCAGATCTAGGATGTGGAATCTTAGTGTTCCCTTTATTTTTTGGAGCAGTGGGATGTGTAATCTTAGTGTTCCCTTTATTTTTTGGAGCAGTGTGTGTGTGTGTGTGTGTATATATATATATATATATATATATATATATATATATATATATAATTTTTTTTTTTAGCTTAGACTGTGTTTAACTGAAGAGGTGTGGCTTTTAATGTTTAGTGATAATAAAATGATATCTGTGTATACAGTAGGAGTAAAGGTATTACAGGTTCTAAGGTAAGGAAGTAGAGTCTGTCTGAACAAGCGCAATGCTCTTCAATGTAAGCATATCCATCAAAGTTGAGACACATTGAATAAATAAATCAGTTAGACATTGTCAATCAACAAGAATGTCAGAGGGGCACAAAATGCATTAAAAAAAGTAAATGCATTGTGCACCCCTCTGGCACTCAAAGGGTTAAAGCAAATAGTCCATCTGTAGAATCTCAAAAACACAAATGAAAATATGCAAGTAATAGTAGCACGGACATACAGAATCCTAATGTATTAAAAACTCAGGATACCTGTAGGTGTACATGGTCCAATACAGGACAGTACAGGCTAGGGGCTCGATACTACTGGGTGCATTAAGAGTTGGTAATGGTAAAACACGGATCGATAAACATACCTGTGTTCCGCAGCTATTCAATAACTTGTTCTGTACATGGAACAATAAGCGTTGCACAGATCAAAGTAACCTCATAACGTGCATCACATTCATGTGGGGTGGGACAACAGTATGTGCGTGGAAGAAGTATGATCCTTGTACAATGGATTACCATTACATTGGGCTTGTGGGTGAGCCACAGAGGCCACAACCAAGATACACAGCACCAATCCAGGAAGCAGGATTTGAGGAGGCTGTCACTGGTGCTGAGGAGATAATTGATGTGGGGCAGAACTGTCAGCACTAGTCTTGAGATATGCAGGTCCTGGTTTCCAAGATGACACTGCAGGATATTCCCAGCACATCTACTTCACCACCAGATTTTGCTGCACCCATTGACCCTGCTGCACCCACTGAGCCGGCTCCATCATTGAGCCTGCAGGAGATGCACTAGACCATCAGAAGATGCATCATATTCCTCCCCTCATTATCTGCTGCAGATGCGGGACACCCCACCAAGGACAGGTAATATATCCATTTATAGAGGAGGATGCAGTGGGCGACTCAGCAGGTGCTGTGTGCGCAACCAACATGCCTTGGAAACCCAACTTGTGACATTTACAATGGATATCAGGCTGAGTAACATTCTAGGTCAATTGGTCACGGAGTTCCCATTTCTCAGCACCTCCCTGGGTATCAGCAACCATTGCCTCTGGAACTGAAACCTCCAAAAAAGGGATCAGGATGTATATCCAATTATAATCCTGTGTCTACTGAAATACTGTGTAATATGGCACATGCAAGAATAATATCACACACTTTAGGGGGTGAGTACTGGAGGGCTCCACCGGATTTGTCAAGACAATGTAATCTTGTTTGCAAGAGTTCGAATGTGCGTTCGGTTGCATTCCTCTTCCTGATGTGAGCCTCGTTGAACCTGTGCTGGACTGGTGTCTAGGAATGAGAGACAGATTTGAGGAGCCACTGTCTGTAGCCAAATCCTGCATCTCCTAGGATATAGAGGGAAGAGAAATGAGAACATGACTAAGGATTGGTGAAAATTTTCACCTTAAACCAAAATTGGTGAATAATGGCACTTCCCACTTGGTGAATAATTTCCAGTGAAAAGTGCAGTTTTTCTGCTTTTTTCGACTAGTTCATTTGATTGAAATCAATGGGAACATTGAATTTACACACAACACCTAGCAAATGTTATTTTATTTCCAAAAGACATAGTATAAAAGGGGTATGAGGGTGCCTGCATTGGTGGAGTGTGGTGGAAAGAATCAGTTGAACAGAGAATGTTTTTTTGGGGGGGTTGGAAGTCCTAGAGTCCTACAGCAGCATATGCCTTGAAAAATGTGTTAGCATACAGAGTGCCTTTGTCCTTTGCTGGAATTGGTGGGACAGTTAATAAAAATAAATACTATTAAAAAAACTCATAAGACATGGTATAAAAGGGGTCTGAGGAAGGTGCCTGTGTTGGTGGGTAGCATCTGGGGAAAAAAATCAGTTGAATCAGGAAATTTGTTTTGAGGGGGTTCTTGGCTGTATTCGGGAGACAGTTAATAAAAAATAAACAAACAAAATAAGAAATTTGTATGTAAAGTGACATAAGCTGCAACTGGGGTAGACTGATACTTGACGTGATAGAGTATTTTGTAGAGGATGATTTGTTGTTAGTGGTAGGGTTGAGAGAAAAGTGAGACAAATTTCCCACATGACTTTTCACGAAAACTGGCTTATTTTTCTTTTTTTTGGAATGCTAAATTTGCCAATGCTAAATTTGTCTCCTTATCCCTATTTTAATAAATGTTTCACTTATATTTCCTATGGGTACAATATTTCCCACTGCAATACTGCTGCTTCTGAGGACTGTAGTGGAGAAATAAGTAGCTGAAGGTCAAACTTGGGCGTTCTACAACAACATATATCTTGAAAAATGTGTTAGCATGCAGAGTAACTTTGTCCTTTGCCCACAACACTAAACTAGAGCAAGAAGGTGATAGCGAGCCAAGTGTTTCACTCATCATCAAACATTCAGCCACTGGGTGGGTTTCTCTATTCTTCCTCCTCTTTGATCTCTGCTTCACCTCTTGTAGCCTTTGGGGAGAGTCAGGGGGTACAGCAATAGTGCTGTATCATGGTATCTGTGTTTCCATGTGTGTTTTCAAGGCAGTTGTGCAAAGGTGCGTTCCTTCCTTTCCCTTTTCACTGACTTGTCACAAATTGTGCACATTGACATTGGTGATGACTGCACTGTGCCTGCCCCAAAAGAAAAATAGTCCCACATCCATGACTTCAGGGGGAGGGGAAAGGTGGAGAAAAATGGCCTCTTTCTTCTCCTCCACATTCCCCTTCACTGGCTGGGGCAGAGGATGTTGTTGCTGCAACTTCTTCAGAATCAGCACTGCAACTAGGACCAGTAGAATTGCTGCTGCTGCTGGCAAGTGGAACCTGTCTTAGTCCTGCATCACTTGGTGACCCCATTCCCACTGTGTTCATGGTGGTCTGTGGCACACTAGCCTGCTCCTCAGCATCCTGCTGCCCTTGTAACTCAGCAGCAGCAGGGATTAGAGAAGTTGCAAATGCGGCTAATTCCAAAAGCTCACTGCTGGTGGTGGTGGTGATGTCCATTCCCATCTATGTCTACCATTCATTCTCAGTTTGGGCTAAAAAGGCCATTAATGTCTCTTCCACCCTAGCTTCTCCACCATCATCATCATCAACACCACCACCAATCCCTCTGTGCTGCTGCTACTCTATTACAGACATCTCACTGGTTGGAGGAGGTGTTTAGAAATGTGACAGAGGGTCCCCTAATGTCACACTTGACATTTCTTTCGACCTGAAGAAGGAAGACTGGCAGCACTAGCAGCAGGCACAGGCAGCTGATCTGTGCTCCTGGTACTGCTGCTTGGCAAAAATACTGCCTTCTTCAGGATCATGTTCTGTCTGGACAATGCCGTGAGGGGAAGGGGACTCCCAGGGTCAGGGAAATGGTGTGGGCTCCCTTGATCGCTAGTCTGGATGCTCTGCATTACTTCCCCTACCACTCCCCTAACGCTAGTCTCAACAGATGCTTCACCATAACTGTTACTACTACTAAAAACCACCACATCAATTTCAGTCCCTGAGTCATCCTCCTCCCAGTCACTAGTAATACAATGATCGACCCCTCCTTCACTCCTAACACTATGTACAAGCTGCTACACCTTATTAGTAGTAGTACTAGTGGTGGGACTGCTTGCAGATGGCAAGTGTGACTTAGGGTTCCCTGCTGCCATACTCGGCACCATCTCCTCCTCCCCCCTACTAAGAATTAGAAGACACACTAGCAACAGGTTCAGCAATGGGAGCAGGTTCAGCACTGGCAGCAAGGGCAGCACTGGCAGCAGGCATGGGCATCTGACCTGTCTTACTCAGACTACTACCCTCTTCTTCCTCCAGTGAGATACATTTCCCCAAGATTCTTAGGGGTAATTTGGGGGACTGGCCAGCATTGGGTCTGGTGAACCACGGCACCAGACCCTTTCATGTTGGTGATAGTGGTCACTTCTTCCTATTCAGACTCACTGGACGCATAACGGTCCTTCCAGGTCCTCCTTTTATAGTTATTAAACCTGCTCATAGTGATATCAGACACTATGATCCTCTCCTTCCTCAATTTTGCTATAATTTTCACAGCACAACAGCCTAGTACCTCTCTCTCTTGCTCTGTAGCTGCTTGTATTGTGTTTCACTTCCTGGAAAATGGCACGCTTTTATATAGTGAAAAGGTGAAAAGGAGTAAAACACATTAACCCCTTAACGACCGGGGTATCAATGCCACGCCTCAACGTCCGCTGAGCTTTTTTTTTTTTTTTTTTCTGGTTCCGGACTCCCTGAACGGCGTGCAGCCACGGGGGGAGCCCGAAACTCCATGACGGTCATAGTACATCATGGGTCGTTCAGTCAGATCGACCCTTGACGTACTATGACCGTCAAGGGTCGTTAAGGGGTTAATAAAGGGGCAAAAACTTTGTGGCCTTTCCAATGAGTGAAAACGGTGAAGATTTTATGTATTTAAACATATTTTCCCATGAAAAAGCAGACTTTTTTCATGGGAACACAACGGGACCTTTCGCCTACCCCATTAATTATACTTTCACCAAATGACATTACTCACTACTATAGTGAAACTATAGTCACTTTATACCCATAAAGAATCTATATAATTCAGCTTACCTCCAATTTTTGGTTTGCATCATTTTCATTAGTATATATATTTAGATACATAAGCAAAGCAGCTCTTAGAATATTGAGAGTTCCGGGCTGCTTTTATTGATTTGACTTTGTCTGTGCTCTATTTCTTTACTTTTTTGTTTAGAAAACAAACAGAAAATAAAACCTGCTCCAATTTGGAGATTTGCTAAACAGTGCTTTTCCTCACTGCCACAACTGATCAGCTAATCTGGTTCCCAGTTTATAAAACAGACCAACAGGAACAGATTCAAAACTGTTTTTTTAAACATAGTACCTTTTTCTAGGGTCTCAGTACTCAAGGCTGACAACATCTTCTCTGCACTATGTATGAGAGACAAATGCCTTCAGAGGCAGTGATTTTAAGCCTTGCAGTTCAGTGTAATTAATTTCACCTGTAAAGCTACATTCGGCCTCTTAAATCCATCAATCTGGGAACAGAAAGTGCTCTAAACTCCTACTTACATGGAATGCATTGCTAGCTGTGCCATCTATTCTCCCCCAAGTGTAACACATTACCGTGAGGTGGTTGTTGTAGAAATGCTGTGCACCCTATCACTATACATCCACAGTAGTGGAGCATGGTCAGTTATAGGGGGAAATATCTACCTAGTAGATACTATTTTAACCACACTATTAACCAATCTTGGTTTCATAAGTCAGAATACAAAAGGAGTATATTAACCTGTTTAAATCTCTTTTAGTAACCCAAACCCAGAAAATCCCTGGAGCAACTCCTTCACTATAGCTTTGGAAGTGCTGTTGTGAAGTGATTATCCCTAGCTGATTTTTCCAAAAGACCCACCAAGTCCATAGCAATATGTTCAAAAGGTATATCCGTAATGGGTAATCATTAGATGTCCTTAGCTGAGGATTTGTGACTGCCATCTAGCAATCTGGACATAAGACAAGTATCCCCCAAGTAAACGTGCATGCGCTAACTCTAACACTTCTTCTGTAAGAGCAGGGTACCAAGAGTTGTTCTTTCTCTTGTACCATCTTCTTACCCATCCTACAAAGTATGTAATACCAAAGAATGAAATGGGAATATAATGTTTGCCTTCCCTTCAACCATGACCCCATTAGCCTCTACAAATCTCTAGGTTGACATTAGTTTTTGCCCTGCTGGTCCACTAATCTATCATTTGAGGGTGTGGCACCTGTACTTAGGCTCAGTTCGGTCACACCGTTATCAATTCTAGTGTAATTTAACAGGGCTATTTTGCAAAAGTTTCTAGTTCTCCAATCCCCTTCTTTCAGTTCTTGACTACCATCCAATATATTCTCATAAAGTAAGTCAGGATGAGTGAGTGGAAATCCTCTCAATGAGGATTAATTAAATCATGTATCTGTGACCTTGGTGCCTTTGGCTCCTTGTAGTTCCAGTTATAGAGTCTTTGGTCACGGATCACTGGAATTACAACTCTCCTTGCAAAAATCTCTGCTTTAAGAAGATCATAGTCTGAGGCAGCCTCTTAGTCTAGATCGAAATAAGCTTTTTGGAGTGTCATCAAGCAGGAAGGGTGCAATGATGCCAACTCATTGTGTATGAGACCATCTTTCTCTAGTCATCGTCCAATCAAAGGCTATGAGAGAGGCTTCCATGTCATCTTGTGGAGACATCTTTTGAAGACAGTAGTTTGCACAGGTTGGCCTTGAACAGTTGCTCTGCTCATCTATGGCAATTTTTGAAATACGATTTTCCACCTCCTTCAGGACAGCGCTATATTCTTGCTGCACCTTCATCACAGCTGCCATTTGAGCAGTTAGCAGCTGATTTGTTTCCCATAAAACAATATCCACGTTCGTACAGGGTTTAGAACAGTGAATCCCACTTCTGACACCACTTGTGGTAGGATGACTGAGTTTTTAACATGAAATGTGACAAAATAGCAGTCATAATAAAGTTTTACTGTGATTTATTCTATTAACTGATTAACTGGCACTGATTCTTTAACCCTTTGAATATCAGAGCGGTAAGAAATGCATCACAAAGCAATGCAGTATGCACCTCTGGCATTCAAAGGGTAAAAGCAGGTATAAAACAAAACAGAAACTAAAACCTACACCAGTTGGGAACTTACTAAATAGTGATTTTCCTCACTATTGAAATTGGCCAGCTAATCTGATTCCCAGTTTACAGAACAGATACACAGGAACAGATTCAAATTAGGATTTTAAATACAGTACATTTTCCTAAGCTCTGCGGGCTCAAGGCTGACAATCTCCTCTGCTCCATATGTGAGAGGCAGTGGTTAAATCTTGTGGTTCCTGGGTAATTAACTTTACCTGGGAAGATACAGTTAGCCTATTAACCCCATCATGCTGGAGTATATATGAGTCTGACTAGTTAGTATTGATAACTCAATCAATCTACATAACACTATTATTCCTGAAAGTGTAATTTTAAATAGGAAACAAACAAGACAAATTATTATGATAAATTAATAAGGATGAAGTGGAAGCATTCCTCAATTCCTCTTCCAAAATAAAGTTTCTATATTGTTGAAAATTGAATTTGAGTGCATAAATACTGAATAGAACTCTGTATATCATCTTTGTATTCTGAATCAAAATACAGTATTACTCATGATAGTGCCATTTTAAAATTATATTCATAAACAACATAAATGGTAACAACATTAAATTGTAATCAACAACATTCAACAACATAAAGATAATTAACAAATAAAATGTTAATTTTAACTTGCTGGATGTGGATGGTAGTGGTGAATATAAGATGATATTGAATAAGAAACAATGCTAGACATATTATTTATATTTATTTATATGATTTTAAAATAACTTTGCATTCTTATTTATCAGTTCTTCATCAATGTTCACATAGAATTTATCCCAGTGAACATTGTTTTTTGTTTCTTTGTTGACAGTGATAGGGATGGAGGGGCAAACACTTAAAAAATAAATTGATAGGTGACAGGGACCCTGACGTGAGGTGTATGATTGAGGCAGACTGATAGTAGATGGGACTGAGTATTTTGTAGAGGGCCAAGGCAAGGTATCACACTCAATCAGGTCTATTCTGTACTTTACACTAAAAACACACATACACAGTAGTTGAGTACTGTCCAAAAAATGCACAAGGGGCAGGGAGAGGGGTAAAGGAACAGTGCAGGGATGTGTGAGTAAAGTGGTAGTCTGACTGCAGCCATGGTTGCTGCAGCACATGCAATAAATTATGATGATCCTTTTATTCCCGAAGAAGCAGTTTGTCAAAGTCCCACCAGATGTATCATAACCACCAGTGCCAGTACTGTTAAAAAACCATGTAAAAACACTGAAGACAACAATGAGTCACATTCTAATTTTGGGAAAATGGAAGAAGGTGTAACAGCTCAACTAACTGCTGAATCTGACAGTGAGACAAACAAGCAAAAAAGTACCTGTCCTGAAAGTAGTAATGAATGTTGTGAAAATAAAAGGAAAAATAAATTGTTTGAGACCTCTAAAAGCCTAGAGAAATATAAAAGCAGTGGGCAAGAAGCAGCGGGCGAAGCTGAGATGACCTAATGCTGACTGATGACGATGATGTATCCCTCCAGCATCCTCCTCTTCTTCAGATACAGATGAAGTTGACAGAAAGTTATCTGAAAGGCAAAGACTCAGTCTTCCACCACTGAAAAGGAGCACTGTGCCTGTCTATGAACCTGAGAAAGCAATTGGAAAGTGCAACCTTGGAAAGCAAAGATGCCTAAAATACACAGCCATCCTGTCATCATCAGAATTGTCACCACTTCCAAGTCCAAACCCCAATCAGCCGCACATACACTAATGGTGAGTAACCAGCAGCAACAACACAGGTTATTAAAATCCACAACCATGATGAATGCTTCTGCTGCTGCTGGATCTTTGACAACCAGTAGTAGTAGAATTGCATCAACATGTAACCCCAATAGTAGTAGCAGCCCCTTAGGAACCCCACATGAAGCCCTAAATATGGAGATGCTTCACTCATGAATGATCCATAAGCTAAGCATGTTACTATCTGTTGTCTGTGTAAGAAGCACATGAGCAGGTGGAAAGCAGGCTCACACCTAGGTACCTCCTCAGTGAAATACCGCTTGATGCACAACTAGCAGCAGCAAAAGCTCTCAAAAAGTTTCCCAGGGCTCTGGGCCAGATAAGAGAAGTAGTGATGTTATTGATGTGTCAGAGAGTGGTAGTCTATTCCAAATAACATATATGTATCTTGCTGCAGAGAAGTATGATGACATTTGGTTTGCTATAGGAGAAGGCAAGAGTCATAGACTGACCACACATGCTGCCTCCACCTCCACCTGCTCTAGTTATGTTGTTAAAGCAATACAGTTACAGGGTGTTAGGTACCAGGAACCAGACAGACACAAAAACGTTATGAGCAAAACACCTTTATTAAAATAACCAAAGCAAAATTGTGATCCAGGACTGTACACCAAAAGACAAGCCAGGGTCAGGAACCAAGACGGGTACTCAGACAAGCCTGGGTCAGGAATACAGAGGTCAGCAATGTCAGGAACAAGCCAGGAGTCATGAGCCAGAAGGGACGTCAGAGGAAGCCAGGTCATGTCATACACAGATAATAAGGAGTGCAGGAGAATGCACTTGCAGCCAGAAACAACACAAGGACAAAGAGGAAGTAAGCCTAGCTGCTTTAAATAGCCTGGAAGGGGTTGGCTGATAACAGTCAGGTGAGTAACCATGGAAACAGAGAGGTAAAGGCAGTTTGTTAATCCGCCTGTCCCAGGGAAGGAAAGGCAGCTAGTATGCAATAGCAGAGTGTAGAGCAGATCAACCAAACCGTGACAGTACCCCCCTCAATGCCCCCCCCCCGTGGGGCAGGACCAGGTTTGAGGGGAAAGCATGCATGGAAAGCACAGAGTAGGGTGGGAGCATGCACGTTGGAGGCTGGAACCCACGAGCACTCCTCTGGACTGTATACCTTCCAATGGACCAAATATTGAAGTCTCCCACGGAACCTACAAGAGTCAACTATGGAGTGGACCTCAAACTCTTCATGGCTGTCAATGGGCACCGAATGGGGTGGAGGAGTGACCATAGTAAAATGATTAATGTTTCAGTAGCGAGATTGAACACAAAACGGGGAGCCAGTTTCTGAGAGGGCACTCGGAGGTTGAGATTTCTGGAGGACAACCAGACCTGACCTGGTAGGAGGGTGCAGGTAGGCGTTTACAATTGGCCTGGAGCTCCTGGGATTGTTGTGAGCATTGCAGTGCCTCTTGGATCTGCACCCATGTGGAATGAATCTGCTGGATATGATCCTCCAGTGCCGGAATCCCCTGGGGAGCAAAGGAATCTGGAAACATGGAGGGTTGATATCCCCATAATTCCCCATGAAGGGGGAGAGCCGGGCAGAAGCTGAGACTGCACTATTATGAGCAAACTACGCCCAAGGTTGCAGGTCAGACCAGTTGTTCTGATGGTCCGAGATGTAGCAGCACAGGAATTGCTTCAAGTCCTGATTAGCCTTTTCCACAGCCCCATTAGATTGCGGATGGTAGGCAGAGGAGAAGGATAGTTTGATACTTAGTTGCGCACAGACGGCCCTCCAGAATCTCGAGACAAACTGACTACTCTGGTCAGAAATTAGGACTTTAGGAACCCCATGTAGCCAGTAGACCTCCTTGATAAAGACTGTAGCCAACTCTTTAATGGATGGGAGTTCCTTGAATGGAATGCAATGGATCAACTTAAAAATCGGTCGCATCGTGGCTGGAAGATCAAGGGCGTAAGCCACTGGGTTGATTCTTCAAAGAACACGGAAGGGACCAATGAAACGAGGTGCCAGTTTCCTACACGTCACCTGGAGGTTGAGATTGTGGGAAGACAGCCACACTCTCTACCTCACCTGGAAGGTAGGTGCAGGTAATCGCCTACAGTCTGCCTGCCTCTTTTGCTGTTGCATAGAACCACATAGGGTATTCTGTACCCAAGAGGAACGGAGAGCCCTTAAATGCTCATCCAGAGCCGGAATTTCTTGTGTTTCGAATGCATCAGGAAGTACAGAAGGCTGAAACCCAGGAATAGTTTATAGCACAATTTTGAGCAAACTCTGGCCAAGGTAACAAGGCAGCCCAATTGTCATGGTGGTCAGATACGTAACAATGGAGAAATTGTTCAAGGGCTTGTTAGACCTCTCTGCCACACCATTTGACTGAAGGTGGTAAGCCGAGGAGAATGCAGACTGCATCCCCATTTAAGACCAAAAACATCTCCAGAACCGGGAAACAAACTGGCTCCCCCTATCTGATACAATCACCCTAGGTATTCCATGGAGCTAAAAGACCTTCTTAGCAAAGACCCCCGCCAACTCCTGAGCAGAAAGCAGACCTTTGAGTGGTACGAAGTGGGCCATTTTAGAAAATCAATCCACGATCATCAGAATGACCATACAACCCATAGATGCTGGAAGTTCTACCATAAAATGTATAGACAAATGAGACCAAGGGTGCTCCCCATTCGTAATAGGTTGGAGGAGTCCCACAGGCAGATGTCATGGGGATTTATTTTGGGCACAAATGGAACATGCTGCCACAAAAGCCAAACAGTCCGCTCTCAGGCTAGGCCACCAAAATAGAAGAAAGATTGACCAAATCAATTGGTCTCGCCCAGCATGCCCAGCAGTCTTGGAGGTATGCTACGTCTCAAGGAGTATAGTGCATAACTGGGCTGGTACAAAGCACCTCCCACTAGGCTTCTCTGCTGGTGCAAAAGTTTGTGAGGCCAAAATCTCCTCTCCCAAAGGAGAAGTAATACTGGTTTGTACACGATCGGCAGGCATGATTGGCGTGGGAGGAATCTCCTTCCTGGAGTTAGAACAAAACTGACGTGATAGGGCATCTCCCTTTTTTGAGCCATGGAGATAGGAAACAATGTAGTTGAACCTAGAAATAAACAAGGCTTCTGATAGATACAATATATTTTTATGGTCCATGAGGACAAGGATTGGCTCACTGGTAACCTCCAGGAGGTAACTCCATTCTTTAAGAGCCAGTATAATGGCCAGTAATTCTCAGTCCCCAATATCGTACAACCTCTCATCCTTAGACAGTTTCCTGGAGAAGCACCCGCATGGAAGCAAGGGCTCCCCCGGAGCCGAGCACTGAGACAGGAGGGCGCCTACCTCCGTCTCAGACACATCAACCTCCAGAGTAAAGGGCAGGGTGGGATTAGAGTGTACCAGTATCGGGGCTTCTGCAAAAGCCATTTTCAGATTTTCAAAGGCAAGCAGAGCACTAGGTGACCACTTAGACGTATTAGTGCCTTTACAAGTCATGTCAGTTAGTGGCTTGTCCACAGTCGAGAAGTTCTTAATGAATCTTCTATAATAATTTGTGAAACCTAAGAATCTTTGAAGCCTCTTCAATCCTACTGGAAGGGGCCACTGTAAGACCGCAGATAATTTTTGTGAGTCCATGGCCAAGCCAGACGAGGAGACGATATAACCCAGAAAGGTCACTTGGGATTTGTGAAATTCACATTCCTCCAACTTGCAATATAGATTATTCTCCTCCAACCTGGATCTCCTGAAAGTGAAGAGAGCTGCTGACGTGGAATTTACAGAATTTACTGAAAACGGCTTCATTCAATTTGCAGTAGAGAGATCTCACTAGGAGACCTCTGTGCACTCTGTTACGTCTCATCACAAAATACACATTTCAATGGACAGAGATATGCTTAAGTGCATGTCCCAGATTTAAAAAAATTGTATTAGCCTAGAATAGATTTGTAAATAGTAATCATATTTCCCCTTTTTTATCTATTTTCTAATGTAAACAAGCCCAGTATGGCTAATCTCTCTTTATAACTCAGATCCTCTAAACCATTTATCAGTTTTGCTGCCTGTTTCTGCACTTTTTCCAGTACAGTAAAGTCTTTTTTATGAACTGGTGATCGAAACTGTACTCAGTATTCTAGATTAGGGCTTACCAAGGATTTATATAAACAGGTAAAAATATATTCACACTCTACACCCCTTTTTATACAGGATAGTACCCTATTTGCTCTTGCTGCAGCAGAGTGACACTGCACACTGCTGTGAAGTCTACTGTCTATAAATGATCATAAATCTTTCTCTAACAAAGATTCCCCAAGTAGTTTCCCATTAAGAGTTACATGTGATACGCATGTTATGTTTGTTTTTACAGTCCATATACATAACCTTACATTTATCTACATTAAAGGAGCAGTAAACTTTTATTTATGAAAACACATATTTTATAGAACTTTTCCTACTGAATAAAACAAGGTCACTCCCACTGCTGTCAGATGTTTTATTCAAAATTTATAACAGTTCAGATAATCAGGAAGTGAATTTACTGTGTTTACTTCCTGATAGTTATAACTGACAGGAAGTGACAGGCAGTTTATTTCACATTCTATGGAGAATTGTATGTCTGACTTTTCTGACTTTCCTCTCAATTATAATCTAACAGGAAAAATAATTAGAATTTGACCACTAGAGGGCACTGCTGATATAAAAAACATGGGTTTAAACTGTAATAACTCTGGAAATATAAATCTCTCAGCAGTGGGAATACCCTTATCTTATTCAATAGGAAAATCCCTACCATATATATTTTTTCATTAAAAAGTTTACTGCTCCTTTAAACCTCATCTTCCACTTTTCTGCCCATTCACTCCATTTTTCCAAATCTCTCTGAAGAGAAAAAATATCCTGCTCTGGATGTGTTTCCTTATACAGCTTAGTATCATCAGCAAAGATTGAGACTTTACTTTCAATACCCATTTCTACATCATTAATAATCAAATTAGAAAGATTTGTCCCCAGCACTGAACCCTGTATAACCCAAGGGTTAGTCAGAATTAATCAGCATACCTGGGAACTTTCTGGTAGGCACTCACCGGAGGGGAGTCCCATGGTGCTGCCAAAGGAATTGAAGTGACGGTATTCATGTCATAAAAGGGGCGGGCTTAATCACAAGTGGGGGGTGGGACTTGTAAAGCATTAAAAAAATAGCCATAATAGACTGGGGAAGGAGGAAAAGAGGGCAGGGAGTGGGAGGAACAGGGTGGGAAGCAGCACATGTGTGCAGAGTTTCATTATAAACTCCCTACATCCGGCAAATCAGACTCTGCCCCAGAGACCCAGTAATGCAGAGTCAAAACCGGAGTCTCCGGGGCAAAACATGAGAGTTCGCAGCTATTTTAATCAGGTCCTGCTGCTAAGCACAAACTCACAGGCCTGCATACTCCTCTTGCACTTGCTACTACAGGCCACATGGGAGGGAAGAGATAAACTGCAGAGGCACTGAGAGCTTCTACCTCCTTTCTTTCTGTTCCACTCTTCTGCTCCTACTGTTCTGGCTGACAAGTGCAGAGACTGCCACCAATAGGAGCTGAAAATGTTAAGGGAGAAATTTGCTGCATGGATCTCTCATAGGCTCCTTGAACTGAGGAGATTCACTTTCACTTTGACAATATCTGGGCTGCTCAATTGTCCAGACTCCCATGATCCTAGCTCTATCAGCCTTACTGGTTTCCTAATGCATGAGACAGCATGTTCCAATATGAGACCATAATGCTTAATTGCACAGACAGGAATAGTGATTTTTTTTTTTTTTTTTTTTTTGTCAGGAGCTACACACAGATAACAGTAGGTTTTGAGAATAGCTTTGACAGTGCTTCTATCATTTAGAATGTGTATATCCATGGTAATCAGACTTCTCAAAACCCGTAAGCATGAGTAACTGAAACCATTGTATAGATAAACACAAATTATAGCTTTTATTTCAGCCTTACTCTTATCATGTTTTATTTTAAAGGGATAGTAATGTCAGAAAAAAAGTATTAACTATATGGTATATACAATTAAAAAGAGTACTTGCACTTGTTCGTATATATAGGAAAATAAAGTTTTCCGCTCCCTCCCCTTTCTGCTTAACGAGCTGTAAAGATGTCAGAAGCAGATTCTGGTCACTTGACTAGATGTGGCTCTTCAGCAGCGCCGATATAACGATATCTAAAGCTAAATACTTAATTTGGAACGGTCTACAAAGTGTGTCTGGCTTGCAAGCACACTTTGTAGACCGTTCCAATGAAGTATTTATTTCTAAATTGCGTGATTTCAGCTCTGCTGAAGAGCCTCTGTCTGGTCAAATGACTGGAATCTGCCAGGAAAAGGTAATTTTAGCAAGTTATATCTCTCAAACCATAAAGGTTTGAGAGATAAGACTTACATTGATGTTAATTAGTGATGAGCGAGCGTGCTCGGCCGATGCTCGGATCGGCTCGAGCATCGCTCTGCTCGGCACATGGCGGTACTCGTCGAGTACCGCCATGTGCTCTCCCGCCATGTTCGGGTGGCGGGGATCTGTGCCGGAAGAGGCACAGATCCGAAGACGCTCCGCTGGACCACCAGGGACTGGAGGTACGGGGGCATTGCGGAGATGAAGGGGGCATTGCGGAGATGAAGGGGGACATTGTGGAAGAGGGGCATAGACTCTATGCCCCTCTTCCACAATGTCCCCCTTCATCTCCGCTATGCCCGTCTTCCACAATGTGCCCCTTCATCTCCGCTATGCCCCTCTTCCACAATGTGCCCCTTCATCTCCGCTATGCCCCTCTTCCACAATGTCCCCCTTCATCTCCTCTATGGCATAGAGGAGATGAAGGGGGACATTGTGGAAGAGGGGCATAGCGGAGATGAAGGGGCACATTGTGGAAGAGGGGGATAGCGGAGATGAAGGGGCACATTGTGGAAGACGGGCATAGCGGAGCTGAAGGGGGACATTGCGGAGCTGAAGGGGGCATTGCGGAGATGAAGGGGGCATTGCGGAGATGAAGGGGGACATTGTGGAAGAGGGGCATAGACTCTATGCCCCTCTTCCACAATGTCCCCCTTCATCTCCGCTATGCCCGTCTTCCACAATGTGCCCCTTCATCTCCGCTATGCCCCTCTTCCACAATGTGCCCCTTCATCTCCGCTATGCCCCTCTTCCACAATGTCCCCCTTCATCTCCTCTATGGCATAGAGGAGATGAAGGGGGACATTGTGGAAGAGGGGCATAGCGGAGATGAAGGGGCACATTGTGGAAGAGGGGCATAGCGGAGATGAAGGGGCACATTGTGGAAGAGGGGCATAGCGGAGCTGAAGGGGGACATTGCGGAGCTGAAGGGGGCATTCGGAGATGAAGGGGGCATAGCGGAGATGAAGGGGGCATTGACCAGGCACCCTCCCCTCGTCAGAGCAGGGGGTGCCTGGTGTCGCCCCATTCATTTCAATGGGGCTCGGGTGCTCGGCCGAGCACTCGAGCCTCAGGGGGTGCTCGGTCAGAGCACCCGAGCACCCGAGCATCGGGGTGCTCGCTCAACACTAATGTTAATCTTTTTTTAATGTCTACAACTTAAAATGAACCATTACTATCTCTTTAAAAAAAAAAATATTCAGAATTTGTTTGTGAAACCCCCACACTGATTAGTAGGAAGAAAGAATCCATATGTCTCTGGCACTCAACGGCTTAACCCTTTGCGTGCCAGAGGGGTACGCAACACATTGCTTTGCAATGCTTTGCATACCCCTCTGGCACTCAAAGGGTTAACAGATACATACCATACCTCCCAAAATTTCAAATGGCCAAAGAGGAACACTTGTGTTTTAGGTGGCTGGAGGTGTAGCGGGTGGGCAGAGCATTACCAAGAATTTTTAGGTTATTTCATGACCTATTGACACCTCTTTGTGTAACTTAATAAATTATTTAGAGCAATACCAATGTATTTTATTTACACAGACTAATTCATAAACACATATACTGAAATGTAAACAAACATTAATGTGAGTTTTATTACTATAGAGCAATGTGACACACTTATTCACACACAACACAGTCTAATCTCCTAAAAAAAAATGAGGAAAAAGGGACAGAGGGATTTGGGCCTCAAAGAGGACCTGTCACTCCTAAAGAGGTACACTTGGGAGGTATGACATACTGTAAGTAAATTATAGACACATATAGAAGACATACATTTATTTAAAGGAAATGTAATAAAATGTAATCCTTTTATTTGAGATTAAGATCATTCTTATTAGAGCTTGTTCAATATCCATACTTTTAATTCTGAATTCATTACACAAAACCATTATCATGTTCATAACTTTTATTACTATTTAACGAACCTTAACCCTCATGCACAGAGATAATATTCATTTTAACTTATTAGGAAGAAAAGTTACCTTTGGCTGTTAAGGTATCACATTAAAGCACAGCCTGGCCTGGGTTGAAAGATATATCTCATTACACTGGATTAGATATTTTTATTCATGTTAAATTAAGAGCATTCAACTTTATCAAGTATTTTTAGTTCCCTCTAGTCTTACTAACCCAATCTATTCTCATGGATGTCCTATAAATGGCCACATATGGCTGTGTGTCTGTAGGAGTGATGACAGTACAGCTGGCTTTCATTGCCCACCAATTTACTGAAGCCCCTTTATTGTGAGCTTGACAGCGCCAAGGAGCTTTTGTGGATCTAGCAAAATATATCTATTTTCTAATTTTCTATTTATCACCTTCCAGGGATTTGTGGGCCTTTTATAGGAAGGCAAAAAGGAGAAAGGCCTTGAACAATGATTCCTGTCAAGTCCCTGACTCACTTTAAATTAGGATCAGGTTGCTAAATAACTAATTTAGTCCTGCTATCGAGCTGAAAAAGTAGGTATTCAGTGTAAAGTGCCAACCGGGGAATTGATTATGTCTTCTCTTAGTGTGCATGATAAAACTGCCAGACCTGACCACTGCTGAAGGCTGTAGGTAGTTCCCTAGAGACAAACGGCTTTTCATCATGGAGAATTAACACAAATTCTACCAAGCAAGCTGCTTGGCCAGACAGCTGAATCGAAAAGATCATGCACAGTCTGAACATATTTGTTGGTTTTATATTCTCTTTCTTTATAGAGATTTGCAACCTGTGATTAAATCTAATTTTCCTTGGGGAGGAGGCAGGAAAGTGATTTTGACTGTCATTAGACCAGCTGAACACATGGAAACACTCTTGAGCAAAATCTAATTATTATATGATTTGACAAGTATAGGTTTTTCTCCCTTCTGGAGAGTTTGTCTATTTTCTCTAGGTTTTTTTGATAATGTACAGTAACTGTGGATAATTGATCATTTTTGTTTGTTTTTAAAATCAAGAATCCCAAAATAGCTTGCAGCATACAGTATAACATTAAAATAAAACAATGAATTCATTGTAGAATTTGAATGTAGCGCATGGGAGAGAGCAGTGAAAATCTATTTTTCTGATACTCTGGATTTCTATACATTTTGTTTAAAATTTGTTCATAGCATTTTGTGAAAAAAGTAAAACTGATTATTTGGGGTTCTCTTTTTAATGTTATCTCCAATATCTAAAATACCATGTTCTGAAAAATGTCATGATTACAAATTGTAAGTTGTAATTAATTCTTACATGTTTTCCTCTGTGTTAAATGCTTATTGAAGGTGAGCACCAGATGGGGGGTCCAACATGTTGCTTTGCAATGCATTGGACACCCATCTGGAAGTCAAAGGGTTAACTTAAAAATAGGCTATTATTGAGAAATCTGCACCGTATAGGATGTTTCACTGAATAATCACAAGAGCTGTTGGGGAACATGTACAAGGGCTGGCTAACAAAATAATATGTCCCTGCTTTTTTCTCCTTGGCACCTGTTGCAATAGTACTAGGAAGCAAGATACTATTTGATATACAGAAGCAAGTAGAGTTGCAGTTTCTATAATTATCACAGATAGGTGATATTTGAAACACATCAGCTCTGTAACACTGGCTCCCTGTTCACTCCTGTCAAACTCATGCCCCATTGTATGTCCTGGTAAGCAGTATGGAGGAGATATGATTATCTCCTTACTGCCGCCCATCGGTGTGTTTGTCCACCCAGGGGTGTGTGTGGAGGAGACGGAGAATCTGGAAGCTTTCCAGCCTTCTTTCATTAATACAGAAGATTTTGGGGTGCCTCTTTTTCACTTTTTCCATGGTAGCTATGCTCCTGGTATCCACTACGGTATGTTAACCCATACCAATGAGGAACAATTTTTCTCGGGCTGGCATTAAATACTGAATACATTCCAAAACTCCATGATGTTGAAAGATTTTATCTCTGAAGTGACTAAAACAGTGTGTTTTTTTCCTATAGCACTATTTTCTGGAAAGAGTTATACACACTAACCTAAGGGTTAGAATGTAAGTGACTCCTCATTTGATGTGGATGAATGTCTACTTTCCCAAACGGTTTGCCTTTCTGACCTTTTCTATGTTTATCACTAATGGTTATGAACATTTTAGCACAGGCACGTCATTAACCCTTTGAGTGCCAGAGGTGTATACGACGCATTGCTTTGCAATGCGTTGCGTACCCCTTTGACACTCAAAGGGTTAAAAAAGAAAAGTGCAATGTGTAGTTTTGTGCTTCTGGCACCCCCTACTGTATGTCAGTTCATACCAATGGGGTACCATTTCTCTTCAGCTGGTAGAAAGTTCTGAATACTGTAGGAAATTACATGGTTTTCAAAGATTTTAGTATCTTTGAATTGGGGAAAATGTATATAAAATAAAAAGATTTCCCTGTAGCACCACATTATGGAATAATTGTGCATACCAGCCTGGTGGGTAGAGAGGCATATACCCTAATCTGATGCAGATGAATGTCTACTTTCCAAAATGTTATGTTACATAAAATTTTCACAAACAACATAAATGTTTTGAATATATATTTTATGATATTGGCAAAATTTGAAATTTCTTTCATTTTTTTCATTTATGACATCATAGATTGTCACACAATGTAAAATTTAGATATTGTGAGATTCCAGGAAAAATTAGTTCTGAAATATATATATATATATATTTAGTTTTCCATATACAACTAGAATGTTACTATTGGAACTCATACCTAAAGAGATTGCAAAAATGCTGAAAATATGTGGCCAGCAGGATACAAAAAATTCCCAAAACCTCTGGCACTGAAGGGGTTACAGAAAACTATAACTCTTTCAGTACTTTCTTTTTGCTTTATTTATTCTAAACTAGTAAAAATAGAGCTATTTTGCATTTCTACCCCTTCATAGATACAGATAACTTTGAGCTGTTAACCCGTGCAGAGCTGTGTCCCAACTACCGAGCTGCCTGTCCGTGCAGAGCTGTGTTCCAACTGTCGAGCTGCTAACCCGTGCAGAGCTGTGTTCCAACTATCGAGCTGTTAACCAGTACATACCATAATGGGTGCCAAGAATATAGCTTCTAGTGGAAGAAGGATGAGGTGTCACGGTTTTCAAGACACTCAGACCTGTAGGTGAAATAAAATGCAATTTTATTAAGAACAAAAATAAATGACAAAGAATGCCACCTATGGGTAGCACTGCGTAACAGCAGGAAGACAATAGTATGATCAATATACAATATAGTAGAACATAGTACAGGCAACTGACAGGCACTGAGTACTGATATACAAGGGTTAACGGAATAATCAGTCCATCTCAGTTGTGTTGTTTGGCATGCCCAAGGTGTTAAAGGTGGTGAATGGTGGAGAAGACTCAACACCAACAGTCTGTAATACTGAGGAAACTGTCTAGCAAAGAGGAACCTGCCACCCAGAGCCTGCTGTACTTGAATGGTAGCCCCCACGGGCGTATGAACAGAGCAAGTAGACTGCCAGAGCTAGAGCGAATAGCCCCCACGGGTGTAATGGAGACAACTGAATTACCAGAGCTGGAACCACTACCCCCCACGGGCGAAGTGGCAGGAACTGGATTGCAAGAGCTTGGACCAATAGCCCCCACTGGCGTAATGGAAGCAACCGAATTGCAAGAGCTTGAGCCAAAAAACCCACACGTGCGTAATGGAAGGAACTGGATTGCAAGAGCTTGAGCCAGTAGCCCACTCGGGCGTAATGGTAGTGACTGAATTGCAAGAGCTTGGACCAAGAGCCCCCACGGGCGTAACCACAGAGACGTACACAGAAGCAGCCAGAGCCGTGCGCCACCGGGCGCGGTAATGAGCTACACCGGACTGCAAGGAGAGGAACGGCTCAGCACAAAGCAACTCTCTGTATAGACTGAAGGCCCAGAACCGGGACACAGCTCTGCACGGGTTAACGGCTCGATAGTTGGAACACAGCTCTGCACTGGTAAACAGCTCGATAGTTGGAACACAACTCTGCATGGGTTAACAGCTCGATAGTTGGAACACAGCTCTGCACGGACAGGCAGCTCGGTAGCTGGGACACAGCTCTGCACGGGTTAACAGCTCAAAAATAGGAACACAGCTCTGCAGGACGCGGCTCAGAGGCAGGAACCAGCACAGCACGGCAACCGCTGCAGCCGCTCAGGACAGCAAGTGGGACAGTCACAATGTCGCCGTGGTGACAGGGAAGGCAGGAACGTAGACCGGGCTGGAGTAACTGGAACAGGTCACAGAGCAGGAACGTCAGCAAGCCGGGTCGAATCAAGTAACAGGTTCTCAGACAAGCAGGATCAAAATATAAGCAGGAACGTCAGCCAGGCCGTGTCGAATCACGGAGCAGGTTCTCAGACAAGCCGGATCAGGAAACGAGCAGGAACGTCAGCCAGGCCGGGTCTAATCATGGAGCAGGAACACAGGATCGTAGTCAGAGATAGCCAAGTCGGTACACCGTAGATCAGGAACGCAGGAACACAGCACAGCATAAACTGGCTCAGGAACACCACGAAAGGGCACCTGACAGGTGCCACTAGCCCAGTATAAAAAGGTCACCAGGGGCGGGCCAAACAGGCTCAACCAATCGGAGCGCAGCACAAGCGAGAGTGACATGAAGGGAAACTGCACTGTGATATGAGGATGCAAGTAGTGTATTTGTGATTCTACGGCTACCAGTTGAAGAAGGATTTTTTTTTTTGGGGGGGTCAGACATTGTTTGTGGGAAACTTTAATTACCACTGGGAAGTAGAACCAGGCTGGTAGGTCAGACAGTTTATGTGGTTATCTGAGCTGTCAGTGGGCAGTGGAACAAGGCTTGGGGGTCAAACATGTATTTTGGGTCTGTGATTTCCAGTGGCCAATTAAGCAGGCTGGGAGGGACCATATGGTGTATGCGGAGATATTTGCCAGTGGGCAGTGGAAACAGGATGGTAGTCAGATAACGTATGTGCAGATTTGTGAAGGCCAGCAGAACCAGGCTAGGGAGTGTCAGTCAACATATAAGGGGATCCTTGACTATTACATGGCATTGGGACAAGGCTTGGAGGATCAGAAAGTATATATATGGGATCTGTGTATTACTCCTCCTGTCCATCATACTTTTGACCGGTCCCTCTCTCCTATTGGTCGCTTCCCCTTTATAGGATCTGCAGTTTCTCTAGCATGCATTATTTTCTTGTGCTGCATATTATATTATGCTACTAGTTTTGATTATCTGGTTTTACTTATTTTCTTGCCTCCTGGCTTTGAATCTTCTACTCCCTATGGTACCTTGATTTAGACCGATTCTTTATGTATGACCCTGTCTCGTCTCCAGATTTCCTACTCTCACCACTGCGGAATGTGTTATCATCCTAGCTGCTTTTCATTGGGGCCTGTCTGTGCCACTGTGACCTGTCCTGCCTTGTAGACAACTCTCACATTGTGTGTTGGTCATAATCTGACATAGTCACCACTTGTGTGGTTCCTTGTGTTGTTCATATTCCAACAATTCTGACCTGTGTTTTGGTTATCATTTAACTTACTCACCAATTGTACAGTTACTTGTGCCGGTCATATTCAGACAACCCTTCCTTGTGTGTTGGTCATCATCCGATTTACTCACCACTTGTGCGGTTACTGATGTGTGTCATATTCTGACAGCTCTCACTTTTGTGACCATCATCATCATCCAACTTACTCACCGGTTGTGCTGTTACTTGTGGCTGTCATCATCCAAATCACTTGCCAGTTGTGCTGTTACTTGTGTCATTCATATTCCGACTACTCTCACTTGTGTGTCAGTCATATTTCAATTTACTCACCTTCTCTGTGGTTACTTATGTCAGTCATATTCTTACTTCTCTCACATGTGTGTCACTTATGATCAGACTTACCCATCACTAGTGCAGTTGCTTGTGTTGGTCATATTCTGACTACTCTCCCTTGTGTGTTGGTCATAATCTGACTTACTCCCTGCTTGTGCAGGTACTTGTGTCTGTCATAATATGACTGCTGTCTTTGTAGATTGTTGGTCAATCCGAACAGCTGTACCACTTGGACGGCTGCTTGTGTTGGTCTTATCCCGACTCCTTCTCTCTTGTGTGTCAGTCATAGTCAGACTACTTGACCTTTATTCTATTTTTATGGTGGTCATACTCCTCTATTTGTGAGGTCCCCTGTCTAACCCTCACAGTCTTCAGAGTTCTATTGAACTCATAGTTCCTTCTTGTCAGCAGTCTGAGGCTGCCAGTTCTACCTAGTTGCCAAAAAGTGGTCCTTGCCCACGGTGCGTACTCCTGTGTTTTCCTGATACCTTGCTTTCATTCCTCACATTTCGGTCCTCTAGGTTCTGGATTCTCCTCCAGTTACTACTTTCCGATTCTGCTTTGGACACCGGCTCAACTGAAGTCAGACATATAGCTTCACGGTCAGACTCCTCCTGATGCCCAAAATAAGGTCTGCATAAATATAATGACGACAAAAATTAAATAACCCAGTGTGCGCCAGAGGAAGGGGGGTCTGAATAAAAAAATGTAAGAAAAGACTTAAATAATCCTGTGTCTGCCACAAAGATGTCCAGCACAATGAAGAGCAATTGGTTGCACCCTCTGTGGCACAGGGCTAACTAAAATATTTGTTTTTATTTAATAAACAGAGGGGGCATTAGGACATCTCTGGATGCTCCCCAGCTATTGATCTCTCTGCTGATCACTCTGGAAAATCAAAGCAGGAGATGAAAGGGAACAAAATGCTGCCCCGCTTCCACTCCTGCCTGAAATCGTAGGCTTGGGTGAGATCAGGGAAAGCCTTCTCACATAACTGTTGTTCCCACCCACCCCTACCCAGAAGATTGGGTAGGAGAGAAGCAGGACAGCAAGCAGCTCTCCTGCGTCATCTGAACTGATCTACCAGAATGATTGGCTGGGAGATCAGTAGCTAGCTGAGGGGCATCAGGATAAGTCCTGATTAGAGAGGGGTGAAAATTTCCTCCTCAAACTGAATCAGCAAAAAATGTCACTTTCCGCTTGGTGAAAAATTTCCTGCGAAAAGTGCAGATTTTCTGCTTTTTTCGCCTAACTCATTCCAGTGAAATAAATGGGAACATAGAAGTTACACACATCACATAGCATATATTATTTTATTTCCCAAAGGCATAGTATAAAAGGGGCATGAGGGTGCCTGTGTTGGTGGGATGTGGGGAAAGAATCAGTTGAACAGGGGATGATTTTTTTGGGGGGGGGGTTGTTTACTGGGATTGGGGGGCAGTTAAAAAATAAATCCTAAATAAAATAAAATAAAATATAAACCATAAGACATGGTATAAAGGGGACTGAGGAGGGTGCCTGTGTTGGTGAATGAATGAATCATTTGAACAGGGAATTTGTTTTGGGGGGTTTCTTGACTGTTATTGGGGGGACAGTTAATAAAAAAATAAATCCATAAAACAAAATAAGAAAATTGTATGTAAAGTGATAGAGACAGGAACCCCCTAGCATAAGCTGCCACTGGGGTAGACTGATATTTGACTTGATAGAGTATTTTGTAGAGGATGTTTTGTTTGATTTGTTGTTAAATGCCTTTGTAGGACTTAGACTTATTAGAGGCCCAAGCCATGAACAAACATTGATTTGTAGGACTTAAGACTGTTTGGCACAATCCCCAAGGAAACTTTGATTTGTAGGACTTAAGCTTGTTAGAAACAAACCCCCCCCCCCCCCAATTTTTTTTTATTTTTTTGCAGGACTAGTTTTTTGTTTATTTTTTTATTTTTTTTTTCCGAAACACAAGCCCTGAGAAAAAAATAACAATGCCCTACTGGCCTAATGCCAGCAGTTCATGTTGGCCAGTAGCCACTGGCCATTGTCAAATGTCCTCCTGAGTCCTGAGTTGCAACTGCTGTTCGTACTGCTGATGCTAAATTCTTTAAGCAGCAGGGTGATTTGGCAGCTGAAAGGGAATGGGATCAACAATAGCAGTAACATGGAAGATGGATGATGAAGGTTCCACTTGCCACAACTGGCTCCAGTGATGCTCCTGAGGCAGTAGCAGCAGAATAAGTAGCCCCCAGTATATGTGGAGAAAAGAACAAGTTGGCCATTAAATCTTCTCCACCTGCCCCTCCTCCAAAATCATCATGGGTGTGTTGTTATTAGAATATATTTTTTCTCTTGAGAGCAGGAACAGTGGCTCTCATCAGCAACTGCAATGTGCACAATGTGTGTGTGTGGTATATAACATTTGGAAGCAAAACTGTATCCAAACACTATGACACCCGAAACCAAGTACTGCCGCTGTCACTGTACCCTTTTCCAGACCCGCTAATGACACATGACAACTTGCTGACAGTTTAATAGTAATGATGAACCCTCCCTGCCACCATCTTAGCATATTCTGCAGGATGGAATCTCCTCAGATGCCGCTTGATGCACTGATTGCGATTCTCCTCCACCACACTGGCATGTGTGTTCAGTGCACCACACAGTGTGCAATGGGTAGAGACAAACTGCCACATCCTAACATCAACAGAGTGGCTATCATTTGGTGGGGGAGGTAATGAACGAGGTGGATTGGCAGAAGATGTAGTTATCCTAGAAGGTGATGGTGAGCTAGTTGTTTCACACGTCATGGAACTTCCAGTCTCTACCTGGGTTGTTCTACTCCTCCTCCTCTTTGATCTCCACCTCACCTCTTGTTGCCTTTCTGTAGAGTCAGGGACAGCAAAAGCAGTGCTTGATTTCTGGGGTGGGTGTTTGTCTTTAACATGTTTGACGTAAATGTCATGGTGTCTGTGTTTCATGTGTGATATCAGGGAGCTTGTGCCAAGGTGAGTTCCCTCCTTTCCTCTTTTCACTGAACTTGTCACAAATTGTGCACAGTGCCATTGCTGATGACTGCACTTTCTTCTTGTCCTCACATTCCCCTTCATTGTCTGTGGCAGTGGATAATGTTGCTGCTGTTGCTGCTACTGCCTCAGAGTCAGCACTGCAGCTAGGACCAGGAGTATTGATGGCGGTGGCAAGTGGAACCTGTCCTAGTCGCACATCATTTGTTGACACTATTCCCACTTCCACGGTGGTCTGTGGCACAATAGCTTGCTCCTCAGCATCCTGCTGCCCTTGCAACTCAGCATCAGAAGGAATTAGAGCAGTTGCAAATTCCTGTAATTCCAAATGTCATTGCTAGTGGTGGTGGTGATGTCCATCTTCATCCCTGTCTCCCATTCCTTCTCAGTTTCTGCTAAAAAGGCCATCAATGTCTCTTCCACCCCAGCTTCTCCGGCATCATCATCACCCACTAGTTCCTACATGCTGTTGTTGCTGCTGCTCTATTCCAGACATCTCACTGCTGCTTGGAGGAGGTGACGAGCAATGTGACAGAGGGTACCCTAATGTCACACTTGCCATTTCCTTTTGACCTGAAGAAGAGGGCAGACTAGCACTAGCAGAAGTAGCAGCAGGCACAGGCAGCTGATCTGTGCCCCTGCTGGTGGTGATGGTATTAATTCTGAGCCTGCTCTCCTCCAACACCAATTCTGGCTTCTTAAGGATCATGTTCAACTTGGACACTATAGAGAAGGGAAGGGGACTCCCAGAGAGAGTAATATGAGTATATTGTTGATTACTCTCTCCTTCACGCCTAACGCTAACAAGCTGCTGGACCTTAGTAGCAGTAGTACTAGCACTGGCAGGACTGTCATTTTCTCCTTCCCCTCCGAGTACTACAAGAAACACTAGCAGCAGGCAAAGTATTGGTGGCAGCAGATTCAGCACTGGCAGCAGGTACAACACTAGTGGCTGCAGGTACAGCAATGGTGGCACTGGCAGCATGGTCAGCACATCTGGCAGCAGGTACAACACTAATGGCTGCAAGTACAGCAATGGTGGCACTGGCAGCAGGGGCAGCACATCTGGCAGCAGGTACAACACTAGCAGCTGCAGGAACAGCAATGGTGGCACTGGCAGCAGGTGCATCATGTCTTGCAGCAGACACAAGCAGCTGACCTGTCCTGCTCTCACTAGTACTATCCTTTTCTCCCTCCCGTCCCATTCCCTTTTCTCCCTTCCTTACCATTCCCTTTTCTCCCTCCCTTCTCATTAAATTCCCCAAGATCTCTTGGGGTTATTTAAGGGGACTGGACAGCATTGGTTCAGTAATGCTAGTCACTTCCTCCTCCTCAGTGGACACATAATAAGGGTCCTTCCAGTTCCTCCTTTTGCTGTTCATAGTGATAGGAGTCACAATGAGCCTCTCCTGCCTCAATTTTTGAAAAATATCACAGCAGAACAGCACAGCACATATATCTCGCTCTGTAGCGGCTTCTATTGTGTCTGCCTTCAGTGAAAACATCACGTTTTTATAGTGGAAGTGCGAAAACAATGTAAATCTATGATCGAAAACTTTATAGCCATTGAAAAAATGGAGGGGAGACTCCAGCCACATTGGAGTTATGGGCTTGGCCTTGCAGGTACACATGGCTGGCACTCAGAGGGGTATTATGAAAAAATCAAACATATGTTCTATCCTGCTAAATAAAACAAGTGTGCTCCTGCTGCCAGTAGATGCTTTTATCCAAAGTTATTTCAGTTAAACTGTTGTATTTTTTCATTATCAGGGTCAGCAATTTTCCAGACAGTTTACCTAGGTTCGAGTCACTTAATTAATCTGTGGAACTGCTAATAGTGAGAATACTATTGTTTGCTCATCATGAAAAATCCTGCAGTATGTGGTTTTCTGTAAGAAATATTTTCTGTCCCTTTAAAGGGATAGTAATGTTTCATAATAAAAGCAGCTCTAATTAGTCATCATAGTATTTGACTTTGGAGAGTGTTATTTCAGTTCTGTCAGAGTTGTAGTTCAAGAGTAATTCAATGACAAAGTATACCCCTCCCGCCCCTTTTACTGATGTAACACTGTTCAGCCAAATCAGAAGGGAGGTGCCCAGGTAGACTGCAGAGAGGGACAATTTCCAATTAAGATAAGGGAAAAACCTGAAAAACTTGTCAAGGGGGGCAGGGCCTTCATTGTTCTCATAGCAAGAAGATTGTCCCCTTACAAACAGATTCCACATCTGAGAAGAGATGGCTTATACTAGGAAAGGGGGTGGGAGGGGAAACTTTGCTTGTGAATATCTCTCAAACCATAAAGGTTTGAGAGATAAGACTTATATCATTCTTCATGTTTTTTTAATGCCTACAAAATAAAGATAAAACAAAGTATTATTATCCCTTTAAGGGTGATAACTTTTGGCATACACATCCAGAAATGAAATATAACATAAAAAGATCCAGAATAATTATGCAATTTCTACGAAATTATACATTTGACTATCCCTAAGCTCTACATGGAAAAATAACACAGTAGTTGCAAAATCACATGTCAGTTAATCAATGCAGCATCAACCTTAAGAAGATGGGATGACAGTATATCATTTGAATATTTGATGGCTGCAAGGTCTAAATAAGGAGTATGTTAGGAGTTTTATTTGTCATTGTGATGTTTTATTTGAATATTATATAGTAATTGTCACAGATGCTGAAGTAGGAGCAAGCCTGCCAAAATATATGGTAAGCTCTGTAGGACTGTATCCTACACGGGGTGCAATCTCTCTTAGCTCTCAAGTGCCAAACACAGTAAATTCCTCTTTGAAATAGAAAAGTAGCTAACCCCAGATGTACATTTCTGTTCTTTCTACATGTTTATGAGAAAGTGGTCCCTGTTTAGGTATAGGAGAAATGTTTTGCCAAAAGAGGAAAGTATGAAAAATAGCACTTTTTGCCTCTGGTGGGAATTCCAGTGCAGTTTGTTCACTTTTTCCCATCACGATTCACCACCACACTGCTAGCCATAGAACTAAACAATATAGATCCCAAACCTTTTCTTGCTATAGCCTTAAAACAAAACGTACTGAGCCCCTACCTAGCCATGTCCCGCTGTCATGGTAACCATTGAATAACACATACTAATCCCCGAGAACTGATATCCATAGAACCCCACTTACTGACCCTTAACCTTGTTCTACATTAGTGTGGAGTATAATGGGCAATGGGAAGCCCTCCAGCTGCTGCTAGATGATCATTGGAGATGTAGTGTGGAAACAGCTGGAGGATCTCCCCTTGCCCGCCATCCTAGCCCAGCCAATCCAAGAACCACATACTGACCCATCCTTGGCCCACTGCACTAGTAGCCATTCAATCACATATGCTGACACCCAGCCTTGCCCCATGACAGCCACAAACCCACACATACTGCCTTCTAGCCTTTTCCACTGCTCTGGTAACCATAGCCAAAAAAAAAACACAAATGGAGTTTGAAAGAATCAGAAGTTAGAACAGAAACAGGAGTTTGAAATCTATAGAGCTTATGGTGAAGGTAATTTCAAGGGACTTGTTTTAGTGATTTCTGACAGGAATTTCATTTCAGATTGTGTTTTTGACTCTTTGAGTGCCAGAGGAGTACGCAATGCATTGCTTTGCAATGTGTTGCGTATCCCTCTGGCACTCAAACGGTTAAGCAGTTTACAAAAGCAAATTTAATGAACACATATTTAAACTTGGTATATTTGTGCTAAAATTAACAGTTGTGTTGTAGAACTATAATCATAAATGTGTATTGGACTTAGTTATAACAAATATCATTGATATGGTGTCCAGTATTAAAGTACATAAACATTTGTGAAACAGTGATAACATGGTTTCATTTGAGATCAGTTTGAAAAAGCAAAAATGTACAACCAAAAGCCTTCAAGGGTTAGTAATGCCTGAAATAAAGTAGATTTTACAAAATAAAGTATTTGGAGAAAGTCCTCTCTCTCAAACTTTTATGGTTTAAGAGATATCAGCAGCTAAAGTTCCCCCCTCCCTCCCCTTCTCCTGATGTCAGTGCTCTGCTGACAGCAGGAGTTCCCGGTCCTGGGACGAGCTGGAGGGTCAGTAGAGACGAAATAGCGATATTGGAAAAGAATTACTTCATTGCAACGGTCTACAAAGCGTGCCTGGTTTGCAAGCACACTTTGTAGACAGTTCCAATTAAGTAATTATTTTCCAATATCGCTATTGCGGCTCTGCTGAAGAGCCTCCTCGTGTCGGCTGACATGGATCTCCTTCTGTCAGCTTTACAGCTGACAGCAGAAGAAGGTGAACTTTAGCTGCGGATATCTCTCAAACCATAAAGATTTGAGAGATAGGACTTTCTCCAAATACTTTATTTTTGTAAAATCTACCATATAGAACAAACTTTATTTTGGGCATTGCTAACCCTTTAATTTAAAAAGGCTAACTTCAAAATTTTAACAGCATCATGCAACACAAAGACTGTGATGAATTGTTAAAAGGAAAAATAATGTCGGGAAAATGGTCAGAATTGAAATCTAGGTTGCAGAAATATATTAAACAATATACACCCCTAGGGAACAAATGCAAGAGAAGTAGATCACAACCAATATAATTAAATTAAAATGTAAAGAAGAAAATGGTAAGGAAAAAATGCATTTAATCTATTTAACTTTGAAGTAAAAGATAATTATTTCCTGAAGTACAGGGAGTGCAATAGCTGCCCATAGACTGCTGTAACAACTGCCCCCATAAAAATGTAGGTTTGAGCAACAATAACCTTTTGACTAAAACATCTACCAGCAGTGGGAGTACATTGCTATACTGCTTCTGCCATTTTCGTCCTTTAAATCTCCCACTGATGATCAAAAGCCAATCCCCTGAAGGAAATTTGAAGAGCCAACCTGAGTCAAGAAGGTTGAGTGGGATTTGTGCAACTGACCTCAGAGAAGAATAATTGAGTACAGACTCTCCTCATTACTATATGCCTGTTTTTTTATGTGACAAATAGATGTGTGGACAAAAATAAAAACACAAATCTGGGAAGGGGGCAGCATGAGAGTGAGAACCAAGATATCCAACTAATCTGGCTTCTCTGTACCTCGAAGGGCTAAAATGACACTGTTCCAAGGCTTATAGTCATCAGACCAGTCACCTTATCATGCAGACATTACAGTAGTCCTCTACTTTCATAACATGTCTAAAGGTGCCAGGAGGAACACAAGGCACTGAAGATATGATTTACAGAAATGGATCAGAAATCCATATCCTACTGAAAGACGTTCGCAAGACTCAGGACATTGTGAGGCACATTGATATCACGGGAAACTAAAACAGAATATCACAAAAGTAGATCTTGCAGGCACAGCATTTGCTTCAAAGGGATCCCAGATCCAAATGCATATAGGATACTTTTTGATGGTAATTGTTCATTTTTGAGGTTCTTCTATCATTTCTTGTTCCCTGATAGATACCAATGAAAGAAACTGTTCAGAACTTCAGCCTTTTTCTTATCCTCCCTAATCATTTAGCCCATATCACTTTTGAAAGGGTCAGTGCTCTCTCACCTAAGTTTTTTTGCCAATTTTGAACTGCAATAACTACTGAATAACCAACTCTCAGAAATGAGTGTAATCTTGTTTTACTCAACAAGATAAACCCCAAAGTCATTTTCATGGGAAATTTTCTTCAGGATGGGAAGTGCCTTTCTTCTCCTGTTTTGTTTTTGAGGTGAAACATTTCACACATCCATAGTTGCATTTATATTGGACACCGCTCTTGTACATAAAGGGTTAAGGAAGAACACAGAGATAAGGGAGAAATGGATGGGAGAAAATACATTGTGATAAAGCAGTGGGGAAAGAGCAGGAACAGAGCGAAGTGGAATAGGAGATTGTGTGAGGAGATGGAGGGAAATCTTCAATTAAGGTAAGGGAAAAACCTGAAAAACTTGTCAAGGGGGGCAGGGATTCCATTGTTCTGATAGAAAGAAGATTGTCCCCTTCTGTTATCTGTCTGGTCTATGGACTGCATTCCACATCTGAGAAGAGATGGCTTACACTAGGTAAAAGGCGCGGGAGGGGAAACTTTGCTTGTGAATATCTCTCAAACCATAAAAGTTTGAGAGATAAGACTTAAATCGTTCTTCATGTTTTTTTAATGCCTACAAAATAAAATAGAGATAAACCAAAGTATTATTATCCCTTTAAGGACCAAGCAATGTGCAATTAAATGCTTCATCCAAGATATTATAAAGGTTAACTGAATGAACAGCACCTAACTCTCTTGCCAAGTTGTAGAATGATTTTTCCTAATAACAGAAATTAGCGGCAAACTTAATAAAACTACTTTTTCCCTTTAAGGAAAATGTAGTTTTATTAAGTTTGCCGCTAATTTCTGTTAATAGGAAAAATAATTCTACAACTTGGCACGAGAGTTAGGTGCTGTTCATTCAGTTAACCTTTATAATATCTTGGAAGTATATTTAGAAATGTTCATCATAGTTTGAATTTAATGTTAGAAAGATCAGTAAAAATACGGATTATGTTTGAAAGTCAATTAATTTTATGACTTTTTTTTTTTGTATCAACTGATAGATCAGCCAAAACTGTTAAAGGCCATGGAGATGTCTGACATTATTTTAATTTCATTGCAAAGTGATGTTGCAGATGCGCAGTTACATCATATGGATGGTAATATTGTACATGATACTAGGTACATGGTGCTGCAGCTAATCTGTGTGACTATTCAATGCATCAACTATTAACCATGTGAGTGCCAGAATGGTATCCAACACTTGAGTTAGATACCTCTCTGGCACACAAAGGGTTAAGAGTTTAGCACCATTTCTGTTCCGCCAGGTTTAAAGGAACCCTATAATGTAAAACAACTTTAATTATTTTGAAACAGAGCTTTCAAAATATCCCATAGGTTGTATTAGCCATTTCTTATTTAAAACACATTTTTTAGTTTAGATTTACAGGTTATGTTAAAGGGATAGTAATACTTCATTTTAACTTTATTTTTTGTAGGTATTAAAAACATGAAGAATGATATGTCTTATCTCTCAAACCTTTATGGTTTATGAGATATTCACAAGCAAAGTTTCCCCCTCCCGCCCCTTTTACCTAGTGTAAGCCATCTCTTCTCAGATGTGGAATGCAGTCTATAGACTAGACAGATAACAGAAGGGGACACTCTTATTCCTATGAAAACAATGAAATCCCTGCCCCCCTTGACAAGCTTTTCAGGTTTTTCCCTTATCTTAATTGAAGATTGTCCCTCTCTGCAGTCTGCCTGGGCACCTCCCTTCTGCTGTGGCTAAACAGTGTTACATCAGTAAAAGGGGCAGGAGGGGGATACTTTGTCATTGAATTACTCTGGAACTACAACTCTGACAGAATTGAAATAACACTCTCCAAAGTCCAAATACTATGATGATTAATTAGAGCTGCTTTTATTATGAAAATTACTATCCCTTTAATTATGGCATGTCCTGCAGGGCCTTCCTGTCTTAGCACTGTTACCTTCCCCCACTCATTCACACTGTAACAGGTTGTATCTTTCTCCCTATATAAAGTCTGAGGGGCAGTTATTCCCTACTCTAAGTACAAGTACACATCCCTGATTTTGTATATGTAGAATGGCCTCACAATGCCTTAGAATATAATGAGTACAATAAAGAAAGGAGTGAGAGTTTCAAATATACTTAAACGTGTATATATTTATTATTCATATACCATAAATTATACCTGAAATATAAAAAGTATGATTAGTAAATATCATTAGTAAATCCAGTATAAATAGCAGAGTATAAGTAATAATATATGATTGCCATAAGATAGCATTACATACCATTTGTCTTGCAATTTCTCTCCCTCTCTCTCTGTTCTGTAAATTATTACTTGTATCATTAAATATATATCTATATATATCAATATCAATATATATATACATAAATATACACAATCTGCCAGTAAGTTTTGCCACATCTTTTTCTCGACTTCTACTAAAAATTCTATGCTTTGGCTCAAGATAAGGGACATTTGTCCAAATTCAATCAGTCTGATTCAAAATCAGGTGATTCTGGCATAAAAATGTCTACTTGTATTGTGTTGCCCTATCAGCATAATGTTACAAATGTTAGCACCAAGCGTGCAACAACAAAAATGAAAAAAAAACAAAAACGAATAGGCCTTGTTTACCATGCAGGGTGGTTTCTATAAACAAAAGATAAGGCTCTAGGCACTAGAAGCACTAAGTATAAACACAGTGTCTAACACTGAATACCCCTAAATCTTGTTGGATTTAGAAAAGACAGGCAGGTGATGCAAGTTCTTTCTTGAGTAACTAAAAAAAAAACCCATAAATTGTTTGAGACTTCAAAATGCCTAGAGGAATATAAAAGTAGTAGGGAAGGTAGTAGGAAAGTAGTGGAAGATGCCAAAGATGACCAAATGACTGAATATGATGAAAGTTCTCAATCTTCCACCACTGACAAGAAGCAATGTGTCAGGTGGACAAGTAAAGATGCCAAGAAATACACAATTAATTCTGTCAGTCATCATAAATATTGTCAGCCATGTGCGGATTGTCCTATTGTGGAATCGGGCATCCCCCGGGGGGCCGCTAGATCATGGGCCGGTGGGGGAGATCAGAGGATCTCACCTCACCATCCCACGATATTTTGAAGGAGAGGTCTGTGGCAGAGCGCCAGGATATGACATAATATCCTGGTGCCTGCTCTCCCATGCCACACAGGGACCACAAGGGGGCATCGGTAGGGATATTGGTGCAGCTAGTGGGCTGCTTTAAAAAAAAAATGCCTGGGCTGGTATTCCCCTACAATCCTCCCCTGTTGTCAACACTTCCAAATACAACCCACCCATCAGACACACACACCGAGGAGAGTGCTTCTAATGCAGTTGGAAGTGCAGTACCTTAGAAACCTAATAGTTCAATTGCAACATCTAGACTCAGTAGAAGTAGCAATAGCCCCTCAAGAACACCTAAGTCTATAACGTCTACATTATGAAGATGCTTCACTCATGATCCAAAAGCTAAACGTGTTGCTACCTGTTGTTTACAAATGAAGCATGTGAGCAAGGAGAGAAAGCAGGCTCACACCTAGACACCTCCTCTCTGAGATGCTTCTTGAAGTACAGCCACAGGTCATAAAGGTTCCTGGGGCTCTGAGACACATAATAGTAATGCTATAGATGTGTCAGAGAGTGTGCCAAGACTTCCTTCATTACATTAACACCCATAGCTCCTGCTACTATTCTGAAAAGGAAAAACATGAAGGAGTATGACTGAGTTTGTTAGAGGAGTCATAGAGTGCTCCCAAATACCACTGTTACAGGTAATGTTATTAAAGCAATAAAGTTACACGGTTCTTCCACTATGTACTGCATTCCCACACTCACTCAGTTCTTAGAAAGGAGTCAAAACCTGCATGGAAATAATCCAAAAGTATGCCCGTGGAATACTTCCAAAAGGTTAGTAAAGCTTTTCTTTTATGAAAACAGAAGTTTTAAAGAACTGATGTCATGTGTTATACTCTGCTGACATAACCCAAGCTGCAGTTATTTTTCAAGGATGCCTGTGTTAGAATTGTATAAGCAGGTGGTTTCTTGGAAAAGGGACTCAGCCTACTAACTAATTTTTCAAGACATATATTGCAGTAGGAATCTGCTTGCTCACAGCTTTTACTTTTTAATGTTGATTTCTCCATTTCAGCCCTCAGCAGTAGGGATGGGTGACAATTTTCGCCTCAAACTGAAATTGGAGAAAAATGTAATTTTCCACTTGGCAAAATTTCCCTTAAAAAGTGCATTTTTTTTGCCTAGCTCATTGCATTGAAATCAATAGGTAGAAACATTTTTCTCCACCACACAAAAGTTTTCTCCAACCATATAATAGGGTGTCAGGCTCTCACAACATGCCATTCTGTGTTTGTGAGAGGAGAGAGCAGCGTGTTTTTGAGCTAGAGAAGATAGGCAAATAAAGGGGAATTGAAGCTTAGTTTAGGGAGTAAGTTAGGTAGGACATTTGTTCTCTGTAGTAAGAGAGTCTGTGGGACACAATGGGGGAGAAGAATAGGTTGACCCAAAATACCCCCAAATTTTGTGTGACTAGCTGGCAAGACACAGGCAGCTGAGGTCCAAATTGCTTGCTGATTTGACTTTTATCATGTCTGTGCTGGGGAAGTCTGGGGAAAGTTGTTGATTTTGTTTTTTAGTTATATATATAGTTTTTATTTTTCGACTAACTGTGATAAGATATGGTGGACAGCTTAAAAAAAAATAAAAAAAAAATAAAATACATAAATCTGTGACTGAGGCAGACTTGATAGACAGCAGACAACATTGAGGATTTTGTTGAGGGCCAAAACAAGACATCACACAACATCATTTGTGTATTGTAGGTCTGCCACATTGTAGGTTGACCTTTATTTTTTTTAATCACTTGATATCATCATGAATATTTGCCAGTGTCACTTAAGCAGGAAGTAAGTGTTGCGAGCAAAGGACAAATGCACTATGCATGCTAACACATTTTTCAAGGTATATGTTGCTGTAGGACTCACAACTTTGACTTCCAGCTATTTATTTCTCCACTACAGAAGAAGTAATATTGTGCTGGGAAATGTTGTACCATATTAAACGTAGGAGAAAATGTGTTGGAATAGGTATAATGTGTTGGAATAAGAGAAAAATGTGTTAGAATTGGATAAAACTGTTAGAATTGGAGAAATATGTGTTAGAATAGGTGAAAAATGTGTTAGAATAGGAGAAGTCAACAAGAGACTTTATCAAAAAAGGAGAAGAATTGTCCATGCAATTTATGGAAAAAGGGTAGAAAAACACTATTATCCAATTAGCACAGAATAGGGCTCTAAAATTAGGAATAATTTTTTGGTTAAAAATTGCAAAAAAAATGAAAATAACAAAAAAAGACATCCATGCATCATTACCCAGTATAATTCCTCATCTAACATTATTCAAGACATAATAAAAAAAAATGGGAATGTCCTTCAACAGGATCCTCTACTGAAAGGGATCATTCCTAAGCAAGCCAAAATAATTTATAAAAATGCAAAATCTATAAGGGGATGTGTGGCCCCTAGCAGACCAAAAATACTAAATAAAAAAAAAGAACACAAAGTAATTTTTGGGATACCCCGCCCAGTGGGAAACTTCAAATATTTAAAAAATAGATGTTCTAACTGTCAGTTCATTCCTAATAAAACTATCAAAATTACTAGCCACAGTAATGGAAAAGAATTTGAGATTGAAAGTCTCATTACATGACAGAGTACGTTTGTTGTATATGTAATAATATGTGGGTGCGGTATGCAATACGTAGGACGCACCACGAGAATGCTCAAAGAAAGAGCACGAGAACATAGATACTTGATAAATAAAAAAATCTGTGGATCATACTGTGGTAAAACATTTCAATACCTGTATACATAGTTCTTTAAAAAAATTATAAATTTTGGGAATTGAGCAGGTTCCCTTCACAAGCACAAATAGGTTTCCTGTCCTATGTAGACAAGAAGCCTTCTGGATCTTTCATCTGGATACTTTAGCACCAAAAGGTCTAAATGAGGACCTTGAAGTGAGTAATTTTTTATGAAACCACCTAATAAATTATATCCTTGGTCATCAAATCATTTATTTTTTTAGTGATTCTAAATGTATCTATTCGTTTGTTCTATTTGCTATAAAAATGGCTTTTTTAATAGAATAACATATATACATATAGTGGTTTGAAATTTTTACAAAAATGTATGCAATGATTATATATAATATTTATATTTAAATTGTTTTATTGTATGTTTTTATGATAATTTGTATTATGGAACACTATTAATACATAATATCTTTTGAACTAAAGATGGAGATGTGGGTCACATCGAGGTATGAAACTTGCTCCGTTGTTGAATGTGTTCCATTCGCAAAATGAGGCACTATCTGTGCCTCGGTATCACTTAACATATCCTAAATGGAACTTGCTGTTTTTAGCGCATATTGGTACATTCTGTTTGTTTAAAAATATGTGACAATATTGAGTGATACATTATCCCCTGACGAAGTGAGAAGTCACACTCACGAAGCGCGTAGGGAATATATACTAATAATAAATATATTAACTTTACATCCAGACACAGTGTTCTCTGTTAAGGCCGAGTTACACCTTTGGTGCAAAAACAAGCGATATCTTGTAAGTGCATTCAGTGTGGGGTCCTCTGGGTTCATAAATATACAGATTACCCTTAGATGCTCCCCAGTTTGCCCATACAGATCGAATGTCCGATACTGAAAAAAAGGTTCTGCCGGCTACGTATGGGACTTAATAAGCTACAGTGACTTGACCGGGAAAACGCGATTGTTGCCTGTGGAAAACAACACGTTATTATGTTCTGGATCCAAGTTCCATCTATAATTGTTACAATACGGTTAACACACAAGAAAAGTGAATGTAAGTGCAACTTTGTATAACTATTGAGTGAATATTGAGTGAAAACCAAGAGGTTGCTCTCAGATCGCTGCGCTCTTTCTTTCTTTTCTTTTAGAATAGGAGAATAATCTGTTGCAGTAGGTGAAAAATGTGTTACAATAGGAGAAAAATGTGTTAGAATAGGTGAAAAATTTTCTGGACTAGGTCGAAAAGGAGGAAAATTTTGCACTGGAGAAAAAGAGAAAACTTTCCCTAAAAATGGAAGATTTTTCTTTTTTTGCGAAAGCTTTCTCTTTATCTCCAATGCAAAAATGTCCTCCTTTTCGCCTATTTCAGCATATTCAAAGTCATGCGGGACATTTAACTCACTTTTGCCCTCCCCCACTCAGCAGTCATCATCAGCAGTACTAAGGTGTGAAATATTGCAGCCATAGTAAGCATAGGTGAAAAATTACAATGTTCTCATGGGAAACTTATTGGCATTTGTGAAAAGGAGGCAATTTTATGCATTTTACATGGGTGGGAATTTTTGCAAAGTTTCCATGAAAATTTCCACAGAAACATTTTTGACTTTTCTCACATAGCTATTTTAGGAATGATATGATCACCATTTGTAATAATATACAAGGCCAATATAAAAAAAACTTTCTAAGGGACTATTAATCAAAGATCTGAGTGAAAAACAAGAGTTCAAGTTTTAAGACTAGAGGAAATGTACTTCTGATTAAAAGAAAGTCAAGCATTTATTTCAGTAAGAGCAGTAAAGTTATGTCATTCTTTGCTATGGGATGCTGTGTTTGCTGGTACTATAGTTGCTTTCAAAAAGTAGTGGATACTTTTCTATCTCAGACCAATATAGAGAATTATGAGAGTTGGTTTCAAAGCAGATAGGATGTAGATCCAGGGAATTATATGACTGCCATTTGGAGTCAGGAAGGACATTTTTACCCATTTGGAGCTTAATTGGAATGGCTTCAATTTTTTTTTTACCTTCCTCTGGATCAACAGGGGTGATATGGCATGGACTTAACTTGATTGGTGCATGCTTTTTCAACCTCCTCAGCTATGTAACCAAAGTTCATGTGATAGGGTCCCTTTAACTCACTGGATGATAGTGATGTCCCCAGTGCATTTTGATGCAATGTGTTGCAGGCATCACTATCATCCAATACATTAAAGTGGTAATTAGCATGTAGAAATGATCTGTGTTGTGCACCTAATTCATGTTGATCTGTAAGCCTCTGTATCTCCTATGCATTGTTTGAACCACATACTTAAAGTGTATGAAGCTGTCACTGAAACAAAATGCTATGTGGGTTTTAGATTTTGGCCTGATGATGATGTGCAAGATATTTAAAGTGATAGTAATGTTTCATAATAAAAGCAGCTCTAATTAATTATCATAGTATTTGGACTTTGGAGAGTGTTATTTCAGTTCTGTCAGAGTTGTAGTTCAAGAGTAATTCAATGACAAAGTATCCCCCTCCTGCCCCTTTTACTGATGTTACACTGTTCAGCCAGAGCAGAAGGGAGGTGCCCAGGTAGACTGCAGAGTGGGACAATCTTCAATTATGATAAGAGAAAACCTGAAAAACTTGTCAAGGGTGGCAGGGCTTTCATTGTTCTCATAGGAAGAAGATTGTCCCCTGCTGTTATCTGTCTGGTCTATGGACTGGATTCCACATCTGAGAAGAGATGGCTTACACTAGGAAAAAGGGGCGGGAGGGGAAACCTTGCTTGTGAATATCTCTTAAACCATAAAGGTTTGAGAGATAAGACTTATTATCAATCTTCATGTTTTTTTTAATGCCTACAAAATAAAATAAAGATAAATCGAAGAATTACTATCCCTTTAACTGCTCAGTATTATGTTGTGTTGCAGACTGGAATTACTTTAATGCCCAATAATGAATTATATACAGAATCATAGAAAATAAAAAACACACAGGGTGCTCAGTAATGTGAATATGTAATACATTGAGTCATAAAGAAAGTATCGTGGTACTCACAAATCTGATGGTAAGAAATGGATCTGACAGAGCAAGCAGGTGGAGATATTTCACCATCTCTACTCGGATACACCAATGTGTACAATGATATCTGGAACCCCTTCTTAATGGTAAATGGGTTATCCTTAGGTCTGGATGTATAAGGCTAGTGTTATATTTAAAAAATAATATATGAAAAAAATATATATGTAAAGAGATGGGAACAAAAATAAAATAAAAAATATAGAAAAACTATAAAAATGGCTCTGAATAAATATAAACAAAATATATTTTTTATAATAAACAGTATAAAATCCATGAAATGGAAACTTATGCAAATACGTATATAAGGAATAAATATTAAAAATAGTCTAACGCGTTTCACTGTGCTATCCCACCTCTTTCTCAAAGACAATTATACCTATTATAATAAAATGGATTTTGTTTATATTCATTCAGAACCATTTTTATAGTTTTTCCACAGATACCCTGTGTGAGGTTGCTGTTTATGTGATTTGCTACAATTGTGTACCTTTTAGTGTAATTCACCTGTCAGTGATAGAGATGCTTTTTGTGGTGAAATGGAGATGCAGTAGTGATTTCTATATAACCTTATCTGTATTGGTTGTGATTTGGTTGCTTAGTGTGTTTTTACTAACTAAATTACCTAATAAATGTTGCTTTAACATTTTAGTCACACTGACTATTCTTATAACATTGTAGTTACAAATGTTGTTGTATTATTGCAGTCATATTGAAATTTAAAGGGATGAGCACCCATATGTAAAGGAATGTGTATTTTAGTTAGTTCCTATCTAAAACACAACACATCTATATATGGTTATTGGTTCAAGTGTTTTTATTACAATTAAATGTTTTTGTAACACTGCAGACATATTGATTATTGTTATAACAGTGTAGTTATACTAATTGTTTTGAATACATACATTTTTCTATAACATTGCAGTCATATTGGAATAATTTAAAGGGATGAGTGCTCTCATTTAAAGATATGTGTATCTGTGTCATAAGATTTTAAGTAATTCCTCCTTAGAACACTATTCCTCTGAGTAGGTTTGTTCCCAATAGATGTTTTGAGTTAGTGATTTGATTTATATCCGAATATTTACTGTGAAAAAAAATTTTGACAAGAAACTGTGTATGCTGTCTTTTATGATATTATAGGGCTCAAGTGGTGGTTATTAGGTCGGCACCTACTTCTGATTATCTTTTTCTTTGATTAGTCGTACTAGTCCCTGATCTATTATTTTAGTAACCTCTAACTGTATACCATTGTCAACATTTTGTCACCTCTACTATAGCCAGCATCATGTTCAGTAGTACACTCCTTACAGCTTACCAAAGTATACTAGGTTCAAAACTATACCTTAACTAGATCAGAGGTGAACCGAGCACTAATTTTAAAATTGATTTTTATGCTTCCCATCCCAGGGGAACAGCTTTCATATTGTACAGTTATTCTGAATATTAGTAAATCATTTGTGTATTTGTATATGTACCCTACTTGGAAATATTTCAAATTCGCAAATGCATTTTTTACAATAGCTGAAAATACCACTACACCATTTTTACGTAGTATAATTGTTTTACATGGAATTTACACAATTTCTTGTTTATTTCTGTTTTCTATGTTTCCCTTGTCATGCACCGTCACACATTGACATAAACTTTCTTAAAATAAAGAAAAAGAAATACTATTAAATAACCCCATGAGAGTACTAGAAATTAGAATATGACATGCTATGCATCATTGATTGCCATGTATCGGCTCCCACATTTCATAATTCCATACTGAATGACATTCCACACAGTCACCTAACTTAATGTACACTATAAATGCCCCAATGTGAACTGTGTAGGTGAATAAAGTAAAAAAAAAATAGCATTTACTGACTGCTGTTTGAAGCATGGAAATAGGAACTACTTTTAAAAATGAGAAAAATAACATCTTCATATATCTTGGTTGGCATTTTTTGTATTTGATAAGCAGTGTGTAAAGAGGAGTGAATTGGTCCTTTAAAGATCGGGTTTAATGGATGTCTGGGCTTTAGAAAGTGGCCTGTAAACCTTAGATTTTTACTCATCTCAATTTTTCAGTGGTGACCAAGTCATTTTTTGATTATTTTACATTTATTTAATTGTCAGTGACTCACCTTTCAGTGAACCTGAACTGGTTGAAAGGTTTATTGAATCATTCATTGTTCAGATCCCTCATGAGCTTATGATGGTGCTCAAAAACGTCACTTTAGTAAATTAACCGTATGGATGCAAACCAATGCATTGTCGTCCCTTCTAGCATCCAAAACAAGGGCTGAAATACTAATGATGCAGTGGGTGCAAAACCCCAGGCCGGAAAAAATGTAGGGGCCCACTGATTGTTGTAAATAGGAAATGTTTAAGGATCTTTAATAATTTGTTGTGATTTGGGGAGTCAAACATTATTTTGCACCAGGATCCCTCATTCACTAGGTCCACCACAGATCCACAGGGTTATGCTGCTTCATGCTTTTTCCAGGATGTACATGTGAATATCTGCCATTTCCTAATACACCTCTTTGATGAAAGACATTCAAAAATGTAATTCTGAAACTGGAAATTTCCTCGTATCAATAAAAAGTAATGGATGAGACATTTAGAGACAATATGTCATGGAGACATGCGGCAATGTTTTGTTGATTTTATGTCAGCTTAATTATTCAAAGACTCATGTTCTAAAGCACTTGCACAGCCTAAGAACGTAATGGAAGCTCTAACCAAGAAGTATCAGCTGCTGTGATATACTATGACACACATATTGTTAGTTTATTAGCCCTGTAATAGCATTTGGGCTACAAATGTTGTGTTTATGCATGCTTTATTAACATGCTGGCACTGTTATATTTAACCCTTCTTAAAGTGGCATAATTACTTGCACACCACCACTTCCGCCAAAACCACAGCAATACCTATGCAGCTGTGATAGGCAAAAAGATTCATTCCAAGAGTCACATATTGGTTTCAGAGGCCTTGCAAGGCTCCCATTTTACCTTGAACACTGGAAGGGTAGGGAATGCATTGATTCTCAATGTGTTGTGCATGCTCTGGTCCACAAAGGGTTAATCCTTTCTTAATGCATGTGTGGCAAAGGGGCTATAATTTTCCATGTTAGTACAGGACAGGAGTTTAAGTATAAGGAATATGATAGATTGGATGTTGTGGGGCAACCAGAAGGGATAAGGGTCTGTTAGAGAACCATATCCTTCTTACGCTGATGTACCAAAGAAACAATTAGGGACTGCAGGAGAGGCCCACTGTTTCCCCCCACTGCCCTGCAACTTAAGGAAGCTGTAACACATTGGGAAGAAATGCATTGCTAGCCTTTGAAGAAAAAAATCAAGAAATATCTTGTGATACTAAACTTCTCCTGGATGACCATGAGTTATCATCCACCTGATGTGATCTGGAGTACAAATGGATTTCCTCCACATCCATATCCATTTTGGTAAAAGGCTAAATCATTCTGCTATACATTACCTGTGGGAGTGCAGGTAATGGTATTTCACCCAGCCCCTAAAATGCTGGATTAAAGATGTTATTATTATTATTATAATTACCCCATACTAGCTCTCTTCCATTCCAAAGCACTTTATTTTCAGACATCAGGCAAATGTCATTGGCTATTTCTTCACTTCCTCTATTATATGTCAAGACTGATTTCTGCTCAACAGGAGGTGCTTGAGAGAGGAGACTTGAGTGGGAAGTTTGGGGTTGGAGATGGTTATTAGAGGGCTCTTTCTGTAGCTAAAGCTGAGTTAGAGATGCTGGCCATGCAGCCAAATATCCCACCCCCAGTTGAGCGAGGGGGACGGACAAGGATAACCCACTATTATAACGTGAGAAGTAATACTGACAAATTCTGAAGGTGATATAACTGAACGTGCAGTGCAAGACCTGAGAACTGTAAGGACGAAAGAGCATGCTAGCACTATAAAAAGGTGACAAAACAAGCAAGGCAATGCACCTTTAAAGTAGGATGTCAGATAAACTAGTCAGGGTTGACCACGTAGAGGCAGACTAGCAAGTACCACTGTCTGGTATTTAAAACAAATGTTGCTGTCTAGGGTAGGTAGGGTAGAAGCGAACTAGGACACACAGCCTGAGAGCAAGATTAGCTCGATTGGAGGTCTCTGCAGAGGAGAGGGCTATCATCCTGTTTGGTGAGCTATCCACCAAGAGAGGAGGAGCCAAAATCTCCCAAAATACATACAAAAAGCATAAAGCATACAGGTTCCTGGTGAGCTCAAAATAGCTTTTATTAGTAGTGTTCAATTAGTTACATATGTGTATAGTCCGGAGAGCAACAGAAAGTGGCAACCTATAGTAATTAAATGAAAAAAGATTGTGTATCAAATCCTGAGTTTTACAAATAAATAACCTATGAGTTGCTACAAATAAAACAGTGGGGTTTAGTGTCATGTTTTTGGCCAATAGCATGGGAAGCTTGCCGGCCCCATCAATACTTCCCTCATTTCCCTCACAAGGGTTTTGTAAGGTGGAATCACTGTTTTGAACTGCATTATATTAAATACATGTTCACTTATTGTAAGCAGGTAGGGACTTGCCTGAATCTGGGCTGCCTTGATGGGGAAGGCAAGCTTTTCATGCCTTTGGCCAAAAACATGAAACTAAACCCCACCGTTTTATTTGTAACAATTCACAGGTTATTTATTTGCAAAACTATATAAATATTTATAGCGAGGAAGAGGTGGGGGAGTGATAGTCAAAATCACTGAGATAAATTACCTGGGTGCTCATCGAAATCTAAGTAATACATATAGTTCCTTCATCAGTCTTGATAAAGGCCACAAGTGTTGGCCGAAATATCAATCTAATAAACACACATGTGCCTCACCTACAAAGTATCCTACAAAAGAACTTTTGTGTGTGTGTGTGTGTATATATATATATTTATTGTTTGGTGTTGGCACTCACCATTTATCTTGAAATATAATGCAGATCTGCTGTTAACCCTCCGGGTGCCATACTAGTACATATGCATAAACCTTGAACAAAAGTATGCATTCACGGATTGGGTGTAAAAACGTCAAGTATATTCTAAGTTTACAAAAACCTTTGTGCAAAAATCATCATCAGCAATTTATAAAGACATTGAGCAAAAATCAACAGCAGCAAAGTTTTGGTTCCCTACTCAGGGCCTTCATCAAGCCAACTGTATACGTGAAATAATAGGATATTTATAGTGCTGTACTCACCATGTGAAAAGACAAGAACCCCAGGAAATTCCTGGTGTAAGCATGGAAGACACCACCATGTGGTTAGTCGAACCGAATGTGATGTGTAAAGCATGAGACATCCAATAATAGTAATAATAATAATAATGATATACATACTAGGAGAGATAATGTTACCTATATTTGGGGTGGGTTAATTCATCATCCAGGAGTAATAGACAGCAATGTTTTTGAGTTATATTCTTATTCCCTTAGACTCCATACTGTTATTAGTAATCAACACTTTGGTCCATGTCTCACTCCAGTCACCTCTCAAGTCTGTGGTTTGCCTCTGAGGAGTATGATGCAATATGCAGTGGTGTTAAAAACTCCATTATAAGTTCTTTCAATTTCTTCCTACCTATATCCCATGAATAGGAAGAACTCCTTTAAACCTTATGTCTTAAGTATAATGCAGGAACTGCTTCACAGGAAACCCCCACACAAGAGATGTTGAATGGGCACCATGCACCTCAAGCAGAGTTACAAGAATTTGGTTTTCTATAAACCTCAGTTGAAAGTCCTAATGCTTCTTCTGCCTTCAAAACAACATCTAAAAATGAAACACTGTTTTGGAAAACACTGCAAAATAAGTTAATTAGAATTAATGTATTCCAAAAAAAAGGCTTTCACAGACAATTCATCTCTCTCCCAAATGAGAAAGAGGTCATCTCTCAAAGGGTCTCTCTTCTCTGCATAGACTTAACACTCCCACCATCCTATAAAGGGGTTGTTGTAGGTGTCTCCCACATCACAGTCATACCTCCGTAAAAAAGAACTCGCCAACAAACATAAAATACTTATATCTAACAAAAAAATTTCAGTGCTCTAAACACAAATCTTATCTGCTCCTCTGGAATGCATCCATCACTCTCTATCCAAAATCTAATGGCCCACAAACCATCATGTTTATTCCCTTGATTTGGAGATAAAATATCCTATCAAATAAAAAAAAAAATCAGTTAAAATAAACTATCATCTAGAGAAGCAATTAAATATGCATAACAAGCACCAAATATCCCTGGAGGAGGAAATGTGACAGGATGCCACATTTAGAGTGACCCATTGGGATGTTCAGTCCACATCACATTAGCAAGTAATGTCAATAAGTGTGTAGAACCTCTTTTATATGAATAAAGACCCACCACACATTTCTGGAGATGGAAGACTGTATATGACAGGAGGTTAGTTGCAAACCTTGATTTGATGGGGTTGCTGAATTTTAGGAAAATTAAATTATACAGCAACTTTAGATTTGCTCACATAAATTAGCCTCCCTCTGCTTTCCCCAACAGCCATCATGATAAGCCTGTTCAATCAGCATACTCATCTTGCCCAAAACCCTATAATAACGTGTATCACCACAAATGCAGTTGACCTTCATAAGGTAGGCCTCAACATCCTGGATGACAACTGCACTTCCCTATAAATTGAGTTGGATTTAAACAGAGAAGGAAGTTTAACTAGTGGGAACATCCAATTCACAATATAGTGAGTAAATCCATCTACATAGGGAGCAACAAAAAAGGAGAACAAAGGGGGAGCCCCTGGTACAATAAATCTTGAACTGATTCCACCGCCAAAACATGTGGGTTCTCATAAAGCGAATGACTGCCTGTCATGTATATATGATAGGCAGCAAACATGTGGATGTGGGTAGTTCAACTGACCCACCACAGTATCCTTGATCTTCTCCTCTCACTTTGAACAGGCTGCTCTTCCTGTACACATCCTCTCCAGACAGCAAGAGACCATACAACAACAAAAGAAGGACGGTGTTCCGATAGTGTAACATTGTATTAATATAACAGTGAAGATAATAATAATAAATTTTTGCTCACATGCATTGGTGGTCAGCGGAGGAATATACCAGACGCTGACAATACAGGCATGCAGAGATCATTTCCATGTTCGTGTTGTGTGCTAAATGCTCCCACTTGGAACCTCAGGAATGACAAAGTTAATCAGATATCTGAAGAGGCTGTTCAGATGAACACAGTACTTCAAGCATCTTCTCACATCTGTCAGATGAAGTTCCTGCTCCTGTGTTTTAGAAGAGATGGAAGAAAAAAGGAAGTACTATTTCCTGTTAGAAGTGAAAATCTGAAACAAGTTTGAGCAAAAATCCAAGAGGAGTATGTAATACTATCTAGTACCGTTGAAAGACCAGAAAGGGAGGTATAAAAGCTAAAGTCTGAAATTTGGCTACCCACCAAGCATACAACTGTCAGAAGAAACACCTTATTAAATGTCGGCAGATGCAAAGAAGCCAGTACCCTTTTGGGTCACAGCACACTCTACCAGGTCAGTGGTTTTTACATTATATTTTGTATATATTATACATTAGGTTGGATAATTTGCATTGGATTTATATTAATTCATATCACTTTATATTTATGTACACTTTTCAAAGAATATATGTTCATATTAATTATATGTTCACATTTTAGGCAGATGGAATACATATGTATTGCTGTGGTCTGTTTCAGGGTTTATTATATTTAATTTACTACTTTGTTATTATAAATGTTTTTTCTTTGTGCACAGAAGTGTAATTTGGTATTTTAGGGGATTAACAGATTAATATGTTATATTTATTTTCATAAAATTTTGGTAGTCTTAATAAAAAAAAAAAAAAAAAATAATAATAATAATAAAAAAAAAAAAAAAAAAAAAAAAAAATATATATATATATATATATATATATATATATATTTTGGTTTTTTTTTTTTATTGTTATCCTATGTAAATGTTTGCCAGTTTCACCATTCAATATGTATGAATCATGTATTTTAGCCTTCAAGTATTTTACAGTGAGTTGTGAGCAGTTCACTTGTTCCAGCATCTATTACAGTGTTATCAGGCTCCCAGATGGAGATGGAATACACTCTCCTTATTTATCAGCGGTTTGGAGTATCCCTGTCTGACCACCAATATATGTGAGAACATTCACGTATTCACTGAATTGTATTGCAGGTATGACTCACTTGGGCTCCTTCTCTTTGGTTCTTTGTTCTCTGTGATTTTGCCATCTTGGAAGGACATGTTTTTGGTTAGAGCAACCTAGATATTAACACACCCTATGACTGGGGCAGTTTGATTAACCTAGAAGAGCTTTTTTGATGTGATGAATATATATGGTTTTCAGCTATATTTGTGAGTACCCACTGTTTGGTGACTTAGGGAGGTGGTTTAAGAAACCTGAGATCTCCTACACTAGGGGCACCCCCGTTCTTTTCTCTTTGAATTCTGCAATCATGGAAGCCTCCCAAATGTACTTTGACTTATTTACACAGCACAGTTCATATACTGTGCAATGTTTACAAAACGTACAACATATACAGATTCCTGGGGAGCTCACAATAGCCTGTATTAGTAGTGTTCAAATAGTTACATATGTGTATGGCCAGGAGAGCAGAAATACATTATTTGGCTACATATACAAAGTAAACTAAAGGAATGCCTGCACATCAAATCCTGACTTTTACAATTAAATAACCTCTGACTTACTATAAATAAAACAGTGGGGATTTAGTTGCATGTTTTTGGCAAACGTCATGGGAAACCTGCCTGCACTGTCAAGGCACCACAGATTAAGGCAAGTTCCTATCTGCCTATAATCTGTAAACATGTATTTGTATAATGCAATTAAAAAGCAAATGTACTTCTACTTTAAACAAAATCCTTGTGATGGAAATTGGGGAGTGTTTACCGGGGTCATGGGGGCATTAATGGCCTTCATTCACACCCAGGGCATTTCCATGACACCCTATCTGGAGGAACTTTTCTCAAGGATCCCTCAGAGAAGCTCCTGGTCCAGCACATTCAGGAATGTACTCAACTCTTAATCCACTGGGGGTGGATTCTGAACATGAAGTCCTCTCCCAGGAACTGGTGTTTCTGGGTATAAGGTCCGACACCTGCTAAGGGAAGGTTTTGCAGGAGCAGAAAATCCTACTGATGATGCATGAGGTGTCTCAGGCCCTTGATTGGCCCTTGGCTATGATCAGGGACTACATGAGAGTGTTGGGCAGGCTGGTGTCAACACTAGAAGCTGTGCCTTACTCTCAGGTTCACACTAGAAAACTTCAGAGATATGTCATCCAGAGTTATTATGTAAGTCCCGCACACTTCGATCAGCACATTCCTCTAGGTCTGTGGGGGCCTCTGCTGAGCAGTTGTGCAAGACTGCAACTTAGTTCTCAGCTTTGACATGAAGGTCCTGCAGGCAGATCTGCCTGTCTAAGGACCTGCATAGTTGGTTGACATACTGTTGTTCAGTTGTTTGAGCACAGTTAAATTTTGATCTTCTGTGCTGTGTGCTGTTTGGGCTAGTCTGATACTGGATAGTCCTGGGGAACTCTAGTATCAAGGGGACAGGTATGAGGTCCTTTCTCCTTTTTTCACACCTCTGGGAGCTTAGTGTTGCTATATCCCCATGATACCTGTGTTACATATAGGAAATAAGATAAAATTGTCTTTTGTCTCCTAGGAGATTTTCTTCTTCTTCTCCTGCTTGCTTTGTTTGTGTTTCTTCAGTCACATTAATTCTGGGTAATTACGAGGCGGGGAAAGGGTTGAGCTGGAGGAGGAGTATGGATTCTCTACCCACAAGACTTTGCCTTTGAAATGTGTCTTGCCCTCCAAAGGAGGGACCTCAACCCCATCGTACTTGTGTTCTAAAGAGAAAAGGATTCAGTGGGTAAGAACACTAAAATCCTATTTTATTAGTAGTGTTCAAACAGTTACATATGTGCATGGTCAGAAGAGCAGCAAGAAATTTCTTGGTTATATATACAATATACTTGGACTATCTGTGCATCAAATCCTGACTTTTATGATTTTTACAAATAAATAACCTCTAACTTACTATAAATAAAACAGTGGAGATATAGTTACATGTTTTTTGGCCAAAGGCATGGGAAGACCACCTGCACTGTCAATGCACCCCAGATTCAGACAAGTTCCTGTCTTCCTACAATCTGTGAACATGTATTTAGGATAATGCAATTAAAAAGCAGCTTTACCTCTACTGTGAATACAATCCTTATGGGGAGGTATTTATATCTTCCCTAACCAGCTATACCCTGCTGGTAGAGCTGCCAACCAAGAAAGGAGGAGCCAATATATATACAAAAGGTATAAAATATAAAGATTCCTAGTGGGCTCAAAACAGCATTTATTAGTAGTGTTCAAATAATTAAATATGTGTATGGTCAGGAGAGCAGCAAGATCATTTCTTGGCTACATATACAAAATAAACAAAAGTCAGGATTTGATCCTCAGACACTCCTGTAACCACTGGTTGATCATATGAGCATATCTTTACATTCTGAACTGCTGGCAAGGTTGGAGGATTGACTATGAGAACCTATGTGTAAGGATGGGCGAAAATTTCCGCTTCAAACTGAAATAGGCAAAAAATGGCACTTTCCGCTTGGTGAAAAATTTTCCCGCGAAAAGTGCAGTTATTCCACTTTTTTCTGCTTTTTCCGTCTAGCTCATTCCATTGAAATCAATGGGAACATTGAAGCTACACACAACATAAAATAAATATTATTTAATTTCCCAAAGGCATAGTATAAAAGGGGCATGAGGGTGCCTGTGTTGGTGGGGTGTGGGGAAAGAATCAGTTGAACAGGGGATGATTTTTGGGGGGTTGTTTACTGAGATTGGGGGGGGCAGTAAATAAAAAAAAATCCTAAATAAAATAAAATAAAAACCATAAGACATGGTATAAAGGGGTCTGAGGGGGGTAACTGTGTTGGTGAATGAATCATTTGAACAGGGAATTTGTTTTGGGGAATTCTTGACTGCTAATGGGGGACAGTTAATAAAAAATAAGAAATTTGTATTTAAAGTTATAGAGACAGGAGCCCCTTGTCATAAGATTCCACTGGGGTGGACTGATACTTGACTTGATAGAGTTTTTCGTAGAGGATGCTTTGTTAGATTTGTTGTTAGAGGACCAAGTCCTGAGGAAACATTGATTTGTAAGACTTAAGCTTGTTTGGCTTGTTTGGTACAAGCCCCAAGGAAACAAAGATTTTAGGACTTAGGCTTATTAGAAACAAACCCCCCAAAAATTGTTTATTTTTTTGTATGACTATGTTTTTTTAATTTATTTATATTTTATTTTTCAAAGCACAAGCCTTGAGAAAAAAATAAAAATGCCCTATTGGCCTAGTGCCAGCAGGTCATGTTGGCCAGTAGCCAATGTAGTCAAATGTCCTCCTGAGTCCTGAGTTGCAACTGCTGTTCGTACTGCTGCTGCTGATTTGTTTAAGCAGCAGGGTGATTAGGCATCTGAAAGGGAATGGGATCAACAACAGCAGTAACTTGGAAGATGGATGATGAAGGTTCCACTTGCCACGACTGGCTCCAGTGATGCTTCTGAGGCAGTAGCAGCAGAATAAGTAGCCCCCAGTATATGTGGAGAAAAGAGCAAGTTGGCCATTAAATCTTCTCCACCTGCCCCTCCTTCAAAATCATCATGGGTGTGTTGTTATTAGAATATATTTTTTCTCTTGAGAGCAGTAACAGCAGGTCTCAACAGCAACTGCAATGTGCACAGTGTGTGTGTGTGTGGTAAATAACATCTGGGAGCACAACTGTATCCAAACACCATGACACCCGAAACCAAGTATTGCCACTGTCACTGTACCCTTTTCCAGACCCGCTAAGGACACATGACAACTTGCTGACAGTTTAATAGTAATGATGAACCCTCCCTGCCACCATCGTAGCATATTCTGCAGGATGGAATCTCCTCAGATGCCGCTTGATGCACTGACTGCGATTCTCCTCCACCACACTGGCATGTGTGGTCAGTGCACCACACATTGTGCAATGGGTAGAGATGAACTGCCATATCCTAACATCAACAGAGTGACTATCATTTGGCGGGGGAGGTAACGATGAATGAGGTGGATTGGCAGGAGATGTACTTGTAACCCTAGAGGAAGAAGGTGATGTTGATGGTGAGCTAGTTGTTTCGCTCGTCATGGAACTTTCAGTGTCTGTCTGGGTTTCTTTATTCTTCCTCCTCTTTGATCGCCACTTTTCTGGAGAGTCAGGGGGTACAGTAACAGCAGTGCTAGATTACTGTAATGGGTGTTTGGCTTTAATGTGTTTGACATAAATGTCATGGTGTCTGTGTTTCATGTGTGTTATCAGGGAGGTTGTGCCAAGGTGTGTTCCCTCCTTTCCCCTTCTCACTAACTTGTCACAAATTTTGCACTGTACCATTGTTGATGATGACTGCACTGCGCCTGCCAGAAGAGAATAATAGTCCCACACCCATGACTTCTGGTGGGAGGGATAGGGAACAGGTGGAGAAGAATGTCCTCTTTCTTCTCCTCCTCCACATTCCCCTTCAGTTTTTGTGGCTGTGGATAATGTTGCTGCTACTGCCTCAGATTTAGCACTACAACTAGGACCAGGAATATTGCTGGCGCTGGCAATTGGAACCTGTCCTAGTTTCGCATTACTTGTTGATCCCATTCCCACTGTGTCCACGGTGGTGTGTGGCACACTAGCCTGCTCCTCAGCCCCCTACTGCCCTTTTATCTCAGCAGCAGCAGAAATTAGAGCACTTGCAATTTCTGCAAATTCCAAAAGCTGATTAGCTAGTGGTGGTGGTGGTGATGCCCATCCTCATCCCTGCCTCCCATTCCTTCTCACTTTCTGATAAAAAGGCCATCAATGTCTATTCTACCCCAGCTTCTACAACACCACTACCACCACTAGTCCCTACATGATGCTGCTCTATTCCAGACATCTCACTGCTACTTGGAGTAGGTGACAGAGGGTCCCCTGCTGTCACACTTGGCATCATTTCCCCCCCCCCCCGAGTACTACAAGAAACACTAGCAGCAGACAAAGTATTGGTTACAGCAGGTTCAGCACTGGCAGCAGGTACAACACTAGTGGCAGCACATCTGGCAGCAAGTACAACATTAGTGGCTGTAGGTACAGCAATGGTGGCACCGGCAGCAGGGGCAGCACGTCTTGCAGCAGGCACAGGCAGCTGACCTGTCCTGCTCTCACTAGTACTACCCTTTTCTCCCTCCCTTCCCATTCCCTTTTCTCCCTCCCTTCCCATTCCCTTTTCTTCCTTCCTTCCCATTCCCTTTTCTCCCTCCCTTCCCATTAAATTCCCCAAGATCCCTTGGGGTTATTTAGGGGGACTGGACAGCATTGGTTCAATAATGCTAGTCACTTCCTCCTCCTCCTCAGACTCAGTGGACACATAAGGGTCCTTCTTGCTCCACCACTGATTATTTTTCACCCTGACCATAGTGATAGGCGTCACTATGAGCCTTGCCTGTCTCAATTTTTGCAAAATATCACAGCAGAACAGCATAGCACATCTATCTCACTCTGTAGCTGCTTCTATTGTGTCTGCCTTCAGCAGAAACATCACGTTTTTATAGCAGAAGTTCGAAAACAACTTAAATCAATGGGCGGAAACTTTATAGCCATTGAAAAAATGACAAAAAAATTTGACCAATGGGTAAAAAATGCGAAAATTTTAACTGCTAGTTTTAAAGTGGATAACAATGTGGTTTTCACTAAATTTCCTGCGGAAACACATAGACAAGTTTCGCCAACCCCTACCTTTGTGCACAAACAAAACCTCTGTTTTTGCCTACATATATGATGCAGCTGGTTTTCTAACAACTGCACTATTTTGCTTTGATAAATATGCCCCTTTATGCAATAAAATGTATAACCCTAATTGTTCCATGGGGCTGATGTACCAAAACAACCTCTTGGTATGCAGACATCATAGAATAAAATTGGATTTAGATATGTTTTCTCACTAGACAGAGATTGCGGAAATAGATTCCGTGTTCTTTGTATGATCGCTTTTGCACATACTGCTGCACATGGGCAGAGGGTGAATTTTATATTTTGGGAGGGTAATAAAAGGCCTCTTTCCTAGGATATACATATTTATAATATGGTAGCATTTCAACAAGAGACAGTTATAGAAAATATGAACATTTTGAGTAGTGCAGCCTTGCAGGTGGCTTCTCTCATGTAGCACCTACCTGACTGGTAATATGACAATGTGAATATTAATTATTTTTAATATTTGATCTAATTATTTTTACCACTGAGCTTACAATTGAAATGGAGCTACACCAGTGAAACACGGTGTTTACAACTAAAATGGAGCTACACTAGTGGCACACAGAGCTTACAATTGAAATGGTGCAACACTGTTCATACCACAATGTATATAATGCAGGGGAAGAAAATGGAAAGATGGTGCAGATGGGCAAAAAGCAAGGAGGAGGGAAATAAGCAAGTGGGACAGAAAGAGGAATGAAAGCCCAAATGAACAAAAGGGGGATATGAAGCAAGGGGAGGGAAGAAAAAAGCACGTGTGTGGAGAGAAAGTGGAAAGAGCTAAAAGCATGGAAAAGATTTTTTTGGGAGGGGATGAATGTCTGAAGAGATTGTGAGACTCTTACCAAATGATAGCTGATGCAAACATTAATTCCATCATCAGTAAGGAGCATCCAAGCATGGTGAGGTTCACACTTTCCTCCCAGTCAGACTAGATCTTTCATTCCCCTGTCCCCTACTTAAGTGGCAGAGCCTCAGCGAGGAAGTATGTGCCAGAGTCTACCCTGAACCACAAAGGGCTTAAAAAGCCTGTTTTTTCATGGGACCCTTTTGCTTGTGGTACTTGGTACCTGAACTGGTCAATCAATATTGAGGAGGCTAAGCCTCTTGAAGCCTTCTTTATTCTCTGCCCATGCCCAGGCAACACTCTGCCTACAATAAGTCAATGCCAGCAAGCCTCACATGCCTCCAATTTATAGCATGTTCAATAAAAAGTGTGAAGGCACACCGATTTCCTCTACTCCTTTTTTAAGCATACCGTGAAACAAAGAGGAGAGGAAAGTAACACCCAAAAATGCTCATACTCTTCCCTCCCCTTGGTGCAAGTGCCATGACAGGGAACATTTTAGTATGTTGGTGTGAGTCAGTTGTAGAACTAAGAAATTGTTTCTAGCTTTTACAGAGTATAGTCATATTACTGTAACCCCCCCCACACACACACACACTGTCACTGCTTGCTATATCTATGTTTATGTTTTATGTTGCAGAGGCTGTTAGTTTGTACTTTTATTCTCAACAAGAAGTTGTTGTGTCTTACAATCCTTATTTTCAGTAAAAGTCAATTATTTAGCACTAGACATGGTTTTAATTGCATGTTATTTGTTTTTCATCTCAGAAGCAGCAAATGATATACTAAAACAAACTCCAGTGATGACTCAAAAGAGCTGAACATGGCAAACTTGTGCCAGTTCTGAGAACTAAGATTTGAGGTAATCAGTTCCAAATGCATTACACAGTGCTTAGAATCCTTTGTATGACAAGCATGAAGCATCAGAGAATTAGATTATTCATAATCCCAACTAATCCTTTAATTAAAACAACATGGCTGGAGTGTTTCAGTCACAAATGGATTGCTAACATAGACTTGATGTACGGATGTTAGTTTATGCAATATATTGAAAACACATCTACATCATATACATATACAAAATATATCTGAAATACTTGAAATACATAACAGAGCATATGTACTATGCATATGTATTAAATATGGGTACAATCAGGTCTGATTTCCAGAAAAGGTAATTATCAGGTCATCTCATACTGTAATGGGGGTATTACCTTCATTGTGGCATGCAATTGTATATTGCTTTACTAATCTTATGTAATATCAGATAAAAAGAAGGCACTAGGTCATTGCTTGGTATGACTTGTCTGAGAACCAGCCCTGATACAATATGCCATTTTTGGGAATGTGCTAGTCCACAATCCATCGTGCATTTTCTGCTTATTACTTTTAGGCATGCAAATAACAAAACCATATGGCTGTAAGATATAGAGCAACACAGCACATTGGGACCAAGTGTTAAGGGAACCAAATCCCCAGGTACACAAAGTTGTAAAGGCTGAGCATTTTTTTTCTGAGGATGATAGAACAGTGGTTCTCAACTAAGTAGTAGAAGACACTCAATAAGGATCCCACATATTTCGATGAAGAGTCTCACATTAACTAGGCCACTGATCATGTTCAGATAAACATGTTCTTACTTTCAATGTAACTGCTGTCTCATCTGGGAGCATGCTGACTGGATGGGTCTGTTAGTACTCATCCTTGTCTAATATCTGTCTAATAATACAGAAGCACACACATATACAGCCTATTCATGTTTTCCTTATAATTGGAATTCTGTGTTTAAAATTTAAATTAATGGATATTTTATATATAATAACTATTTTTTATGCTAATTTTTGTCATCTTGATTCTGGGGCCTATGAGAAACTATTTAGCTTTTTTTCTTCTACTTTAAAGGGATAGTAATGTTTCATAATAAAAGCAGCTCTAATTATTCATCATAGTATTTGGATTTTGGAGAGTGTTATTTCAATTCTGTCAGAGTTGTAGTTCAAGAGTAATTCAATGACAAAGTATCCCCCTCCCGCCCCTTTTACTGATGTAACAGTGCTCAGCCAGATCAGAAGGGAGGTGCCCAGGTAGACTGCAGAGAGGGACAATCTTCAATTAAGATAAGGAAAAAACCTGAAAATCTTGTCAAGGGGGGCAGGGCTTTCATTGTTCTCATAGGAAGGAGATTGTCCCCTTCTGTTATCGGTCTGGTCTATGGACTGCATTCCACATCTGAGAAGAGATAGCTTACACTAGGTAAAAGGGATGGGAGGGGAAACTTTGCCTGTGAATATCTCTCAAACCATAAAGGTTTGAGAGATAAGACATATCATTCTTCATGTTTTAATGCCTACAAAATAAAATAAAGATAAAATGAAGTATTACTATCCCTTTAAGCCACTCTCTCCCAGGTCTACCTCTGAAGTATCTCTCCTTTCTGGAACACTTTTCTTCCTTTTAAACATTATTGTTAGACTTGGACATTCTCTGGTTTCCAGTGCAAGACAGAATACAGTTATACAAATCTTTATGAAGGCAGAAAGAAAGATGTTTGTTTCTCTCTCTTTCTCTTTCATTGTCTTTTTCTCTTGCCTTCTGTCTCTCTTTCTTGCTCTCTATCTCTCGCTCATTTCAATGATCCTTCTATCTTGATTACTCCCCTTCTGTGTGTATGTCTTTCTCTCCGGGGCAATATAACAGCACTGCCCATTTTCTGCCCAATTTAGCTTCTGTTGTTCAGAGAGGAATTGACTGGCATTTTATGGTTGGACTGCTGTAATGGCAGTTCCAAAATGATGTGCTTTAGGATAATTCCTTTCTGGGAAAGGCACTAGTGGGCTAAAAGAGATTGAACCCTGGGTAAGACATCATTCCTATAGAGCCTGCAAATTTGTACTGCAGGTATGTTACTGGTTGAGCATCTCTGACTTTTAATATACAATTTAGCTTCCTACTTATACAATTGAAATTTAGGGAATGTGCTAGAAGATATGATTGCTTTAGTGTTTGCCATCTCAGCAAACTAAGGTTTTAATACCATCAACTCAAAATGACTTCCCTATAAAATATGCAGAGAAATTGAGTAAAGCTGTGCCACTTCCCTTTGCACCTTGTTAGCACATAATGTTAAACCTTCGTGCAAGTGGAATACAGTGGACCCTTTTCTGCATAATTATCTTAGTGAATTGGCATTAGGATACAATATTTCTATGAAATTGGTTCCAGAGCTTGCTTGAGCTGGAATCATATGTGTACATCCTCCCTACTGTATCTTTCTCTCTCTGAGTCTATCTAGGACTGTTTCAGACTGAAGATGATTGAAGTTGAAGTTCAACAAGAGCCAGAGAGCCACAGCTTCCTATCCCTAATTTGGCATGTGCAAATTAGAGCTGAAGATTCCCTCTGGGAAATATGACATATTGAACGTTGTGATACATTTGACAGAAGTTATTTGTGCTGGGATGCAGTTCTTAGTTCAACAACTCAAAGCAAATAGATAACTGCCCAGTAAAGCAGGACTATAAATCTCAGAGTGTAAAACTCTGCCCCAATTCCACCCCTAGGTGTAGGTGACTAGGTAATCATATATCATAAGAACTACCACACTAACAGGATGATGAAATAATAGAAATCTGTGCAGCAACACAGATATAATTCAATGTTGAATGACCTTCAATGTAAAATGTCAAATTTGTAATAGTTATAATATTTCAATGGACTAATGAATCAACATGAAATTTGGAACTTGAGGTGTCAGTCCCAAGCTCAACAAGACCTGTACGTTTGATGCAAATCAGGTTGGAATTCCAATGCAACTGTTTCGCTCTTCCAAAGCACCAAAAGCCATTTTAGCAATACTTTCCACAATACCACAATACTGCTTTTATATTACGATTTATGTACATCTGTTTCCAGTAACTGCAGCCAAATCCTAGAGTAGGCATTAGATATCATAGACCTCAAAACAAATGCTTGGGATTCTATGTGGGCACTATTACATGATACCAAAAGACAATTTTTGACTGTTTTCTATACTTGAATTGCCTTTTTTCATTCAGCATTTCCATCCTGCTGAAAAATACTTTTTTAAGCAATTCTAGTGCAAAACAGCAGAACGGAAGATGCACTAAGGTGTGATGAAGAGTTCTTATGTTATTCTGTGGAGCCTATGCGCTAAGATGTATCAAGTCAGAGGGGTCTTAGTTCATAAGTTCCATTGAATAATATAGGAGAGGAATTGAAGAGTTTATCAGAACCACTGGATAAATTATTGCTAGAGATGGGTGAAAAGTCAGATTTTTTTTCTCATGGGAAATTTTGCCAATTGACAGGTATAGTCTGGCAGCAAATGGAGGGCTGGGGGTCAGTAAGTGTTTTTATATCTACCAGTCATGTGGGACAAAGCTGGTTGGGGCAATATGGAGTTCCATGACTACCAGTGCAGTGGGACAATGCTGAGGGGAGGGGGCTTATATGGTTATATGGCTACCAAAGCAGTGGGATGTGGCTGGGGGGTAAGTATGTGCTGTTCTATAGCTATGGCAAGACAAAGCTGGGGGGGTCAGTATATGTGGTTATAAGGCTACCAGTGCAATGTGGAAAAAAGCAAAAAAGCTGCACTTTTTCAGGAATTTTCATGGAAGTTGAAAAGTGTAATTTTTCACACTTATCTCATTTAGGACAAAACATTTTGCCTAACCCTAGTCATGCACCTCCTTCGAGGGATTAAAGGACACATTGGAACCAAGGTCAAATTAAAAAAAACAACACATTAACAACAATGTACTCTGAACAACTTTATACACTTTCACACACTTTGGAATTATGCACTAAAAAAGTAAAAACAACAAACAAATATGACAGTCTGACAAAGAAAATAAATTAATACCTTAACAATATCTATGTCATATGAACATTTTTCAAATACACAAACAAACTGGCCAATTAGAAACCTCAAATGAACTTTATAGTTTAGTTTACCAAGACAATTACTTATCACTATAAATGTGGCTAGTAACAGCTTACTGAAAATGCATTGTACACCTCCATGATAATCATGGGGTTCAAAGTCATATTTACAGTAATGAAACTAACTGAATATAGGCTACTGGATTGCTGTAATTAAGTCAAAGATTTGTAGTTTGGGTTCCATGTGACCTATTCCTAAGTCGGGAGTTGTCAGCTAAGGGTTCTCCAGCTATACAACTCACAATATCTGAAACCAGCTATTGGCTAGTTTAGGATGATGGGAATATTATGCCCTGATGGCTGGAGAGCCCTAGGCTTATTGTCCCCTAACTCTGGCCATATGTCCCAAGGGTCCAGTACAGTACATATGAAAAGGGCATGTGTCCCAAGGGTACAGGATATATTCAGCAATGAGTTCTCCAGCTTGTGGGGACTATATCTCACAGTTAACTATTGCCTAGCAGGGTATGTTGGTTGTTGTAAGCTTCAAAAGAGGTTGTGCCCAAAGGTGATTCACCCCTCCTGACTTGGTAATTGGCCATATGTGCTAAAGGTTCAAGTCAGGGCTATGTCAGCCGTGGGCTCTCCAGCCATTAGGAATACAAGTCCTAGGTAGCCAATGGCTATTAGGGGATGTTAAGAGTCACAGAACCCAACAGTTATGGAATCCAAGGCTGATACACCCTCTCACTGTCATGATTGCCTACTTGCTCCTGTCGATCATTCCTGTTATGTTCTCTCCACCCTACTCATGTTGATCACCTCAGTGCTGTGCTCCCATTGGAAGATATCCCTTTTTATACCCTGCCTGAACGCCTGTCCTATGTACGTTCTTCGAGCCGTATTGTGTTTCCTGAGTTCTAGTTATTCATTGATTCTGGCATTCGACCTTTGGCGTTCATCCGACCTCACTGCAGTTATTCGACATTGATTCCTGGTTACTGCCTCTGGCTATGTTTTGACCATCTGACTTGGCTCTCCGACCTTGGCTGTGTACGACTACCCAACTTGGCTCTCTTACCTTGGCTGTGTACAACTATGCGACTCAGGTCTATTCAAAATTCAAAGTACCTGCTTGCGCTTTTGCTTGACATCCAGAGTTCCTGTCAAGCTCTACTTGTTTGCATTCATCTTCTTCACCAAGTATTTGTCTAGCAGTGTGACTGATACCCATCCTGTCATCTGGCTTCGTGCCCAGTACATTTAACTCTGGCCTCAGCCACAGCAAGTGTATAGGGCTACACTGCCTACAATCTCTAGCCTTGCACCCTATCCAGTGCTCCCCAGCATCTGCAGATAAGTGGTGTACCCAGTTGCTCTTTCACGTTACAATAACTTGGTAAATGGCTCTATGTACTAAGGGCTGAAATCAGAGGGGAGTCAGCTGTAGACTTTTCAGCTGCTGGGAACTAGGTCTCCCAGCTAGCCATTGACTATTATATGAAGTTAGGAGCTGTAAATCTATATAGCGCTGGAGCCCAAGACTAATTCCCCCCTGACCTAGGACTCAGGGATCAATACAGGATGTATTCAACTCTGTGCTCTCCATCTCTTCTGGCCCATAACCCTTCTGTAGTATCCCCAACAACACAGTGGTTAGCTGTAGATGCTGAATGTTGTGGGTGACAAAAGTGGGAGAGCACACAGATGCGTACACCCTGTATTGGGCCTGTAATACAAATTTGTTATTCCCAAGCCAGGGGCGAATCATCCTTGGGCTCCACAGCAATTGGGGTCTCCAAATCTTAAAACTGGCTAACAGCCAATAGATAGCTGGGAAATGTGATCTCCATCAGTTGGAGATCCCACAGCTGACTCCCCCTGACTTGGCATAAAATACATATGGCCAGTTACCAAGCCAGGAAGGTAATAAGCCTTGGGTTTTACCACTGTTGGGGTTTATAACTCCTAATATTCCCTATAGCCATTAGCTAGCTAGGGCTTCTAAGTTGGATAGCTCACTGCTTACGCCCTTGAATTAAGCCCTTAGTACATAATGCCGATTGCCAAGTCAGGGTAAGAATAAATTTCTTGGAGGACAAATCCAATGATGACTATAGGCATAAAAAAATATTTTAACTCCTTGAATGCTTAAGAGGGCTGCAGAGCAGAGTGAAAAGAGAGATGTGTTGGAGACCAATGGAGCATTCAAGGGGAAGGAAACAGTATTTAAAATGTTGGAGTTCATTTTTGCTATTAGAACATGACTCCTATGTGCAGATTTCTCCTTTGTTCCCTCCTCACACTCCAAGACTCCTCTAGCACAAAGATAACAGTCAGATCAGGTTTCAATGGGAAGAGCTGCGCAGAAAAAAGCAGAAAACTGCACGTTTTGCAAAAAACTTTAGCCCATCCCTACTAAAATGGTTATAACAGCTACATAACTGAAGAAATGGTAGAGACAGCATAATGTTTTGGAGGGAAGATAACATACCACATCAAATGAGGGGCCATTTCCCATTCTACCCTTAGCCTGGTGTGCACAAATGTTTACAGAAGGTGTAGCTAAATTAAAAAAAATTGACATTTGTTTTACATTTCCACCACTTGAAATGCACTGAGGTCTGTGGAAATTATGGAATTTCCAACTGTATTCATTAGCTACTGCTGTTTTGAGAAAAATGACACCCCATGGCAAGGGCGTGCCAGAGGCACACAACTACACCAGTCACACACAACTAAAGAATACCTTTTTGCAAAAGAGATAACCCACTGTCTCAAATAATGGGTCATTTGCCAATCTTACCCTAGATTGGTATGCCTAAATGTTTCCAGAAAGTGGCACTAAAGGAAAAAAATTGCATTTTTTTAAATTTCCACCACTTCAAATGTACTGAAAACTATGACATTTCCATTAGCTATTGTTCTCACAAGAAAACAGGTACTTCATTGATATGAGTTCACATACTGTAAGGGGTGCCAAAAGCACAAAACTACATCTACCTCTTTATTGAAAAAAACTGCTTGTACTAATATGGTCATATGTTATAGACATATGAAGGAAATGAATGCAAGGTATACAAATTTGAAAAGTAGATATTCACCCTCATCAAATGAGACTTGCATAACCTTCTATCCCTAGGCTGCTGTTACAAATATTTCCAAAGTGTGGAGTTATAGGAACAATTTTTTTCCACACTTTCACCACTTCATAGATAATAAAAGATCTGAAAACCAAATGGATTCAGTACCTGCTTCCGGCCTGAGAAAAATGATACCACATTGGTATGGGTTGAGGTACAATAGTGGGTGCTAGGAGTTTGGCTACCAGAGGAACAAAGATGGGGAAGCAGACAGTATATCTGTGATTCAACTGACCAGCTGAAAAAATCAAGGGCGGTCAGACAGTTTTTGTGGGAAACTGTGATTACCAGTGGGTAGTGAAACCAGGGGTCTGATAAAGGCTGGGAGGGGTTAGGCAGTGTATATGGGGGATCTGTGACTACCAGTGGAACCAGACTGGGGGAGGGAATCAGACAGTGTATATGGAGGATCTGTGACTTCCTGTACACAGTGGAATCCGGAGGCCAAATAGCATATGTAGAGGGGTCAGTCACTACCAGTGAGCATTGGAACCAGGCTAGGTGGGGTCGGGCGGTATATATTGGGATCTGTGACTAACGGTGGAACCAGGCTGAGTGTGTGTGTGTGTGGGGGGGGGGGTTGTCAGGCAGTGTTTTTTGGGGATCCATGACTACTAGTGGGCAGTGGAACAAGGTTGGGGGGGTCAAACAGTATATATGGAGGATCCGTGACTTCCAGTGCGCAGTGGAATCAGGCTGGAGGTCTAACAGTGTATTTTGAGGGATTAGTGACTACCATTAGGCAGTGGAACCAGTTTGGGTGGTCAGACAGCATATGGGGTGTGAATATCAGTGGGCTATGGAACCAGGCTGTGGGGGGCATCTGTGGGGAAGGAAGCAGGCTGGGGATACAAATGTGCACATACCACAGGGGTGTCCAAAACAATGCATTTGACCCCTGTCGCACACACATAGTTATTATTTCTATTATTTTTTTATTATTAAAACATCATTTGTGGGTGGCATCAGGACCCCTCCAGATTCCCTCCAACAAGGACAGAATATAAAATAAAGAAAACACTATGTATACTGTATGTGTGTGCCGCAAGGTTATTCACTGAATTGAAAAACAATGTGTTGGACCCTCATGTGGCACACACTGGGTTAAGTATTTTTTTTTCATTATTTAATATTCAGAAATCATTGGAAGGGCCACTCCTGATGCCCCCTCAACGAGTAATCAATAAAAAAATATAGATAAAAGTGAATCCTGTGTGTGCCACAGGGGTGTCCAACCCCCCCCCCCTCCCAATGAGGCCTGAATAAAAATAGTGAAAAAAATGAATCCTGTGTCTGTCAAAGGGGGGGGGGGCAAAAGTATTCCACTCATGGCACACACAGGGTTATTTCTTTTTTCATTATTTATTCAGACCTCATGGGGGCCATCAGTGCCCCTCCCCTTCAATAAAGTTTTGATAAAAAATAGTGAAAAATTAATCATGTGTGTGCTATAGGGGAATCCAAAGCATTTCAAGCAAAGCCTTGCGAAGCAATGAGGTGGACCCAATGAGGCACACACAAGGTTAAAAAAAATTGTGTTACTTATTATTCAGACCTTGTTGGAGACCAAAGAGGTCTGAATAAAAAAAATAATGAACAAAGAAATTAATACTGAAGATCCACGGAGGTGACCAGTTCATTGCAAAGCAATGCACTGGACCTTCCTTTGGCCCACAACAGGATTCTTTTTATTTATTTTTTAATAATTAATTTCAGACCTCATTTGGGGGCATCAGTAACCCTCTGGATTTCCTCCCAGCTATTCCTTTCCCTGCAGATCGCACTGAGAGATCAATACTGGTGAGCATCATGCTCTACAGCTTCACTCCTAGCCGAACTGGTAGAAGTGGGAAGAAACAGGTAAAGCTTTCTCATGTCACAGATGATCATGTCACCATTGACGTTAGAAGATTTTCCCCAGTCCCACCCACTCTTACCCAGAATTTCTGGTAGGAGTGAAGCAGGAGAACATGCTGCTCTCCTGCTTCACCAGTACTGATCTTCAAGAGTGAGGGGTCCAATGCCCCCCCAAAAGGGTCTGCAATATAATTAATTAAAAAAATAAATAAAAGGGGTCGGGAGAAGGGGTAATGGCTCTCCAGCCATGTTGGAGTCACAGACTTGGCCATGCAGGTACATATGGGCAAGCACATGACTCTAATTTATCTGGCATTCAGGGTTAACCAATTTTTGTTTGTTGATCAATGGCCCCATAATCAGGGATAGGTGAAAATTTTTGCCTCAAACTGAAACAGGTGAAAAATGACACTTCGTCCTGCTTTTTTCCATCTTGATCATTGCATTGAAATGAATGGTAAGAACGAGTCTCCCCCCCCATACACACACACACGGAAAGTTCCCTTCTTTTTTCACCGGGATAGTGCAAAAGTGGTGTCGGCATGTCATTTTGTGTTTGTTAGTGAGGGAGAAAGCAGGATATTGCTAGAGCTACAGAAGATAAGCAAAGAAAGTTGAGTTGGAGTTTAGTTTGGGGAGCATTATGGGCAAGCAATGCATTTTCTGTATTAGGGGAGTCTGTGAAAGTGTGAAGGGAGAAAGGAGATTTACCCAAAATACCCCAAACCCTTGTTTGACCGAGAAGAGACAGGCAAGTTGCACTTGCTCTTGAATGTGTTATTTTGCACTTTTTTGTAGACAGCGATAGATAGGGACAGTTAATAATAAAAAAAAAAATTAAAAAGAAAATAAATATAAAAATATTTTGACTGATAGGTGACAGAGGCTGGGGCCCTGACATGAGCTGTGGCTAAGGCTGACCATGACAGATCCTAGAGACAGATACTTATATGATACGGAATTTTGTAAAGGGCATGACATCACACACAAAGAGTTCTGTTGTGTATTTTACCCCACTACTTTGACAATGTCCAGCAGACATGCTAGGGGTAGGGGGAAAGGAGTAGGAGCAATGCAAGGATGTGTTAGTACAGTGGTAGTCCACAAACTGACTGCAGGAAAAGTTGCTGTACTGTGTGAAATAAAAGATCATGATACTTCTTCTCAATAAGTTGTTTGTGAAAGTGACATTAAAAGTTCGTTCACTACAAATAGTATTAATATACCAATTAAAAACACTGAAGATGACAATGAGTTGTATTCTATTGTTATTGGCATAACAGAGGAAGGTGTAGTAATGCAACCAATTGCTGCATCTGACAGTGAAAATAACAAGTTCCTCACCTGTCCTGAATGTAGTAGTGAACATTCTAAAAATCTTTCTAAGGGAAAACGTTAAAAGAATTAGTTTGAGACATCAAAAAGCCTAGAGGGATAAGATTGGGGAAGAAGCTGTGGGCAATGCTTAATTATTCATGATGTAGATCTCAGACATATCCTTCCAGCATCCCCCTCCTCCTATCAAATACATTTTGTCAACTTTAAAGATTATATAAACCCTTTAAATTAAAAACTCATAAATGTTTAAGAGTTATCCCTGAAGTAACATGAATGATTGAAAACACCTAAATATTGTTTCTAAAAAACTCAAAACTCACTATCTAGTGCCTTCATGACTAGACTGACCTGCTTTCAAACGGGGATGACAAGTATTTTCATAAGCTATAAGATGAAAATATGTATGTGTTTAAACAGGTGGATTAACACCAATATATGCTCTATACAGGTATTACATTACCTGTATTAGATGTACGGACTAGTTGAAGGATTGGTTTTTTTTTCAACATCCACAACCCTAGCTATACTGAGTGCTTCTGCTGCTTATGGAAGTGCAGCACCTTTGACACTTACTAATTGCATCATCTAGCCCCAGTTGTAGTAGTAGTCCCTCAGTGTAGGAAGTCTATAATTTGGAGATGCTTCACCCATGACCAAAAAGTTAAGCATATCACTATCTGTTGTCTATGTAAGAAGCATGTGGGAAGGGGGAAAGCAGTATCACCTAGTCACTTGTTTATTGAGATCTCACCTAAAGCACAGCCACAGGTCCGAGGGGCAACCACTAGCAGCAGTAGAAGCACGCCTAAAAGTTTCTGGCAAATAATAATAGGGCTGTAGATGTGTCAGACAGTGTGCCAAAATGTAATTCAATTACATTAAAACCCATGCTTCCTTTGACTGTTCTGCAAATGCAAAACATTGAGGAGTGTGATTCTGAGATTGCTGGAGCACTAATACCTGCCACTGCCAACACAACCACCTTCATGGCCACAAGTCAAGCAATAAGTACACTGTTCTTTGGTTTTCCTTGCTGGGTTCTTTGAATGTAGTCAAAACTTGCACCAATATAATTAAAAAATACACCTGTATAACTGCAAACTTGGAAAAATGTTGGTGGTTGAAATGCTGACCATTTCTGATGTCATATGTTGCACCCTGCTGGCAAATTCCTTCCCAACCTGTAGTTATTTTTCAAGGATGGCTGTGCCACAGTTGTAAAAGCAGATGTTTAGAGTCAAGGGCAAAACACAAATGGACTCAGTATTCTAACAATTTTTTCAAGGCAAATGTTGCTGTTGTACTCTGCCTGCTCACAACCTCTATTAATTTCAGTTGTTCACTTCCCTACTTCAGCCCTCAGCAGAAGTAGTACTGAGGCAGGAAATATTGCAGCCATGGAAAGCAAAGGAAATTTACTGACAGTGGCAAAAAGGCAGAAATGTTACATACCTTCTATGTGTGGGAAATTTCAAGGGAAAAGCAGGAAATTGCAATGAGTTGGATACCACTCTGACACTCAAAGGATCACATTAACATTGGAAATTAAAGGACCTTTGGAGTTAAGAAAATAGCAAGATTTATGTATAAAATACATATTTTGCAGGGCTTTTTCTGCTTAGCAAAACTAAGGTACTCCAATTGCTTGGAAATGCTTCCTTCAAAAATTATTACATCTCAAACCAGACAACAAAATACTTTTATTTCTTTTCCTGTCTTTGAAGAACTTTTGTCACCAGCACCAGCAGTAGTTTTCAATATAAATGACACCACATCATCAACTAGCAGTGATTATTAATAAGTTAAACGTTGATAGTTTGAGATGCACAAACTTTTCAACAAAGCATATCCCAGCTGTACCCTTGTTTTAGTTCAAAATGAAAATCACTGCAATAAATGTTTTTTCAAGCTGACAGCTTTACCTTAACTAAACAATTCACTCATCTCTACCAAAACACAAAAGCAGTTATACCATGTTGAGAGAACAGCAACATGTAAAGTGGTGAAAATAAATGCAATTCGTGTTTTTATTTTTGCAATCAAGTCTTTTATTCACATGAGATAATTAACCCTTTTCTGGCACTAAAAGGGTTAAAAACAGTTTAAAAATGTCTTGCGTTGCTATGGCAGTGGGAAAAGTCCCTACTCTCAATGTCTTTTACATTGAGAATGCCATTTGCTCACATACGATCTAGCCTATTCAGCTCATACTGTTAATTCAGATTTCATTTAACCCCTTAAGGACTGACCGGCACTTAAGAACCACGGGCCATTTTTTTTTTTTTTTTTAGCGATCGGATTCAGGGCTCCACAAGCGGCGTGCAGCTGCACGGGGAGCCCTGCATTCCATGAAGTACATGTATGTCCTTGGTCATTTAGGGACATCCATCCCGTGATGGACATGTATGTCATGGTTCGTCAAGGGGTTAATGTGGTTGGATTTTAATTATCGGTGGAAAATGTAACCCTATGAGGACCAGAGGGGTATGTATGCATTGCTTTGTAATGTGTTGCACACCCCTTAGCCCTTAAGGCATTAAATTAAAAAAGGAACATAAAGAAGAGAGACCATGGAAATTTAGCGGCAAAGAGAAATTCATATAATGATGAAAATATCAAATATTTACAATGTGTTTTTAAGGTTTATAGGACCATTTAGCAGTGTCAGGGATAGGCTCTCCAATAGTATATTTAGTAATCCCTTAAGGACCAGCCTCGTGACTGGCACTTAAGGACCACGTGGCATTTTTTTTTAAAAAATGGAATCAGGGGTCCCTGAATAGCATGCAGCCTCATGGGGACCTTTGAAATCATACTTACATATACGTCATGGGTCCTTAACCCCTTAAGGACCATTGACGTGGCAGGACCGTCACGCTGGTCCGGCACTTAAGGACCAGTGACGGTCCTGGTACGTCACGTACTGAGTAATACCGGGGACTGAAGTTGATCGCTCTAACACAGTGATCAGTCACGTGGGACGGCATGTCAAAGTTTCCTATGTGGTTCTTAAGGGACAGCACGCCCCGGGACCGCTGGTCCTTAAGGGGTTAATGCATGTTTTTCCCATGATGTATATGTAAGTCTTGGGTCCTTAAAGGGTTAAGTAAAAGTACCATAAAATCTCCGGTATAATACGCACCTGTGTATAATACGCAGGTGCATATTATACCCAAGATTTTAGGGGTAAACAAGACAGCCTATGTATAATACGCACCCTTGTTTTGCCCATAGTAAAAAAAAAATTTAAGGTGGCGGATACCTTACCTCCCTCCCCCAGTACTATCCAATCTCAGAATAAGACTTACTTCATTCAGTTTAAGTCCCCACTGAAGTCCCCATCTTTTCCAGAGAAGAGAAGGCAAAATACAAACTATGTAAAGTTTTGTGGGCGGCATGCTTCCATTTGCTGCCCGCTTCCGTCAATTCGCTCTCAGGACCTTCCACCTATGGTATTGCCCTGTGAGGATACAGGGCATTACCATTGGCTGGAGGTGGAAGGTCCTGAAAGCCCATTGAAGGAAGCAGGTGGCAAATGGAAGCATGCCACCCACAGGGAAGCTTTACATAGTTTGTATTTTGCCTTCTCTTCTCTGGAAAAGATGGGGACTTCAGTGGGGACTTAAACTGAATGAAGTAAGTCTTATTTGGAGAGCGGATTGTGCCGGGGGAGAAGGGAAGGTATATGCTAACCCTAATTTAAAAAAAAACAAACAAACAACTCTCCTGTATAATACGCACCCTTTATTTCACATAAGGTGGGGTACAATTGTATGTATTATACCCAAGATTTTACAGTATTTGTTTTTCAGTCTAGAAGCCACTGCCCCTATAAACTATTAGGATATTAGAAGCAGGGTCAACATTTATACCTCTGTATATTACCACCTGCATATTTCAAACAACCAGAGAAAGGTCAGCTCTCTAACAAAGGCAATATAAGTGTAAGTGTGTACTTATATATCTCTATATATACCTATATCTATATATATCTATATCTTTATGCTAGTTTATCTCTTGCCTGTTAAGAATACAAAAAAGAAAGCATAGTAGTATTGTAGGGAATTTGCAAAAAAAAAAAAAATGAGAGCCACAATAAAATCCATCAAACCTGTGTTTGTCTCATTAAAATTGTTTTGAATTTACAACACTCTGGAATGTAGATGTCATCCAGCTGTGCAACAATGACAGTGTCGTCTCTCCAAGGATTATTTTGCCTTGACTGGGGCTCTGTTCTCTCTTTCTCACCTCACTGGGACTGCCATCAATTTCTTCTCATCAGCAGCAGTTACAGTAAATGGATTCATTTGTGGGCAATAGGAGCTGAGAGACAAAGGTGACAATATAATTAAGGTTTTTAATTCTATGCCTGAACAGTTAAGTCCAGTATTCATGATAATTAGCCGTCTGTAATGAAAGATCTTTAGTCGTTATTTATCCCTTTGTTTCCTGTAATTGTTCATTTTTTTGCTGGCTGTATTTGTCCTACAATTTACATTTTTGTCAATCAATTTTTACCACTTATTCATTTTTAGAGAAAAGACTATTTTTAACCTCTTGAGAACCAGAGGGGTGAGTAACACATTATGAATCAATGCTTTGCATACCCTTCTGGTCCAGACAGGGTTACTGTTTGTGAAGTTTTTTTAAATTTGACTTCAGTTGAGCAATAAAATGTAAGATGCCCATTTAAATGTCTAGAAAGTCAGAAAGGAAGTACCTCTGCATGTTAGAAGATGGACCAAAACATATATCAGTTCTTTTGTATCAAGGCAGATAATTAGTAAGTAAGGTACAAAACAATTTCTCGTAAAAATCAAGGAAAAGGATCTGGGAGTTCATCCATTTCCATCCAAGTTATGAAACAACTCATTTGAACATAATCTCTGCCAGTCACACAGTGAATTGGTATGTGGATAAGAGGCTTACACCTCTCTAGGCTCTCAGCTCTGTAACACTTGTACCTGCAGTGAGGCCTGCTTCTCTTTCCATCACGTTGCTACATGGTGTCTTTGGGCTAATAATGCTCTTGGAGACATAGTGGATATTTTCACTGTGTTCATATCTAAGTCTTACCCTGCATCCTGCTCTGAATAAGCAGCTGACTGTAGTCAGAATTTTGGTTCATGGTGTTAGAAAGAGCATTCACCTGAGCCACATCGTGCTTCTGCTGCTGCAACCACCCTATATCTCAGATCACGTAAGGACTTTGGAACAGCAGCTCCTTTCTGGTGAGATCCACCTAGGAAGGCAGTGGAAGCACAATTAACTTTGCTGAGCCTGCAAAACTGTTCACGATCTCTTCATTATAGCATTGTGCAAAAAAAAAAAAAAAAAAGAACATTGATTTCATTATGATTAAAGTTAATATCTCATGAAACAGGATTTATCTGCCCCATTCTACTCACACCTAATTTAAACCTTCTTGCAGTAGTTTCTACTTTACTTTTGGTGCTTTTTACCCACAAACTTTGCAATTCTTACAATCGCCCTGCCAGGCAGTATTACTCTGTTAAAACATTTCTAAGAACTAGACATTTTATTGCATCCCCTTCACCAGTTTACTTTAAAAAGGAATCTATACTTGCTTCATTTGCCTCCCCTTTTTCAAAAGCTACACCCACATTCTCCTTTTGCCTAACTGGTCATTCTCCCTTACAGTTTGGGATGCTCTGACCATACTAAACATGGAGCACCTCTCACTTTACGTTACAATCGAACATTGCAACTGTCCTATGTTGTTTAGCTCTTATTTGCATTTTTGACACAGTCACAAAGTATTTCATTTTATGGTTCACTTCACTGTTTTACTGCTTCAGCATTATGAAGAAATACATTAAAACAAATACAGAAAAGAGTTCATGTGAGCCCAGAACAAGAGCAGACAAGTCAAACAAGAAGACGTGGAATTCATCCTTAATTTCCACTTCTCCTTCATCTTCTAGAAGCATGATGTCCAAATCTCAAAAAAGGCAGGAAAGAGCCAAAGAGATTGTAGAGATTCTGTCCTGCTGCTGAGAAGGCCAAGCTAATGGAAGCATACAGACATACAGTATCTATCTACTAGAGTCTCTATGAAAAAGTGATAAAAGTTGCTGTAATGGACTACAGTACAGTCTACATCTCAACACATCAGAAGAAGTCTTTACATCACACACCTCTTGCAAATTGGTTCCATGTTCTCCAAAAGTCTGGATGATAATACACATCCCCACTATCCCATAAAGATGAGTTCTGCTAATGGGACTCCAGCATTGTTCAAAGTTTACTGAATGCCACTTATGATGCATCTTTTTGTATTTGAAAGTAAAATATTATGTTTTGTTATACTTTTTGGCTGTGGCTGTTTCATTCCAGCGATGGTGTTGGTTTCCAGTTTCAATGAACTATGAATGGTAACAGCCTACATTCAAACAACAACATCTAGTTGCCTGGACAGATTTGGCCTTACATGAATCTATTTCAATGACAATCTCTTCATAACACTCTTGTTAGTGACAGGCTCTAGATCTCATGATTTTCTTTTGATGCAAAAAACTAAAAATAACTACTGTCTTGTCTCATAGAATGTTTAGGGCATAATTATACCAGTTAAAAGAAAGAAGGTTCTGTCTCACCTAGCTAAACTTCATGCAGATATCACTTTTCTTTAGGAGTCACATTGGATAAAGGGGAATCCTCTCATGTGAAAGCACCCTCCATTAAGCATTGTACAGCAACCTTTCATACATGCAAAACAATCAGTGTGATAAAAGTCTTGTAGGCAGGAAATTTGTTGTTTGTGTTTGGGGAGACTTGGGGCACACTGGTGGAGAGGATTAACACAAAATATCCCAAAATCTTGGTTTGACTGAGACAGGCAGATGTGATCCAAGCTCCTTCCTGATATGCATAGGTGTAACTAGAAGCAACCAGGCCCTGGTGCAAAAGTTCTCTCACCAAGTAGTTGAGCACTCACTAGTACTTAAAAAACAAACTTTTATTGTTACATGTTAAAAAATCCAACGTTTCAGTCCTCCTATGGCACTTTTGTTCCCTGACGAAAGTTCCATAGGAAGACTAAAATGCAGCTCTGATTATTCTTCATAGTTTTTGGGCCATGTACAGCATTATTACCATTCTGTACAATGAGTAATTCAATAGTAATTGAATTATAAACTGTGCCCCTCCCACCCCTTTTACCTACGTAACACTGCTCTTCTCAGAGCAGCAAGACTTTCCAGATGGATCACAGTGAGGGACAATTTTCTGTGAGTATAAAGAAAAACCTGCCCTTTTTCATCAAGGGGGGAGCAGGGTTTTCCTTATACTCAAGCCAGAAGATTGTCCCTCTCTGAGATCTGTCCGATCTGATGACTGGATTCCACATCTGAGGGGAGGCGGCTTACAATAGATAAAAGGGGTGTTGAGGGGAAACTTTATATTTAAATTACTCTTGAATGACTCATCACAAGAATGGTAATAATGCTGTACATGGCCCAAAAACTATGAAGAATAATTGGGGCTGCATTTATGTTAAAACTTTACTATCCCTTTAATAAACCATGTAAGAACACTGAATGCAGTGCTGATGGTATAACGGAGAAAGATGCATCAGTTCAACCAACTACTGTGCCTGACAGTGAGATTAATATACTAGTCCTCAAAGTAGTGAAGAATGTGCTGAAAATGTGAGGAAAAGTGAAAAGAAATTGTGTGAAACTTCATGTAGCTTTGTGGAATATAAAAGTAGTGGGGAAGACGAGACTGACTATACTGATGATGACCTAATTATTGATGATGATGATATTGATCTAGAATATATCCCTTCAGCATCATCCTCTTCTTCAAATACAGATGAAGCTGAGAGTGAGAGAAATGATGACATGGCCAGAAAATTAGCTGAAAGGCAAAGGGACAAACTTCCACAACTGGAAACTCTTTGACAGATCAATTGGAAAGTCTGACTCTGGCCAAGAAAAGTTGCCAAAAAATACATGATCATTCTGTCATTCATCTTCCATATCAGCACCTTTTCTATATCACAACCCCCACCCAGCCACACACTCTAGTGCTGAGTAACCACTAGGGATGGACGAACATTGTTGCCCTGTTCCTGCAAGAAATCCAGTGAAAAATCATTTTTTTAAAACAGCAAGTACATTTTCCACCTTTTTCTCCCATTGGCCAAAATTCCCCACCAATTTTTCAGTGGCTAGAAAGTTTTCACCATTGATTTACATTGTTTTTGCTTTTTTGCTATAAAAACGTGACATATTCCAGGAAGTGAAACACAATAGAAGCAGCTACAGAGCGAGGTAGACATGCTGTGCTGTTCTGCTGTTATTTGTTTGTTAAATTGAGACAGGAGAAGCTCATAGTGACTGCTATTACTATGAGCAGTAAAAGGAGGAACTGGAAGGACCCTTATTATGTGTCCACTGAGTTTGAGGACGAGGAGGAAGTGAGCAGTACTGAACCAATGCTGTCCAGTCCCCTAAATCACCCCTAGGAATCTTGGGGAAATTAATGGGAAGGGAGGAAGAGAAGGGTAGTACTAGTGAGAGCAGGACAGGTCAGCTGCCTGTGCCTGCTGCTGATAGACATGCTGCCCCTGCTGCCAGTGCCACCACTGCTGTACCTGCAGCCACCATTGCTGTGTCTGCTGCCACCATTGCTGCCCCTGCAGCCACTAGTGATGAACCTGCTGCCAGAAGTGCTGCCCATGCTACTGTTACCACCATTGCTGTGTCTGCTGTCAGACGTGCTGCCTCTGCTGCCACCAGTGCTGTACCTGCTGCCAGTGCTGAACCTGCTGCCACCAATACTTTGCCTCCTGTTAGTGTGTCTTGTAGTACTCAGGAGGGGCGGAAGGACAAGATAATGCCAAATGTGACGCAAGTCACACTTGCCATTCCCAAGCAGTACCTCCCATGCTAGTACTACAACTACTAAGGTCCAGCAGCTTGTTAGCGTGCTGTACCTGCTGCCAGTGCTGAATCTGCTGCCACCAATACTTTGCCTCCTGCTAGTGTGTCTTGTAGTACTCAGGAGGGGTGGAAGGACAAGATAATGCCAAGTGTGACGCAAGTCACACTTGCCATTCCCAAGCAGTACCTCCCATGCTAGTACTACTACTACTACTACTAAGGTCCAGCAGCTTGTTAGCGTTAGGAGTGAAGGCGAGGGTAATCAGCAACAATATTCTTATATTACTAGTGACTGTGAGACTGAGGAGGAAGACTCTGTGGTTGAACTTGATGTGGTTGGTGTTAGTAGTAGTAGCAGTAATGGTGAAGCAGCCGGAGTGGTAGGGGAAACATTTGAGAGTATCCAACCTAGCGGTCAAGGGATCCCACACCATTCCTCTGATTCTGGGAGTCCTCCCCTTCCCTTCACTAAAGTGTCCAAGTGTAACAGGATCCTGAAGGCTAAGAGGTCATAACTGTTGTTGGGGGAGAGCAGGCACACAATTAATACCACCACCACCACCACCACCAACAGGAGCACAGATCAGCTGCCTGTTCCTGCTGCTACTGCTGCCAGTCTGCCTTATTCAGTTCAAAAGGAAATGCCAAGTGTGACATTAGGGGACCTTCTGTCACATTGCTTGTCACTTCCTCCAAGCAGCAGTGAGATGTCTGTAATAGAGCAGCAGCAGCATGTAGGGACTAGTGGGGGTGGTGATGATCATGCTAGAGAAGCTGGGGTGGAAGAGACATTGATGGACTTTTTAGCAGAAGTTGAGAAGGAATGGGAGACAGGGGTGAGGATGGGCACCACCACCACCACCACCACCACTAGCAGTGACATTTTGGAATTTGAGGAATTTGCAGCTTCTCTAATTCCAGCTGCTGCTGAGCAGGATACTGAGGGGGAAGCTAGTGTGCCACAGATCACCGTGGACACAGTGGGAATGGGGTCAACAAGTGGTGCGGGGCTAGAACAGGTTCCACTTGCCATCACCAGCAATACTCCTGGTCCTAGTTGCAGTGCTGAATCTGAGGCAGTGGCGGCAACAGCAGCAACATTGTCCTTTACCACAGTCAGTGAAGGGGAATGTGGAGGACAAGAATAAGAGGCCATTCTTCTCCATCTGTTCCCTCCCCCCTGAAGTCATGGGTGTGGGACTATTTTTCTCTTGTGGCAGGCACAGTGCATTCATCAACAATGGCACTGTGCACAATTTGTGACAAGTCAGTGAGAAGAGGAAAGGAGGGAACACACCTTGGCACAAGCACCCTGATATCACACATGAAACGCAGACACCATGACATTTATGTCAAACATGTTAAAGTCAAACACAGACCACAGAAATCAAGCACTGCTGTTGCTGTAACCCCATGACTCTCCAGAAAGGCAACAAGAGGTAAGGCGAAGATCAAAGAGGAGGAAGAATAGAGTAACCCAGGCAGAGACTGGAAGTTCCATGACGAGTGAAACAACTAGCTCACCATCACCTCCTAGGGTAACAACATGTTTTTGCCAATCCACCTCGTTCATCATTACCTCCCCTGCCAAATGATAGCCACTCTGTTGATGTTAGGATGTGGCAGTTCGTCTCTACCCATTGCACACTGTGTGGTGCACTGACCACACATGCCAGTGTGGTGGAGGAGAAGTGCAAGTAGTGCATCAAGCGGCATCTCAGGAGATTCCATCCCGCAGAATATGCTAAGATGGTGGCGGGGTGGGTTATCATTACTATTAAACTGCCAGCAAGTTGTCATGTGTCCTTAGGGGAGTCTGGACAAGGGGTATAGTGAAAGCGGCAGTACTTGGTTTCGGATGTCATGGTGTTTGGATACAGTTGCGCCCCCAGATGTTTTTTACCATGCACACTGTGCACATTGCTCTCAAGGGAAAAATTATATTCTAATGACAACACACCCATGGTTTTTGAGGAAGTGCAGGTGGAAAATAATTATTGGCCAACTTCTTTTTTTCTCCACATAGACTGGGGGCTACTTAATGTGCTGCTACTGCCTCAGATGCATCACTGGAGCTAGTCGTGGCAAGTGGAACCTTCATCATCCATCAACCATGTTACTGCGGTTGTTGATCCCATTCTCTTTCATCTGCTTAATCATCCTGCTGCTTAAACATCTCAGCAGCAGCAGCAATAACAGCAGGTGCAAATTCCACAATTATGGACTCAGATTCAGAAGGAGGACATTTGACAATGGTAAGTCCTACAAATCAATGTTTCCTCAGGGCGTGGGCCTCTAACAATAAATCTAACAAATCATCCTCTACAAAATACTCTATCAAGTCAAGTATCAGTCTATCCCAGTGTCAGCTTATGTCAGGGGGTTCCTGTCGCATTTTACATACAAATTTCTTATTTTATTGATGTTTTTATTAACTGTCCCTCTAAATACCAGTCAAGAAACCCCCCAAAACAAATTCCATGTTCAACTGATTCATTCACCAACACAGACACCCTCCTCAGACCCCTTTTATACCATGTCTTATGGGGTTTTTTTAAATTGTATTTAGAATTTATTTTGTATTAACTTCCCCCCAATCCCAGTAAACAACCCCCCAAAACAACATTCCCTGCTCAACTTATTCTTTTCCCACACCCCACCAACACAGCCACCCTCATGCCCCTTTCATACTATGCCTTTAAGAAATAAAATAATATTTGCTATGTGTTGTGTGTAACTTCAATGTTCCCATTGATTTCAATGGAATGAGCTAGGTGAAAAAAGCTTGAAAAAGTGGAAAATCTGCGCTTTTCATGGGAAATTAGTTGGTGTAAAATGCCATTTTTCTCAGATTTCAGTTTGAGGCAAAAATGTTTGCCCATTCCTAGTTTTAAAGGGTTAGTAAACCCCCCAAAAAACTGTTGACGAATTGATAGGAATAATAAAAAAACATGTAATTCCCTTATTCCCATCTCTCAAAACGTTATGGTTATGGAGAAAAATGGCCCCTTTCTTGTTCTCCTCCACATTCCCCTTCACTGGCTGGGGCAGAGGATGATGTTGCTGCTGTTGCTGTTACTGCCTCGGAATCAGCACTGCAACTAGGACCAAGAGTATTGCTGCAGCTGGCAAGTGGAACCTGTTCTAGTCACGTATCACTTATTGACCCCATTCCCACTGTGTACTTGATGGTCTGTGGCACAATAGCCTGCTCCTCAGCATCCTGCTGCCCTTGCAACTCAGCAACAGCAGGAATTAGAGAATTTGCAAACACCGCAAATTCAAAAACTTCACTGTTGCTGGTGGTGGTGATACCCTGTCTCCCATTCCTTCTCAATTTGGGCTAAAAATGCCATCAATGTCTCTTCCACCCCAGCTTCTCCATTATCATCACCACCACCACAACCCCCAGTCCCTCCGTGCTGCTGTTGCTCTATTACAGACATCTCACTAATTGGATGAAGTGATGAGAAATGCGACAGAGGGTTCCCTAATGTCACACTTGCCATTTCTTGGTGACTTGAAGAAGGCAGAGTTGCAGCACTAGCCGCAGGCACTGCAGCTGATCTGTGCTCCTGGTGGTGGTATTATTTCTGTTAGGCAACAATTCTACCTTCTTCAGGATAATATTGTTCCAATTGGACAATCCTGAGAGGGGAAGGGGACTCCCAGGGTCAGAGGAATGGTGTGGGCTCACTTGACTGCTAGTCTGGACAATCTGTATTGCTTCCCATACCACTATTCTAATGCTAGTTCCAACAGCTGTTACTACTACTAACACCAACCACATCAGTTTCAGCCCCTGAGTCTTCCTCCTCCAGCCACTAGTAATATGATGATCACCCCCTCCTTCATTCCTAACACAAACAAGCTGCTAGACCTTCTTAGTAGTAGTACTAGTGGTGGGACTGCTTGGGGATGGTAAATCTGACTTAGGAGCCCCTGCTGTCACACTTGGCATCATCTTCTCCTTCCCCTTCTTGAGAATTACAAGACACACCTGCAGCAGGTTCAGCACTGGCAGCAGGTTCAGCACTGGTGGCAGCAGGGGCAGCACTGGCAGAAGACACAGCACTGGAAGTAGGCACAGGGGTGATTTAGGGAGACTGGCCAGCATTGGCTCTGTAATGGTCACTTCCTCCTCCTTAGACTCACAATACACATAAGGGTCCTTTCAGCTCCTCCTTTAAAGGGGAACTACCACCCCGTAAAAACTTAACCTGGATTGATTCTTCATCTGGCGACTAGCTGCTTAGTAGCGCTAGTCGCCAGAAATATTACCCGGTTCTGAAGATTTCTGCCTTTTTCTGACGGTCACTGGAACAGGAAGCACGGACGTCTCGTCACAGTGACGTCCGTGCACCTGCGCTGTCAGTCCCTTTTGAGCAGAGACAGCAGCTGCCCTCCCTTAACCCCTTCCATGCCATATGGAGATGTATTGCATACACCTGTGGCACTGAAAGTGTTAACCAATGGAAATGGAGTAAGACAGATCCCATAGTGTCAGAAACAACTAATAAAGATCAATTCTCCATAATGTGTAATGGCAGTATAATGATAGAATGGCATGCTCTGTAATTGTCTGTATGGTCCTGTAGCACCCAGCTTGGAGAAACATCTGACGCCATCCTCTCCCTTTGTCAGTTTGCACAGTGTGTCTGGCAATGTCAAATGCTGTAGGGGATTATCATTCCTACCCTTCACCCCTATGCCCTCATCCTACCCACCCCTGGCACTCACCATCCTTAAAATAAATCTCCTTACACTGTCCCCTTCAGCACTGCTTGTCCTGCCCTCTGACTTCTGTTTCTCCTTGTTATGCGCAATGATTTATTACAAAGGACTTTTCTATATGCAATTGGATGAAATGCAATAAAATAAAAATATTAATGATACTCAAAATGTAGAGCGCTATATATGCAATACAGGATGAATGACTGACTTTGAACCTGCAGTTTGGAGAATGCATATTGATAAAAAACAAATGTAGTCCTGCTCTGTAGGAATATGAAAGTAGTGAGGAAGGAGAGGCATGTGATGTGGACAATAATCTAACAAATGTTTTTAAAATCCCTCTAAGTTGAAAAGTAAAAAGAAACAGTTTGAGATTTCAAAAAGTCTAGAGGACTATAAATGTAGTGAGAAAGAAGCAGCAGGCAATGCTAATGATGACCTAATTATTGTTGATGATGTTGATCTAGAATATATCCCTCCAGTGTTCTCATTTTCTTCTTTTTCTGATACAGATGAAGTTGAGAGTAAGAGAGATGACATGGACAGAAATTGTTCCAAGACTTCCATCATTTCAATATCATCTATGACTACTGCAGCTGTTCTCCAAATGCAGAACATTGAGGATTATGAGTTTGTTGGCAGGGATAACAGTCATAGACTGCCCACCCCTGCTGTCACACTCACCACCACCACCACATCCACCACAACAAGTCATGTTGTTAAAGCAATACAGTTGAACAATTCTTCTGCTACGTACTGCCATGCCACACTTACTGAGTTTTTAAAAGGAGTCTAAGAATTCATAAAATAATATCAAAGTGCACCTGTGGAATAGCATAGTTGACAAAATGTTGGCAGTTGATGTTACTGTATTCTTTTGAAGAAAACAGAGGTTTTAAAGAAATTTTATCATGTGTTGTACCCCACTGGCATATTCCATGCTGCACTTATTTTTCAGGGATGACTGCATCAGAATTGTGCAAGGAGATGGTTAATGTGGCGGTCAACTAGCCATGGTGGGTGAACTAGCTGTCAGATAAAGAGGATCAGAGGGGAAGCACCAACACAGCATGCAGTCAGCATAGTCAGAATTCCAGTCAGGTCATACACAGGGGGTCTGAAGGACAGTACCAAATCAGCAGTATGAAAGCGTAGTCAAGCTACTAGCCGAGTCATACATGAGAATCAGAAAGGAGAACAGTAAGCGTTGTAAGGATACCTGCCGGGTCATACATGAAAAACCAGTAACAAGCCAAAACAGAAGACAGGGGTGAAGTCAGATAGCCAGCAAAGAGTCATACACAGGAGATCACAGCAACAAATAGGAACAGATACCACTAAGCAAACGTATCATCACTAAGCACGCCCTTTCCTATAGAGTGAGGAACTCAGAAGTAGCAGCACAATGTCAAGGGAGAGAGATGGAGGACCTAAAGGCCCACAAAGGGATGCATAAACACAAGAACTGGTAGGGAGGTGGGACTGCAGCGGCAGATAAGCGATGCAGACGTGACAGATGCAACAAAATTGGTGCCCATTTTAACTGCTTCTACAGTGCTCACAATGCATTACATTACATAGAAAAGAGTAACAACCTGCACCATCACCAGCTGAAACTGGTGGACCCTACCTGGTGGAAGTCCACAGTGTTCATGCTAGAGAATTGGTACAAACAGACTAAGACAGTTAAGTATACAATGCAAAACTGGAAGGCTTTAGAGAGAGCATCTTTGTCTCTTGGTCAATGGAAAATAATGTAAGACCTTTGTGAGCTGCTGAAACTTGTAAGTAGGCCACCTTCCAGGTTGAGTCGTGTTGAAGCAGGAATCGGTAAAATATTTTCACATATATTTCCTCCAGAAAAAAGTGAGAAATAGGGCTGATGAGTCTTATAATGATAACAACACAGATATTAACCAGCTAGTGAATGACATGATGCATGCTTTGATCAGGATCCTTGAATAATGTTCATTACCCCCTTAAGGACCAATAATATGCCAGGACTGTCATAGAATTGGGTCCTTCATGGTCCGATGGTGATCCACACATGTAATGGGCAAAATGATCGCAGTGTTTCAACAAAAAAATGAAAAAATAAACATAGATATTTAGTAGGGCTCTAAAGTGATAGAGTAATTGTTATACATGGACTCTTGTTTTAATATCTGAATTTTTGCCAAGGCATGAGAAGCATCTCTCTGTGGAATCTGATTATTTGAGAGAATTCAAAGATATGCTTATAGAGTGAAGCACTGTATTGTGGTTGATAAGCAAGAGAAAGGTATAGAAGGTACAGTAAAAAAAGTAGCAGGCTGAGAGTTTCTACCATCAGCAGCATCAGCAATAACAACATAAAAAACATTCAGACATTGTTCTGAACCTGTCATCATCATCACAGAAAGCAATTAATGTGTTTCAGGGGTAGCAATATAGCATTTGTGGTGATGGTGGTGGTGGAAAATCCTTATGGAGCTTGCTCCCAGATTATGGGTTAATATCTGACCCAGAAGAACATTGTAAAGCTCCTAGGAGTTATCCCATTGCATGTGAGATGGTTATAGTATACTTTCAGGATAGCTATGTTCTAAGACAAAAAGATGATTCCAATGACTAATTGCAAAGGCAAAAATTGTATATGACCAGCACTATGCATACTGCCATGGAAACCCTTAGTTGCCCATCAGCATGTGTCCAGTCTGAGTGGGTTTTCCTTGAAGCTGGTTATATTGTTAATGACTGTAAGACATGGCTATCAAGCAGCAGTGTAATGGAATAACATTTCTAAAAATAAACAAACATCTAATACCACCTGTGTATCAGGTAGGAGATGTAAACAAAAACACACAAGAAGGAGAAGCCTGCCTAAGACACATTTAGTTTTAACAGCAGCACTGAGGAGGGATTTGAAGAGCTGTCACATCTACCATAGTTGGGGCCACTGCTAAGGTAACTGGTTATTGTTTGACAATAATGCAAGGTTATATTGGATTCAAACATGATAATGTGAATAATTTCTCTAGCATTCCTTCCTATTTATCATTATATATCACTTCACCACCACCATAAGCATCCACCACATTAAGTGCATCCTTAATAATTTATCATTTTTTGCAGGCTTACTGAAAGTCAAACCTTTAAAATATTGATGAAAGGCTAGCCTTGAAAATATTGATTGTGAGCTTCCAGGAAGGCAAGTCTGAAAAAAAATTGTTTGCAGACTAATAAAAAACCAAGGCTTGAAAAAATTTATTGTTTGTTGGCTTCAGGCATGCATAGAGCAAGGCCTGCAAAAATCTGTTTGTACAATTCAGGCTTGCAAAAAAAAAAAACAAGCAATGAAAAAATTGTAAGCTTTACTAACCTAATGCCAGCATTACTAGATAGTGGTGGCAAACCACCACAAGAACTAATATTCTAGCCAGTGACACCCACTAGTGACATTCTGATATTTTCTTCTGATATAATTCCTGCTGCTGAGTCATCTAAACATCACGAAGAGGGAGCTAGGATCAAAATCACAGTCATGAGACATATGAGATCACAATGATGGTTCCACTTGCCTCTAGCAAAATTGCTGCTGAGGCAGGAGTAACACAGAAAGCTTCCATAACTTCAGGATCTTCTGGTAATCAGAAGCTGGTCAAGTATGCTTCTCCTCCTGTACCTCCTCTAAAATCATGAGTGTTTTGGAATATAATTATTCTCCTTGAGAACAGGAAGGAACTGTAGTTATTATCAGCATCTGTGCACAGTATGTGCAAACATTGTGAACAAAGGGAAGGAGTCTCTTGGCACATCTGCTCTCATATTAAGCAAGTAGCACATACCACCACCTTGATGTTCATGTCGTTAGTGTTAAACCTTCCCCCAAGAAATCAGATGATGCTGTTACTATGGTGTTTATTTGCTCTGCTAAGACAAGTGACTGGGGTGGTGGTGGTATATACTTAATAAAATAATGAATTCACCTTGCCATTAGCTTGGCATATTCAACAGGATGGAATGTTTACAGATGCTAGCTGATTAGATTGCACTTCACCACATTGTCATGTGTGATCAGAGCGCCACACAAGGTGAAATGGATGGAAACGAACTACCAGATCCTAAAATCAGCAGAATTGCTATCAGCTGTAGGTGGTGGTGGTAATAACATAGACAATGGTGTTACTGCTTAGGAAGAAGACTCTGAGGGTGCCAGGGGGACAACAGGGATAATTTCTCGAGCCTGGACCCTGGCACAAGAAGACAACACATTGACACAGGTGTTACCACCATAATTGAACTTCCAGGCTGGAGGGAGGTTTTGTCTCTCTTTGTACATGCTTTTCTCCCATGTTCTTTGTGACCTTGGGGAGGGACTACAGGCACAGTGATAACAGCATTCAATTAATATTTTTGGTGGTAGGTTTTGACGTGCTTAAGATAAATGTTATGGTGTTTATGTTTCATGTGAGTGATGACAGGAAATGTGCTAATGTGTGTCCCCTCTGAACTTTTAACTGCATTAAGGTGTACACTGTGCACTGTGAAGTTGCTGGCAATCACACAATATCTTACCCAAAGGAAAAATAGACCAACACCCATGATTTTAGTGGGAGAGGTGGAGAAGAATTGGCGCCTTCTTCTCCAGATACACTTGCAATGGCTGCATCCCCTTTTTTTTCTTTATAACTTTCTAACAATTACACTCCACCACCCTAACTCTCATCCCCAGTACCAACACTACCAGTCTCTTACTGCTCTATAGGACAAAACCTCAGAAGGCACACTGAGAGCAGTAGCAGTAGGAACAGGCATCTGATATCTGCTGATGCAGACTTATATTTGTATCCAGAGACTCCCTTTTTATTATACTTCCCCATATCTCTTAGGAAGAAGTTAGGGGGCTGAGGCTCACTTGGGCAGAGGAAAGTGGGCTCCCTACTCTGCTTCTACTGCTGAATTCCTCCACCTCTGATTAAACAGCAGCAGCCCTCCAGATTTTCCTGTTGATCATATTGTGCTAGTCTGCATTCCAAAACACCTTTTTCCTCTCTCTCTCTCTCTCTCTCTCCCTCTCTCTCTGCTTCCTCTCTTATTCCCTTCTATTCTACACCATGCTGCATGGAGAGAAGTTCCAGGTTTTTATAGTATGGGGGCGTAACCTTTCACCACCATTGAAAATTTAACCGTTTTCATGTTGAAATCTGTGGTGTTAATAAACAGTGGACAATCTATGTTTTTCTCTGTTTGGTGGGAATTCCTGCTGAAAAAGCAGAACATCACGCAGGAACAAAACTGGACTTTTTGCACTTCTCTGCCTGCTACCATGAAGGAAGCTTGCGTATTTCAATACATTCAAAATTTTATGTCTCTTATTCAAAGACCAGCAGATGAATACTTTAGGAAATGTTAATACTTTTGCTTCTGAATGGTGATCTCTCTCAGTACAGAACCGTATGCCAATTAAGCTCAGTGCTACACTGGGGGAGAATACCACCCAGAAGCATTAATAAATCATAAACAATGCATCTACTGGCCACAACATATAAGCAGTTTTGAATTACTTTTTCAAAAAGGTAAACTTCATTCTAGGAGAATGATTCATTTTGCACAAACTATTTGAAGTGCATAATTGTGGCTTGACATGGCAATCACAACAGTGAGCAGTGTAAGTTAGCTCCTTCATAAGCCAAGGAGGTACTGATGTGCATAAAAAGTGGTATAGACTTTTTTGAGAGTATAACTCTAGCTCTCTATAAATCCTTGATAACATCCAACTTGTAACATGCAGGACTGTTTTGGCCACCAGTTCTTGAAAAGTACATTAGTGTAAAAAAAAAAAAAAAAAAAAAAAAAGTTTACAAAGGAGGAAAATGAGCATTTAGACTAGCCAAATTGTTTTTTTTCCTTTACATAAGAAAACATGAGTCTGTGGGGAATGTAATCACTATATTTAGATCCACAATAAAAATATCTCTGGGGAACTTTTTGTTCAACGATTGACGCAACTAAGAAAGGGACGTTTATTAAAAGGATAGATATGTTTACAGTAAGGGCAGTGGGCACATGGAATTACTTGCCTCAGGAGGCTGTGTTGGCAGATACTTTCAATATATTTAAGTACATATTGGATATGTTTTTATCCTAAGAACAACGTAATGAATTATAACAGCCTGTTTCGATACATGTACGATTTTGAGGTAGAGAGGGAATTTATTTTTTTTTTGAGTCGGGAAAGAGTTTTTTCCACCTGAGGCATAATTTGAGGTTGTGTCAATTGGGTTTTGTTTGCTTTCCTCTGGATCAGCAAAATAAATCTACAAAATATTTAAGTTGATTGCGTTTTGTAGTTTTTCAGCCTCATCAACTATGTAACTATATAACTTTATACTTTAGCCATTTACTTCAATAATCAGGCCTTTCCTTTGCCATTTAGCTACAGTATAATGGGTTACTCTTTGAATTAAGAATGAGCAAATGACCCTTGGTTCCTATCTATTGCTTGAACTCAGGTCTCTGTGGGTTAACGGCTAATGCAGTAACTGTGAGATTCAACAAGGCATTCTATTGAAATAACAATCTTTGGATTTGAAATGTACATGTTGTATAAAATAGAAGCTATTATTTTACAACTATCAATGCACAATATTACTCAACTGCTATAATTGGTTATAACAAGAGCAGAAGGGTAATTTAATTTCCCTACTGCAGGATGAAAATGACAAAGTTATCAGGGTAAGGCAAGGCTGGAAGGGTAATTAGGAGGCAGCATGTGAAATAAAAAGGAAAGGAAAGGGGAAAAAGCAATGTTGAAGGATGCTATAGAACCATTCTCTTTCTAACAGCAGATTGTCTAAGCCATTGCCTGCACTGTTATGACCGAAAAGCAAAATAATATTTATGCATGGAACTGTATCAATAATGATAAATAATATGAGTTGTGTTTGTGTTATTCTCATTAGCATGCTACATTATGTGACTAGTAATGAATAAATCTTAATATAAGAAGCAGAGATCACATTTCAACAATGAAAAATAGAATTATGTTGGTATTGTAATTATCACAATTTGCCATTAATGTATGTTATAGAAACCTTTATTTTTCTAAATGCTTTCATTAACCCCCTTAGGTGCAAGGACCATATGCAGACATAATGGGATATGAATGATCATATTGGCACACAATCTAAAAGTTTGAAGATGTGTTTGTGTTTATGTAACAGTAAAGATTGGTGTTAATGGTATGATTTTGACCCAGCATTTTTCCTATAAAGGGGAAATGGGGTGTCATTGGTGGATGAGCCAAACATTGGCCTTCATGAGCATGATGTAATACTGTTTTGCCAATAACGACATTCATTTTTCTGTTTGAAAATGTTGTGACGTGTTATGCTTTTTGGCATTATTAATCTATTATTCACACAGTGAAACCTACTTAAAGGGATAGTAATATTTAAAATGTAAAATAAAAATATGTTGTAGGATTTATCCCCCTGAGTAAAACAAGGGTACTCCCACTGCTGAAAGGTGTTTCATTCAAAAGTTATTAATTTTCAAAGCTGAACTTTTTAGGTGCAATATCACAGTGGCCTGAAATTGTACAGTGGCACTGTTGCTACATGATCCTATGGACAGCTCTGGTCCCGGGACCATAAATCTCCATAGGATGGTGTAGCAACAGCGCCACTATACAATTTCAGGCCACTGTGATATTGCACCTAAAAAATTCAACTTTGAAAATTAATAACTTTTGAATGAAACACCTTTCAGCAGTGGGAGTACTCTTGTTTTGCTCAGGGGGATAAACCATACAACATATTTTTTTTTACATTTTAAGTATTACTATCCCTTTAAGGACAAATGCATGTGTATGTGTTGGTCAGTAAAAAAAGGCATGAATTAAAGAATATAAAAAGGTCAACTTGCCTTATATGGAGATAGTTACACAAATAATGTTTGTAGTCATTCTTAGTTGAAACATGCTGTAGTCTTCTCGTGACAGGCAACATTTGCAAGACATTACATCACAGTGTCACAGTTCATGCATTTACATGAGAGAATTTGCAGTTAGAGTCTTTCTGAATGGATGCACCTTAAAGGGATAGTAATGTTTCATAATTAAAACAGCTCTAATTAATCTTCATAGTATTTGGACTTTGGAGAGTGTTATTTCAATTCTGTCAGAGTTGTAGTTCAAGAGTAATTCAATGACAAAGTATCCCCCTCCCACCCCTTTTACTGATGTAACACTGTTCAGCCAGATCAGAAGGGAGGTGCCCAGGCAGACTGCAGAGAGGGACAATCTTCAATTAAGATAAGGGAAAAACCTGAAAAACTTGTCAAGGGGGGCAGGGCTTTCATTGTTCTCATAGGAAGAAGATTGTCCCCTTCTGTTATCTGTCCAGTCTATGGACTGCATTCCACATCTGAGAAGAGATGGCTTACACTAGTTAAAAGGGGCGGGAGGGGAAACTTTGCTTGTGAATATCTCTCAAACCATAAAGGTTTGAGAGATAAGACTTATATCGTTCTTCATGTTTTATTAACGCCTACAAAATAAAATAATGTATTACAAAGTATTACAATCCCTTTAACAGTATAACCATATGTTGCACTAACAGTATAATTGATGCAACTAGGCTATAAAATTTAGCCTAGCATCCTCTAAATTCAGTGCTGGTGGGATATTTATTTTCCTTTTATGCTCCGTAAATATTCCAATTTGTTGAATGCTCAAGCTACTTCTATTACCATCTATATATATAATTTGCTAGCATGCATCACTCCCTGTGTGCATAACACGCAAAGACACAGAGAGCAATGCCTCCTAGCAAATTGCGTGTGCGTGGCGGTGGAGGGGAAAGCAGCGGTAGAGCGCCACGCTCCAGGGATCACCGCAATACTGCCACTGTCCTCCGCCCCTGCTGCCATGCGGAGGAATAAAAATGCTTCTGCATGACCTAGACCCCGTCGAATGATGGGCTTTAACCTAGTTTATCTATAAAGTGCCAACATATTCATCAATGCCGCACAATATGGTGTACAGACATAAAATGCTGTATGAACAATGGATACAAAAGAGAAAGATTAAAGGGCACAACTGTTAGCATTATGTAGGGCCTATAAGTCAAGAGAGTGAGAAAGTAGGTTCTTATAGAAGGCTTTGAGAGGTCACATCTAGAGAGGATGAGAAGAGCTTCTTACTGTCAAACTGGAGGTGATGACTAAGAAGGTACCTGAAGACAAAAGTATATAAGGAGGGGGGGATTTATTTTTAGTTCAGGGGTTGTCAAATCTGACCCTCAACAGCGCATGCTTTCATTATATCCCTGTAAGGAGCGAAAAAGTGACTCCAAGGCAATAACCATGAAAAGTAGGAGAAAAAAAATGAGGATAAATTCAGTTTTTTTTATAGACTGAGTTTTAGCTCATGAGGATATCAAGAAAATATACTAGAGGGATGTTGGTAACCTAATAAATAAAAGAAGGAATCATTTTATGGCAGGAAACTTACAGGTCCGCATCTTCTAAAACCCAAAGGAATACATATGACTGTCTAGAGAGGAAGTGTTGATATTAAAAAAATAACCTACTAATGTAAGCACAAAAAAAGGTAGACAGGAGCACAAAAACAATAAAAGCTTATATAAGTGTAGTACAATCATTAGTTTATTAAAAATACAATAAGACATTCCAGCTGTTACACTCATATGTTGCCATCTTGGGCTTGATGCACATCAGGGGTCCCTACCCCTTTTAGCCAAAAGGACTGTGCCCAGCTGCCACTGCTTCCATCGGTATATGGCGTGTTCAAGTGTTCCAGATGTTACATGGGGAGAATCAAGCATATAATCCGCCTCTTTACTGATTTAGACACTCAGGGCTCAATACTATTAATGGTGCTAGAAGTGTCATTAAAGGGATAGTAATACTTCGTTTTATCTTTATTTTATTTTGTAGACATTAAAAAAACATGAAGAACGATATAAGTCTTATCTCTCAAACCTTTATGGTTTAAGAGATATTCACAAGCAATGTTTCCCCTCCCGCCCCTTTTTCCTAGTGTAAGCCATCTCTTCTCAGATGTGAATCTGGTTGTAAGACCAGACAGATAACAGCAGGGGACAATCTTCTTTGTATGAAAACAATGAAAGCCCTTCCTCCCTTGACAAGTTTTTCAGCTTTTTCCATTATCTTAATTGAAGATTGTCCCTCTCTGCAGTCTACCTGGGCACCTCCCTTCTGATCTGGCTGAACAGGGGGGGGGGGGTACTTTGCTTGTGAATATCTCTTAAACTATAAAGGTTTGAGAGATAAGACTTATATCGTTCTTCATTTTTTTTAATGCCTACAAAATAAAATAAAGATAAAACAAAGTACTACTATCCCTTTAAGAGCCAAAGTAGTTCCAGGTGGTACACACATAGTTGTACCTTCGGAGTCCTATTGCTTGGTCAGCATCCACTGCAAAAAGCATTGGCCGCTTGTCGAAACATTTTGATCCCACAACACACTAAATAACGTGAGTTTTGGGAACATCAAAAGAAACTAGCCAACTCTCAGTGTTTTACAGTGTCAAACATCAAGAGTGAGCTAAAAACACAGCCGCCCTCCCAAACACTAACCCTACATTACCCCTAATATGAACAATAAAGTTGAACAATTCTAGCCTAATACTATCCTATCATCCATACTCCATATATTAATTATATATACTAGTCAACCTACCTAGCATTATTATTACTATCTAACCTAAGTCTAGCTACTTCTAAACAAACTACTACAACCTCCAGCACTAAAAGAATAAAGAAAATAAATTATTGTTTCTTTCAACAATGCAAGGGGATGTGATGATGTGATCACAAGCATGCAACACACTGTTTCTCTTCTGGATGCTAAAATGCAAGTAAGGAAAAGATGCTGCATCCAGATTATATTAGTTTGTGGGACCATCCCCATGGAAATCAGGACTGGCCAGAGTATAAAACATAGCACAGAGAAACTAGAGAATTATAGGCTGTTGCAACAATCGGTCACAGCCAGAACTAAGGTGACTGTCCCTCCACTTCCTACCAGAATTGTTCTACTGGCTATTTTGTGTATCAATCATTTTACCATCTACACATTCACTTCCCACTCTCCCTTCTGAATGGGCACAGAAGAATGAACAAATTAACTAATCAATTTCAACAAAACAGTGAAATTTGTATTTGTTATTCTGAAACTTTGTTTACCTTTCAATTAAAGGGATAGTAATGTTTCATAATAAAAACAGCTCTAATTAATCACCATAGTATTTGGACTTTGGAGAGTGTTATTTCAATTCTGTCAGAGTTGTAGTTCCAGAGTAATTAAATGACAAAGTGTCCTCCTCCCGCCCCTTTTACTGATGTAACACTGTTCAGCCAGAGCAGAAGGGAGGTGCCCAGGTAGACTGCAGAGAGGGACAATCTTCAATTAAGATAAGGGAAAAACCTGAAAAGCTTGTCAAGGAGGGCAGGGATTTCATTGTTTTCATAGGAATAAGAGTGTCCCCTTCTGTTATCTGTCTGGTCTATAGACTGTATTCCACATCTGAGAAGAGATGGCTTACACTAGGTAAAATGGGCGGGAGGGGGAAACTTTGCTTATGAATATCTCATAAACCATAAAGGTTTGAGAGATAAGACTTATATCATTCTTCATTCTTTTTTTAATGCCTACAAAATAAAATAAAGTTAAAATGAATTATTACTATCCCTTTAATGTCATTTTGATCTGAATCTCACAAAACACGATTATCACTTAAGTTCTAATTTGTTATGAAATGAATGCACGTCTTTTACACACCCATATATATATATATATAAAATAAAGAGGAAGCATCATGTGACTTAATTTTTGTTCACCTCAGAACAGACACACTGTTACGGTTGTGACTTACCTTGCGGCAGTTTGCTACGTCTGTGTGGTTGAGCGGCTTCTGCATCCAGTCTCTCCAGCGTGCGTTCATCAGCTGGCAGCCGTCCAGTGCAGTAGCTTCTTGTTCTGTTTCTGTCATCCGGTTTGACCCTTGCCTGGCTTCCTTTGACTCTGAAGTCTGCTACCCACTCTGGTACTGACCTGTGGCTCTGGCTGACTATCTGTTCCATGTATGACCCCTGGCTAAGTCTGACTAACCACTTTGGTACAGCCCTGTGGCTCTGGCTGCCTATCTGCTCCGTGTGCAAACCCTGGCTAAGTCTGACTTCCCACTCTGGTGCTAATTTGGAGCTCTGGCCTAGTATACTCCGTTGCCTTTGGGCATTGTCACTGCTATCTTGCACGAGTTCTTGGCTGGGTCATAACCCGGTACTGGTGCTGTCCTCGGCTACCTTCTGTGTTGAGACCCTCCTGAGCAGTCTCCTGTTCCTGGTAGGAACCTCTTGCTCTGTTTATGGGTCCGCACTTGCATTGAGGGCTTAGTCTGCTTTGTTATTTCATTCTGCTTGTGCATATTTAATAAAGGTGGAGTTCAAATATTGTACTTGTTTTGTGTATCATTATTAACACACACCCAGGGGTGGCAGTAAGGAGGAGTTATGCAAAACCCTTCTATACTCCCTATTCTATTAGTGTAAGCATGGGAAGTGTTTTCACAGGAGTGGGCAGGCAGGTGGGGTGGAGTCCTCTGCAAGACCTTTACCATCCATCACATTACACACCGCTTCCTCTACACCCTAACTATCATTCACCATGTCCAGGACTTCACCATCCATCACTTTACAAAACTCCTCCCTCTACACCCTCTCCCCTTCACCTCATCGCATATCCTCCCCTTCTTCTGATCTCCTCCCACTCCCCTTATCACCTCCCCTCCACTTTATCTCATTACCTCACACTCTCCTTCACCTGGTCGCCTCAGACTCCCCTTTGCCTAATCACCTCACACTCCCCTTCTAATTATTGCCTCCCCTCCAGTTCGCCTCATCGCCTCACCCTCCAGTTTGCATCATTGTCTCCCCTACTATCCAATGCATTGTGTTGCAATGAGTTAGAAACAACTCTCCCACTGAAAGGATTAAATTTACTAACAGTCCACCTCACGCAATAACACAAATAAATTAATCAGACTTCCTCAGACATTTACCATGAAGCAAAGTAGAGCCAAAAATTATATGAGACCTCCTGAGGCATGGTAATGCCCTATCAAGAACTCATGATCCTCACATGGCACAAATGTATCTTCATTGGAAGAGGAGGCATAGAGCGAGACAGTGCACAAAAAACCAGCAGCACATAAAATCAAATATAAGGAAGCCAGCATCTTAGTTATGGACAGTGTATTTAAAATATATTTCAGATGTAGGTGGGACTATATCCAGGGAAAAGATAAGATTATGTTAAAGTGTGGATGAGTGGGCTATTTGGACCAAGATAGTGCGCTATGGTGTAGGTCAGCGCAGAGAGTCACTCATACGATGGCCCCTTACTCTCTGAAATCAAAATTTGAATTAATTAAGACAATGTTCCCAGATTCCCCAGTGTAGGTGGCGACTTACTTGATGCCCATGAAGGGTCTCCACATTATCACACATAAGCAAAAACTTCCAAATGGTCCTTGTCCACCATGCTGCTTAGTGTCCAACCAGTCTGTTTCTGCCACAATAACAGTATGTTGTCTCTAGTGTTGGTGTTCTCTCTTGCCAGAAGTATTTCCTTCTACATGTTTCAGCGCTAAACATGTGCCTTCTTCTGGAAGTTCTATAGGGCCCTGTTAGCTGTGCCTGTTTTGTTTTTGCTCTAACCAATCGACATGAGTAGTGGGAAATAGTCTAGCCAATCATTATGGGTAACAGAGGATGTGCTGAATATCATGATCTTCCTTATTTATTTTGCTGAGTTACATGTAATTAATTACCTTTTCATTTATATTTCGTCCATAATATTCAGTTCAATGCAATGTGTTTGGTACCAAATAAACATAGAAATCTCCCCATTAAATTCATAGATAAGATTCATAGATGTCTTTTTGTTACAGCCAATCATCTTTGGAGATTGATTTGTGACTTTGTACAGAGACAAGCTGCCCAAAAAGAGTTGTGCTACGGGGTTCTTAGGGACTATAGGTATAGGGAAAGTACCAGGTGAATCTTTATATGGTTCTCATTCTGTAACATTTAATAACGTATATGCTGTGTTTCTTATGCATTATCTCCTTATGTGATCATTAATATTACCTTATACATCTTATTACTTAGTTACAGAATTAAGACACTTAGACCTATACTTGGTGAAAACACTAGTATAAACTTTTGAGTGATATTATAGATAGAACACTACACCAAAGAAGTGTCCCCAAAATCATAATACATCCATATCTGCTGACCACACCTGAAGCACATATCCATCTACATTAATTAGTGCGGGAAAATTAAGAGGCACAGTGTTTTTTCCTATTTCATTGAAAGAGGTCCTGCAAGGGAAACACAGCTGTGGCAGAAGCAGTTGGCAATTCAAGCATGTTGTGCGCTGCCTTTGGAGTGGAGTGCTGATTAGAGGTGTATCTCCATGAAGTGCTCCACTTCTCAGGAGGTCATGCTGAATTTTTGAGGAGATCTGATTTTTTTTTTTTGGTGTACAGTGCTTTGAGGTAGAATATTAGCAAATTTAACCCTTTGAGTGACAGAGAGGTATCTAACACATAGTAGAAATATAAAGATCCTTATATAAGGAGTGTAATTTTTGTGTACATAAACAAGTGACATTAATTTCCTATATTATCCAGCAGTTGTATAATGGGGGGCATCTTTTATTTTTATTTAGTAGAGGCAGCAGCAGCAGCAATGTGGTGGTGGGCTATTAGTTTATTCTTGTATTTCTGATGTTGGTGTTGAAGAAGATGAAGGAAGATTAGGACATTGAGGATACCACTTGACCTCCAACATCAAGGTAAGTGATATACGTGTTATGGTGAGGGGGCATGGTCCATAGGTTAGTGATAGACCTAGGAGGGAGTTTGTATTGTAGTGTTAGGTGTTTTGGGGGGCTTTTAGAGTTACTGTTTGGGAGAGAGGGAAGAGGGTGATTGTGAAATTAGCTCAAGGTTGATATTGGATTCTATGTCAAACATCGAGTGTTAGCTAGTTTCATTTGATGTTCCAGCTTCTCACGCTATTTAGAGTGAGTTATGAGAACAGAAAAGCTGTGACAAGCGTTAAGCTGCAATGCCAGATCATGAGACCAATGCTCATTATGCAGTATGTTGGTTGGAACTCATTTTGGCACTAATGCTTGTTTCACTGGGTCACATCGAGCCCTAGATGTGCAGGTACAGGTTGGCTGAGAACACCTTTGGCGGGGAGGTTGGGCTGGGCTGAGATACTGCATGAATTCTGTCTTTGAAATGCATGGCAATATCTTGGGCAGTGAAATTTGAGGAGGGAATATGTGTGATGGGGCAGAAGAGATTAGAGGAGGGAGAAGACATGAGCAAGTTGAAGAATGTATGTTTGCCAAGGGAAAGGGGAGAGCTGTATGAAGGGAGCATAACTTAGTAATGTGGAAGACATTTAGGTTAATTTGTTGATTTAATTATCATTAATTTATCAAAACCATAAACCAGTGGTTAGTTACCTGTTGACAATTGCTTGCTGGCTGATAATGATACTTGTTGTCAAACAATATCTATAGAGTCACGGATTGCCCAACAGAGCCTTAAAACATGTATTACATATAATTTAAACAGAATTTAATCACAACCAATAATATTACAAGGAATTATAATTCTGTACTTTTGTTCCATCACATGAAAATCTCAGAAACTGTAAGAATGACTCTCTGGGGAATTACTTATATAGAAAAAGGAAAAAAAGGCAAGAATCTCCACAGAACATAAAATGGTTCACTGATGTGTCATTTTAACAAAAGATATGGTTTTGAAAATTGAGTATCAAGGTTTGCACTTTTACACTTTGTAAAAATGAACCATTTTAACAATCACATACCGCAAGCAAAGAGAAAACCCCTATCAACTAGATGGGTTGTATTTAGACTTCTAGGAATGCAGGGGCACTTCATTCAGAATTCATTATAAAAAAAATGAACAATTCCATTTTTAACTGCTGGGTGTTTAACACCTTGAATGCTAGAGAGGTCTTAAATTCATAACAAAGCAGTGTAATGGAGTCCTCTCTAGCATTCCAGGTGGTAAACAAAAGATGATGGGGGTGGTATAAACATAGGTTTAGATATCATATGTCTACACTTCAGGGTATCTACAGCATGTGATCCCTTTAGTGCATACTGGTGCGCGCACACTAACATTAATCTAAGCAAGCTCCAAAGTCATTCCATTTTGTATAAGCAGGAAAATTGAGTTTATTTATGTCACTTTCCTCTCCTCTTTTTGATAGCACATAGCACAGAAGAAAGGAATACCCAGAATGCACAACCACTCCCCCATTGCCTTCCCCTTGGCATGTGGTTGTCTCAGTACCTTGTTTCAAGCGCCGCCGCTTCAGCGACGCTCGGCATCTTTCCCCGCATCATATGCAGGCAAGAGGCTTCAGCATGCTGCAGGCCTCTGTTTTATGTGTGTTTGTTTCCTGTAGTCTCCTTCTACCTACTTCTTCCCACTAGCTGCTCCGCCTATCTACTTCCTATGGAGGGTTTTAAAGGGCAGACTGAGTCCTGACTCAGTCACCCTTATGTTGGTGTTCTGAGCAGTTCATTATCTAGTATTCCTTATTCCTGTGTATGATCCGGCTTGTCTGTCCATCCATTCTGGTGTTGACCTGTGGCTCTGTCTGACTATTCTCCTTGTGCGTTCCGATTTGGCTCAGATATCCTTTCTGGTGCAAACCTTTGGCTATGGCTGACTACCCTCTCTGTGTATGACCTAGGCTTGTCTGACTACCCACTCTGGTGTTGACCTGGGGCACTGTCCACTGCGCATCCAGCATTCCATCGCTTCAGTGGATATCCTATCTGGTGCAAACCTGTGGCTCTGGCTGACTACCCGCTCTGTGTATGACCTAGGCTTGTCTGACTACCCACTCTGGTGTTGACCTGGGGCTCTGTCCACTGCGCATCCAGCATTCCATCTCTTCAGTGGATATCCTATCTGGTGCAAACCTGTGGCTCTGGCTGACTACCCGCTCTGTGTATGACTTTGGCTCGTCTGACTATCCTATCTGGTGCTTACTAGAAGGCCCTGTCTGTTCACTCCTAGGGTTGGTTCCGTTATTCAGACATCCTTCCTTGAATTGACCTGGGGCTAGCAGACTCCCAGTTACTGACTGCAGGCTGAGTCAGTATCACTCTTGGGCAGCAGGCTGAGGCCTAGTCTCGGACAGTGTGGTGGTGATATTGGGAGACTGCTATTCCTGTTACAGTACTTGCCTTTTCGATCACCCACTGTGTGTATATATTTATATTGCATGACTGATATTATTCTCATAATAAAGGTTCTATTAACTATACCGTCTGACTCCTGGTTTTGCTTGCCAACCGTAACAGTGGGCTGGGCACAGAGGACAAATGTTGGCATAAATAGTTTAGTAGTAATAGTAGTTGTAGTAGTTTCAGCAGCAGCTGTATTAGTTTAATTGATATTAGTAAGGCACGCAGTACTAGAACATCAAGTCCAGCAATTATTTAACTGAGAATCATATTAGTACATAACCCCTGATGTCAAATTTAACTTACCAGTGCTTGCATGACCAAGATTAATAATCCTCAGACTTTACTATATGGAATACAATCAAATCAGAAGAGCTGGAGACATGCCTACACAGAATTAATTTAATAAGCTTGGTAAAAGCAGCAAATCAATTAAACTGGTCTATCTTGTCTTTAGTTTGATAATTGACGCAACCCATCAGCTATTTAATAATGGTCTACAATTCTTTCCTGGGGTAACCTACAGTGTCAGGGAATTCTGAAGAAATGATAAGTAGAACCAACTGAAGCTGCTTCTTCGGGTTCTTAACTTCTTAGTACAGCTGTATGTAAAGTTTGTGATCTAGAGAAATGGATTGGGACAGACCTCCATTACACATTTGTCATGTTAGCCATAGGACTAGAGGGGTTTGTTAATTATTTCTTAATAATGTGCTTGCATATCTTTCAGGTCCTCAGTGGGTTAAAGTCCTGCAGTACAGTTATTCAAGTTTCTTTATCCTCGGTCACTCTTACCTACCTAGCTGCCCCATAGAAATTATTCCAAATGAAAAGAGATGCTAACATAAATCTGCTTTATATGATGTTTCTATCATCATGTGATCACTTTTACTGTCATTCTATTGGTTGAAAGGTGAATAGATTGAGCTACAAACAACTTGTATACACAAATCTTGTTTTAAGTAACACACAACATCCTGCTTCATTCTGCTTCAATAAACATGTTACTAAACAATTAGCTCTTTTCTTTTCCCTAGTAGATCAGGCAATACCCTAAAAATTGGCTGAAACCCCAGAAGGGCAGATACACCCATTAGGCAAGGCAGGGGATTTAAACTGGAAGGTGTAAAGTCCAAAAAAATAAATGTTTAAAACATGATCTTCAGTAATCCTATATTATAATTTGCTAAGGATGTTTGTCAGAAGCTGTCATGCACAGTAGAGACCGCTGGTGTGCTGCAGTCATGATGCAGTACAGACTGCCTGTGCCGCGGCTGATACGGATCGGAGCACTCCGAATTCAGACTGGAGTCCTCTCTGTGCACCTTCCTGGGACCGCTTGGTCCCAGGAAGGTGTGCAGTAAGGACTACTGTCTGAATTCGGAACGCCTCGCTACTTATCAGTTACGGCATGTTAGGGCAGTCAGTCTGCGCATGACTGCAGCACCGCCAGTGTTGGTCCATGTACATGGGCTTTAATACTAGTATAAAATAAAAAATCATCTAATGGGTTTCTTGATGGATGTCGTTCTTGGCATATCTTCTCCCCATCTAGCAGTTGGAAAACATGCACTCACATGCACATACATACAAACACACATACATATTAATTTCTTAATAACTTTAAGAATATGCTTAAGTAGAGGTGTATTAAGGCACCTTTCACAGCAATGCTGCATTAGTTAGGTCACCTGTGCTGAAGTGTAAGCCGCTGTGCTGTGGACAGTTGTAAAAATGCAGCAGGAGAGATCTGCAGCCAGTAGATCTTTCACAAGAAAGACCTGTAGTAATCATCTGAAGTAATCATCTCAATAATAATCTCAAAATCCATTGAATGGATGGCCTACTCAGCCAATAAAATGTGGCTAACGTTCAGGTGAGCTGGCCATAGGACATGCTTCCCTGTAACAAGATCACAGGAAACTGGTGAAAGAAATGCAGCAGGGGCTGCCTGTGTGAAAGCACCCTAAAGTGACAATAGTCTCCTGTACTTTGTACATACACAGCTTTATTAGTCCATATATAGTAACATAGAAGATGAGGTTGAAAAAACACATGCAACCATCAATCTTAACTTTTTCCTTGTCACCCAAAAAAAGCAAAACAAAAAAACAACTGTTGAAGCTATTACAAATTATACCCCAAGTGGGTAGAACATTTCTTCTTCATTTCATATCTCCCTGGCTCAACGTCTTATCTGCATTGAAACCTACTGTTATAATTATGTATATTGTTCTGAGCTATAAAAAAAACTATGCAATCTACAGTATTCGCAAACACAGCCTCCCAAGGAAAAGAGTTCCACATCCCTACTACCCTTAATGTAAAAAATCTCTGCTTTTTTAGTTGAAAGCCCCTTTCCTCTAGTGTCAAAGGATGCCCCCTTGTTTGTTGTTCAGCTCTTTGAGTAAAGATTTCTGCAGAGAGCACTTCTTATTGGCCTTCAATATATCTGCAGATAGTAATCTTATCACCCCTTAGAAGCATCTTCTCTAATGTAAAAACAGACTTAATTTGTGTAATATCTCTTTATAACTACAATTTTCCTTTTGTTGTATGTCTATGACGTTTTTCAAGTTTATTAACCCCTTAAGGACCGGGAAAATCTGATGTCGTTTTCCCTTAAGGACCGGAGCAATTTTGACTTTTTTGACTATGTCTTTGTTCAACCATGTTTTCTCTTTAATTCCTTTTGTGCACCCACATAAATTATATACTGTTTTTTTAAGCAGAAGTAGGGCTTTCTTTTGATACCACAATTATATGAATACCTCATTGTTTAATTTGATTAAAATAGAAAAAAAGAGGAAAAAAATTGAAAAAAAACAACATTTTGCTTACATTTTTCTGTCAGGATTTGCATACTATTAGTTAATGAAAAAAAAATACCCCTAAATATATTCATTTGCTTCTCCTGAATATAAGAATACCCCATATGCCTAGTATTTTAGTCCTTTACTCACATTTACAAGGTAAATATTACAAGATGGCTGCCGTTATTTCCAACTTGTGATTTCTCAACAATTGGCATGTGAGCATCATAGCTTAGCTGACGGTGCCAGAACCAAAAATGTCCCACAAAGGTATATGTTTCTGAAAACTAGACAACATAAGGTAAATAATCAGGAGAATTTTTGAGTTTTTCATGCAGCTATTTTTCCAGAAAAAAATTTCAAAATTGTGGTAATATTTAGTTTTTTTGCAGTTTTCACACTTACATTTCAATACTACTGTTGATATCAAGCACATGATAGGTGAAGATTTTTAAAAATGCATTGTTTAGTGTTCAGCTCCTTCTTCTGAGTACGGCAATACCCCATATGCATAGGTTTCTCAAGGTTTGGGAGAGCTACGGGGCCCAAATTGGAACATGCGCGTTTCCAGTTTCACACTTTGAATTTTCACAGCTTGCATGACTGGTGCCATGTCTCATTTGGGGCTGTGTAACAGTGCTCCACTCTAAGATTTCCCCCCAAAAGTATATATTTTTGGAAAGTAGACACCCCAGGCTTTCATTTTATGTATGTTTTCAATTTTTTTATGCAGCCATTTTACCACCAATCGCTCGTAAATCTTGACGTAAGTTAAAAAAACAGCGTTTTTCACACTTGCACTTCAATGTTGATGTGAATTTCAAGCACATGATAGGTGAAGATTTTTAAAAATGCATTGTTTAGTGTTCAGCTCCTTCTTCTGAGTACAGCAATACCCCATATGCATAGGTTTCTCAAGGTTTGGGAGAGCTACGGGGCCCAAATTGGAACATGCGCGTTTCCAGTTTCACACTTTGAATTTTCACAGCTTGCATCACTGGTGCCATGTCTCATTTGGGGCTGTGTAACAGTGCTCCACTCTAAGATTTCCCCCCAAAAGTATATATTTTTGGAAAGTAGACACCCCAGGCTTTCATTTTATGTATGTTTTCAATTTTTTTACGCCGCCATTTTACCACCAATCGCTCGTAAATCTTGACGTAAGTTAAAAAAACAGCGTTTTTCACACTTGCACTTCAATGTTGATGTGAATTTCAAGCACATGATAGGTGAAGATTTTTAAAAATGCATTGTTTAGTGTTCAGCTCCTTCTTCTGAGTACAGCAATACCCCATATGCATAGGTTTCTCAAGGTTTGGGAGAGCTACGGGGCCCAAATTGGAACATGCGCGTTTCCAGTTTCACACTTTGAATTTTCACAGCTTGCATCACTGGTGCCATGTCTCATTTGGGGCTGTGTAACAGTGCTCCACTCTAAGATTTCCCCCCAAAAGTATATATTTTTGGAAAGTAGACACCCCAGGCTTTCATTTTATGTATGTTTTAAATTTTTTTACGCAGCCATTTTACCACCAATCACTCGTAAATCTTGACGTAAGTTAAAAAAACAGCGTTTTTCACACTTGCACTTCAATGTTGATGTGAATTTCAAGCACATGATAGGTGAAGATTTTTAAAAATGCATTGTTTAGTGTTCAGCTCCTTCTTCTGAGTACAGCAATACCCCATATGCATAGGTTTCTCAAGGTTTGGGAGAGCTACGGGGCCCAAATTGGAACATGCGCGTTTCCAGTTTCACACTTTGAATTTTCACAGCTTGCATCACTGGTGCCATGTCTCATTTGGGGCTGTGTAACAGTGCTCCACTCTAAGATTTCCCCCCAAAAGTATATATTTTTGGAAAGTAGACACCCCAGGCTTTCATTTTATGTATGTTTTAAATTTTTTTACGCAGCCATTTTACCACCAATCACTCGTAAATCTTGACGTAAGTTAAAAAAACAGCGTTTTTCACACTTGCACTTCAATGTTGATGTGAATTTCAAGCACATGATAGGTGAAGATTTTTAAAAATGCATTGTTTAGTGTTCAGCTCCTTCTTCTGAGTACGGCAATACCCCATATGCATAGGTTTCTCAAGGTTTGGGAGAGCTACGGGGCCCAAATTGGAACATGCGCGTTTCCAGTTTCACACTTTGAATTTTCACAGCTTGCATCACTGGTGCCATGTCTCATTTGGGGCTGTGTAACAGTGCTCCACTCTAAGATTTCACCCCCAAAAGTATATATTTTTGGAAAGTAGACACCCCAGGCTTTCATTTTATGTATGTTTTCAATTTTTTTACGCAGCCATTTTACCACCAATCGCTCGTAAATCTTGACGTAAGTTAAAAAAACAGCGTTTTTCACACTTGCACTTCAATGTTGATGTGAATTTCAAGCACATGATAGGTGAAGATTTTTAAAAATGCATTGTTTAGTGTTCAGCTCCTTCTTCTGAGTACGGCAATACCCCATATGCATAGGTTTCTCAAGGTTTGGGGGAGCTACGGGGCCCAATTTTGAACAAATATTGAATTTTCACATCTTGGTTAACTGATGCCATTACTCATTTTGGGCTATGTTCCAGTGCTGAACTTCAGAATTTCCCCCCAAAAGTGTATATTTTTGGAATGTAGACACCCCCAGCTTTCATTTTAGGTGTGTTTTAAAATTTTTTACACAGCCATTTTACCACCACTTTCTGATAAACTTGACGTAAGTTAAAAAACAGCGTTTTTCACACTTTGCCTTCAATGTTGATGTGAATTTCAAGCACAGAATAGGTGAAGATTTTATAAACTGAATTGATTAGTGTTCAGCTCCTTCTTCTGAGTACAGCAATACCCCATATGCATAGCTTTCTCATGGTTTGGGGGAGCTACGGGGGCCAAATTGGAACATGCGCGTTTCCAGGTTCACACTTTGAATTTTCACAGCTTGCGTTACTGGTGCCATGTCTCATTTGGGGCTGTGTAACAGTGCTCTTTTTTAAGATTTCCCCCCAAAAGTGTATATTTTTGGAAAGTAGACACCCCAGGCTCTCGTTTTAGGTGTGTTTTCCAATTTTATACACAGCCATTTTACCACCAATCCTGTGAAAATTTGACGTAAGTAAAAAAAATTCAGCATTTTTCACACTTTGCCTTCAATGTTGATGTGAATTTCAAGCACAGAATAGGTGAAGATTTTATAAACTGAATTGATTAGTGTTCAGCTCCTTCTTCTGAGTACGGCAATACCCCATATGCATAGCTTTCTCATGGTTTGGGGGAGCTACGGGGGCCAAATTGGAACATGCGCGTTTCCAGGTTCACACTTTGAATCTTCACAGCTTGCGTTACTGGTGCCATGTCTCATTTGGGACTGTGTAACAGTGCTCTTTTTTTAAGATTTCCCCCTAAAAGTGTATATTTTTGGAAAGTAGACACCCCAGGCTCTCGTTTTAGGTGTGTTTTCCAATTTTATACACAGCCATTTTACCACCAATCCCTCGTAAACCATGACGTAAGTAAAAAAAAAAACAGCGTTTTTCACACTTAGGGTTGGCGGCAGTATATTGGGCTGCATACAAATTGGTTTGGGAAACAATTTCACCTAAAATGTCTTCCCCAAAAAACAAATCAAAAAAATGATCATGGGTAAATCCTTCCACATCAATTTGAATCCCTGGGTTGCCTGTGAATTCTGAGATTTGTGGGCATAAATTGATACCCATTCATTAGGATCCGGAGTGGCAGGTGTTGGGGCATTTCTTTGGGCAGGTCTTTGGGCAGATCTTTTGGCAGGTGCTGGGGCAGTTGCCAGGGCAGCTCTTGGGGCAGCACTTGGGGCATTTCTTTGGTAGGTCTTTGGGCAGATCTTTTGGCAGGTGCTGGGGCAGTTGCCAGGGCAGCTCTTGGGGCAGCACTTGGGGCATTTCTTTGGGTAGGTATTTTGGTAGGTCTTTGGGCAGTTCTTTTGGCAGGTGCTGGGGCAGTTGCCAGAGCAGCTCTTGGGGCAGTGCGTCTTTTCTTGACAGAAGGCCCAGCGTCATCACTAGAGCTGCTCTCACTTTCTGAAAACTGCGCTGTGTCAAAATCTGACGCAGTGTCTGTTGCCTCAGAGTCAGACGCCAAAAAGGCATATGCCTCTTCAACGCTGTACCTGCGCTGCATTTTGCCCACTAAAAAAACCTTTTTTTTTCTTACGCTATCCCTAAACCTAAATCTAACCCTAAAACTTACCCTAGCCTACGTATATCTTGAACCTACCTAACCCAAATGAACTACCTATCTAAACTGCACTTATATATATATATATATTTTTTTTTTTTTTTTTGGGGGGGGGTTTGGGGTTTTTTGGTTTTTTTTTTTTCTTACGCTATCCCTAAACCTAAATCTAAACCTAAAACTTACCCTAACCTACGTATATCCTGAACCTACCTAACCGAAGTGAACTACCTATCTAAACTGCACATATTATATATACATATATATTTTTTTTTTTTTGGGGGGGGGGTTTTGGGGTTTTTTGGGTTTTTTTTCCTTACGCTATCCCTAAACCTAAATCTAACCCTAAAACTTACCCTAACCTACGTATATCCTGAACCTACCTAACCCAATTGAACTACCTATCTAAACGGCGCTTATTATATATTTTTTTTTTTTTTGGGGGGGGGTTTGGTTTTTTTTGGTTTTTTTTCCCCTAAACCTAAATCTATCCCTAAAACTTTCCCTAACACACGTCTACACTAAACCTACCCAACTACCTACCAAAATACCTAAAGAATATTTACTATTAAAAAAAAAAAAAAAAAAATTTAAAAAAAATTAAAAGAAAATTTAAAAAAAATTTAAAAAATTTTAAAAAAATCTAAAAAAAATCTAGGGGGATGGGGGGTGTCCCACAGATCAGAAAACACTGATCTGCAGCAAATTGATCACTCCAAGAGTGATCAGATGGGGGGGCACTTATTGATCACTGCAGAACAGTGATCAAAGGGTTAAATTTCTTTATTTAAACTTTTTTTTTGACTTTTTTTTTTTACAGTAAGGCAGTAACAGCATGTCTCTCTGTCTCTCTCCACCTCAGCAGTATGCAAGGTGGAGGGAGGCAGAGAGATCTGACAGGGACAGTATTTACAAATACTGTCCCTGTCATTCAGGTTTTGCAACATGTGATTCGCTTTTGAAGCGAATCGCATGTTGCAACAATGTTTCAGCCGCTTGTTACTAAGTGTCCCGATACCGGGACACTTAGTAACAAGCGGCTTGAACTCTTCCATCGCTCCGTGCGGCCGCGATGGAAGAGTTTAACCCATGACGGTGCAGGACCGTCATGGGTCCTTAACGGGTTTGCAACCCATGACGGTCCTGCACCGTCATGGGTCCTTAAGGTGTTAATGAATCCACTAATTAGAAGGGGTGTCTACGTGCTTTTGGTTGTGGAATCTGTTTTTTCAATCTCAATAACTATGCAACAGTATGACTTCTCCTAACCATAACAGACACCAAACTGTACTCTAAACTTTAAACCCTTAAGATCCAGTAGTCCTGGGAGGATGTCCCGATAAGAACAAGATAGAGCATGTTCAGCGTGCCGGCAGATGTGACTAATCATGTGTGCCAGCATGCCAAATGGGGGGGTTTAATAGTGACCAAACCAGTCTTGGAGCTGTCAGTTTCAGACCCTGCTACTACTCACAGCACTCCCGCAGGAGCACTGTGAGTAAAAACTACGTGACGTGCCACGACCTTCACCGGTCTTTTAGGCAAGGACAGTGGTGACGTTCCTGACATGTCACTGGTCTTTAAGGGGTTAAGAGGCAATAATATTAAAATGCCACCTGCTATTATATCCAAAGAGTAATGACTTGCATGACCCATGGCAGCATGGCTTTATGACGAAACAATCTTGCAGGTCTATTAGCATCCACACCTCTGTGCTAATTCACTATTACCCTTGGTCTAGAAACATGCAGAGCAATTTTTTCCCACCTCTCTATCACTCAAAGGGTTAACCAGACCGGTAGGAAAAAAGTAAGCCTCTCTTATGTATGTCAGTTTGGTTAATTAGCCTCCAATGGTTAACCCTTTGAGTGACAGAAGGGTACACAATGCATTGCTTTGCAATGCTTTGCGTACTCTTCTGTCACTCAAAGGGTTAAAGTGTTAGTAATGTCTACATTTTATAAATGCTAATATTGCAGCTATTATAAAATGAAATTAAACAACCTCAGTACCATCTCTCAAACCTTTAGGGTTTGAGAGATATAGAAGGCTAAAGTTCCCTGCTTTCTCTGCTTTCCCTGATGCTACGGATATCCTGGTCCCGGGATAAGCAAGCGGCTCTTCAGCAAAGCCGAAATAGCAAAATGTAAAAAGAAATACTTCATTGGAGTGGTCTACAAAGTGTGCCTGCAAACCAGGCACACTTTGTGGACTGTTCCGATGAAGTATTTATTTTTATATTTTGCTATTTCAGCTCTACTGAAGAGCTGCCTCGAGTTGGCCAACTCGAATCTCCTGCTGTCAGCTTTACAGCTGACAGCAGGGAAAGTGGAGGGAGCAGGAACTTTAGCCTTCTACATCTCTCAAACCATAAAGGTTTGAGAGATGGTACTGGGGTAGTTTAATTTCATTTTATAATAGCTGCAATATTAGAGTTTATAAAATATAGATATTACTAACACTTTAAAATCTCAAAGCAAAAAGTTTGCAATCATGATTGCATTATATTTAAAATATTTTAAAACATAAAGTCTGATGTACTTAGAATAACCAGAGTAACTCTGGAGTAAAATACACCATAGAGGAGAAATATAAAATCCCAAATAAGTATTTGTATAAATGGGGCTTTTTACTATTTAAAGCCCTATTTAAACCAATGGAATTTTTATTTCTCACCACTGGGACAAAGTATTTCCTCCAGAATTGCTCTAGTATTTCTTTGTACATCAGACTCATAGCTCCCACAAAATTGGATAGCTTATAAAATTATGTTTGTGATGCACTGCAACCTTTTAGGTGCAATTCAAGCGTCTTTGTATGTATAAGCAAAAATATATATCATAGATTTATATGTGTTTAAATTAAATTAATTAAATGGTATAACATATTTATCTTGCAATTTTGTTTTTGTTTTTTTTTGTTTTTCAAAACAGCTTTATTGCGTAATAAGGATACATAACAAAGATGCAAGGCAATCACTTAAGTGATAATAAAGTACCAATTATGAATCCAATAAAAGGAAAATGAACAAAACACTACAGCAGAGGAGATGAAGATATTTAAAAAAACAGACAACCAACCTTTTGTAAGGTAGAACTAATTAGTGTACATGTCTTAACGTGAGAAATAAATCTTAAATATGTTGACATTTTAAACACATTTTTATTGGCTACACTCTATAGTCTCCTTCTCCTCTCTCACAACTGCTTTTTTCTGCCTTTTGCTTCTGATCTCCTGCCTTCTCAACCCTCTCTCTCCTTGAGCTACATTCTTTTACAGGTGCTAATTGTATCACTTCATTTATCTACAGGTTTCCCCATAGACTTCAACAGGAAAATGTTTGATAAAATGGGTGTTAACATTTAGCACCTGCAATAGAATCAAGCCCCTTATGCTTAGCTCATATTCTACTTCCAGCATTCATTATGTCTGGAGCATATTTGAAACTATCAGGGCTGTTTTAGCAATAGGGCAAAGTGAACAGTTGTGGGATGCTTCCAGTGAAAGGAAGGGCACCCCCACAACCAGAAACTCTGCTTCTCATAATAACAGTTTGAAACCCTCTGCATCTCCTTCTGAGATGTGGTGCACACATTTGTCAAGCCAGATGTAAAATTTCAGCATTATTTGCAGATAGGTGTGAAAAACTCATTATTTTCTCAAGCATAAGTAAGTGTAACCACTTTCCGTTGGTGATCCTGAGTGTGATGTCAGCTTTCTTTAAACCTGATTGAAAGTAAGTTCACAACAATGTTGCTATAAGATCAATTTATTACTTAACTCCTTCGATACTAAACAAGTTTCCAATGCAGCACAATGAGGGGGCCTGATCCCTTATACTTTACCAAAGACCCAACAGTGTCTTAAATTTGCAGTGCCAATACATGCTTGCTAAAATTTTCCAGAACACTTCTTTGCTGGACAGTCACATGACAGTGTATTCAATGATTCATAGTACAGTGTAGAACGTAGCAAACAGGAAACATCAGACAACACATCTGAAACTGAACTTATGTAACAACATAAAATCAGCAGCACATAAAATATTCAGTTCTGGAAGTTAAAAAGGTGCATTTCTAAAGTATACCAACTACACCATTAGGGACAAATACACATTCCAAAAATCCCCATTGATTTAAATGGGGCTTTTAACCCCTGGATTACTTGAGAGCCATCCAGTACATTGCTCATCAAAGCATTTGAGACCTCTCTAGGATTAAATAGGTTCAAAGTCTCATTTAATCTTTTTTTCAGTGCTGGGGGGTGGGCTAAGCAAAGCACTGCAATAATAAATGAGAATTTTCATCTGTCCTTTTTGGTGTAGTTGGTTTAGTTTAGAATTACTCCTCTTTAACCATATATCCTATAAATAAGCCACACACTGGGAAGCTAATCAACTGTAATTGACAAGACTATTATAAAAGACCAATAGTGTCTGTGATAGTTTGAATTTTTATTTTGGCCACTACATTTGATTTACAAATTGGGTAAGATTTGCTTTATGCCTTTACACTCAGCAAGTTTCATAAAAAACTGGTTGTGTAATTTCAGCATACCAAGCTGCTTTAGAAAATACTCAGCCTTAGGAGATCCACAGACCAAGGAGACAGCACTCGAGTAAATATATTGAAGTAGAAGGGCTTTCTTCATTCCGTGCCAAATGTTTTTGGTCAGCAATCAGACCTTCATCAGGGCCGAAAACGTTTGGCATGGATTGAATAAAGCCATTTTATTTCAATATATTTACTCGAGTGCTGTCTCCTTGGTCTGTGGATCTCCCAAGGCTGAGTATTTTCTAAAGCAGCTTGGTATGCTGAAATTACACAACCAGTTTTATATATATATATATATATATATATATATATATATATATATATATATATATACAGTACCAGCTGGATGCATACACTATAACAATATAACTGACATCAAAGTAGTTAAAGATATATACAGTTCATATGCAGACAGACAGCACTCATGAGATAATTTGCAAATGAAGCAAAACCGTTTTTATTGTTTCAGTGTTTTGGTCACAATCGTTGGTCGAAACAATAAACACATTTGGGATTCATTTGCAAAAGCTCCTGTGAGTGCTGCCTGTCCACATATGAACTCATCAAAACAGCATCAATTCTTCTAGGTACACTTGTACACAGTTTGTTAAGGAACTCGGCTGGTAGATTGTTCCAAACATCTTGGAGAACTAACCACAGTTATTCTGTGGATTTAGGCAGCCTCAGTTGCCTCTCTCTCTTCATGTAATCCCAGACAGACTCGATGATTATGTTAGGATCAGGGCCATACCATCACTTCCAGGACTCCTTGTTCTTGTCTATACTGAACATAGCTCTTAATGACTTTGGCTGTATGTTTGGGCTCATTGTCATGCTGCAGAATAAATTTGGGGCCTGATAGTATTGCATGAAGGCTAAGTATCTGCCTCCACTTTTCAGCATTGGGGAGACCATTCATTCTGATCAAATCCCCAAATTCATTTTCAGAAATGCAGCCACAGACTTGCAAGGAACCTCTACCATGCTTAACTGTTGCCTGCAGACACTCATTCTTGTACCACTTTCCAGCCCTTCAGCAAGCAAACTGCCTTCTTCAACAGAAAAATACCAGATGCCATTTTTCTGCACCCCAGTTCCTGTGTTTTTGTGTATAGTTGAGTCACTTGGCCATGTTGCCAAATTGGAGGTATGGCGTTTTGGCCACAAGTCTTCCATGAAGACCACTTCTGATCCGACTTCTCCAGACGGTAGATGGATATATCAAGATCCCACTGTTTTCTGCCAATTTTGAGCTGATGGCACTGCTGGCCATCTTCCTATTGTGAAAGGAAGTAAGGATGATGTGTCTTTCATCTGCTGCACTAAGTTCCCTTGACTGACCACTGCAGCTAATGTCCTGTTTCTTTTTGCTTCTTTAAAAGAGCTTGGACAGCACATCTGGAAACCCCTGTCTGCCTTGAAATTTCTGCCAGGGAGAGCCCTTGCTGATATAGTATAACTACCTTGTGTCTTGTTGCTGTGCTCAGTCTTGCCATGGTGTATGACTTTTGGCATTAAACTGTCTTCAGCAACCTCACCTTGTTAGCTAAGTGTAGCTGTCCCTCACCCAGTTTTATTACTCCTACACAGCTGTTTCTCTTTTAGTTAATTATTGTGTTTCACAGCTTCTCTTGTCCAGAGAGGAATTGCCTGGTACTTCGTGGCTGGTCTGCCTTTTGGTAGAATCAGTATGATTTGCTTTAGGATGTTTCCTCTCTGTGAAAGGCACTAGTGAGTTAAAAGAGATTGCACCTTGGGTAGTATACTTATCCTATAGAGCCTCACTAATTTGATTGCTGGCTCATTCCTAGTTGAGCATCTCTGACTAGCTCTTTGCAAATGATTGTATTTCAACCTACATATTAAATTGATGATAATTTGCACATTTGGTATAATTGTTTAACCATACACCTGACTATATGTCTATAACGCCCTGACTTTGTGGAAGTGTACATAGAAGAATTGTTGCTGTTTTGAAGACAAAAGGTGGTCACACCAAATATTGATTTAATTTAGATTTTTCTTCTGTTCACTCACTACCATTTTAATCAATAAAAATAAACCATTACCATGTCTATTTTTTGAAAGCTTTTGTACTTTACACCCAATTTTCTTAGAAAATCAGAAGCATTTTCTATTTCTTCTAAACAGGGTTGGTGCCGACTTGTGTGTCATAAAACTTTGTGGAGGGATAGTAGTTGAACCCCCCTAGATCAAATGATCAGACAGAGAAGAGCAATGAACTAAAGGCCTGGTCTACAAAACCAGTGGTTCTCAAACTGTGCTCCATGGAATCCCAGGGTTTAGTGGTGAGGTACAAGGGGGTCCACAGAAGAAACATAAGTAATGATGGACAGTGGAACCAGGCTGGTGTTCCAAACAGCGTATCTGCAGTTATGTGTCTAACAACTGACATGTGAAGATTAACCATTTGAGTGCCAGAGGGGTACACAATGCATTGCTTTGCAATGCATTGTGTACTCCTTTGGCACTCAAAGGGTTAATACATTTTAATTTTGTTTTCTATTAGATTTCTTGTAATAGTCACTATAAGCCAGCTTCTATGATCATAATATAACTACTTCATTTCTGTTACCCAATTCATCTTACCACAATGGTTCCCAGAGTTAGTCTTGAACATGTTTTCAGGATACCCCTGCTTAATCATTCACAGGCGACTAATCAGTGACTCAGTCATTTCGATTGATCTACCTCTGTTTAATTAGGGGCATTATTAAAACATCGTTTGCTGGTGTCTCCTGAGGATAGAGCTGGGAATCACTGATTTAGTTAATAGTATCATCTAGTTTTCTAATAAATTTGATATTAATACAATGCTAACACCTTTGGTGATAGAGATGTCTGCAATGCATGGCAAAACCATGTGTTGGAGACCTTTTCTAGCATCCAATAGATTAATAGATTTCCACAGAGTTTTCATCAGAAACAAAAGGTTCTGTCATTTCAAAATGTTTGGGAATCACTCTAATAAATAATGTAATTGCATTAAAGACAAGCTTGAAAAAGGTACATATAGGTTATTCCAGAATTTCTCAACATTATTCCCTGGGGCACACAAACAGGTAAACTTTTCCACATATCCTTGTTTAATTAAAGATGGGCAATCAGTGTTTAGTCATTGTAATTGAGCTACTTGTGTTTAATTAGGGTTATACTGAAACATTGAATTGTTGGTGTGTCCCAGAACTAGGACTGATAATCAATGAGCAGGGCTGTCCAAGTTCAGTCCTCAAGGGCCACCAATAGTCCAGGATGTAAGGATTTCCCTGATTAAGCACATGTGATTTAGTCAAAATGAACGAGCCACTGATTATCTCACATGTGCTCAGACAGGGAAATCTTTCAATCCTGGTCTGTTGGTGGCCCTTGAGGACTGAACTTGAACAGCCCTGATCACTGAGTATTCTATTAACTCCATAGTTAGGATGAATAAACTATGTTACATTTCGCTATATAATTTTGCATACATAGCATTAAATGTTTCATTTTCTTGCTTTTCAATGTTTAACTCTTTGGGTGCTAGAGACATCTCCAACATATTGCAAAGCAATGAGCTTGATATTTCTGTAGTATCTGAGGGGGGGGGTAATATGATTCTCATAATAGGCTGCATCAGCCAAGTCTGAGGACTGCAAATGGCCCTTCTTCCTTACTTTAACATCATTGCCTTAGACCTTGAAGCTTTCTGTGATAGTAAAACATAGTACTCAGATCAGATAATTCAATGAGTTCGCTTAAGTATTCCTACTTACTTGACTTGAAATTTGGTCCCTAAAAGATGTAAGAATCTACAACAATTCTGCAATTTTTCATGACCAGAAATATCATTATTGAGGGATTATATCTAAAGGTGGGCTACCTACTACAGGAATCAAAGTCGAAACATTCCTCTTCATAGATGTGTGCACAGGAATTGCTGTATCCCTGCCACTCAAAGTCATAGCTGACTGAACATTTGCCATATCCTTTCAAATCTGTTGAAAGCTGTCACAATATGTGTCCATCATCATTTTTGCAGTCCACCTGCTCCATAGTCATTGTTTGAAAGGTGTTGATAACTGATGTTTGATCAATCCATGCTGTCAACACATTTTTCATCGCCAATCACTAAGATTTTAACATAAAATGTAAAGGGAAACTATGCAGAAGAACTAAGTTTGGCTTAAATAATATTAATATTTTGCAGTCTCTACTGTCGTCATTCTTTTTGCTATACACTATTGTAATCTTTTACATTTTGGAAGAAATATTAAATTATATATCATTTAACCTTGACAGTGTTCGTTTACCACTGTTTAATGCTAGATTGTGCAATCATCATAAAGCAAATGCAGCTTGAAGCACTGATAAACTGAGACTGATGCACAATTTAGGTCTGATGCAATTACAGGGCAAACCAACTGCACCTTCAGAGACAAATAGAAAGTTCCATTGATTTAGATGGGGCTTTTGATTGTGAAGAAATGCATTGAGCATTCAAGCAGGGATAGAAGTCTGCTTTACATCATTGATACTTTTATACATAGAGATATGGTCTGCACCATAATTGTTCTTCTTACAATAACCGCCTCATTATCTCCTCAAATATAAAGTAATAGAATCACAAAAGAAAGTTAAGTTTACTCATTGATAGCCACTGGCATCAGTGATGTATTTCAGAAAAGAAAATGGAAGCCTTCTTATTTCATTAATTTTCCAAATAAAAATCAGACTACATGCTTACAAAAATGGACAGATAAATTAGTTTATGAAGTATATGGTATTTGTGGGTATATTTCTCTTTAATAAATCAGGAATGCTGCTGATTATTAGGCAGGTATGCAAAGATTCAAACAGTTATGTATGAAGCAAGACACCAGTGGTCTAATACAGCAGCTTATTGAACCCTTCCAACCCCAGAGAGCTAGCCAACGCATTTCCTTGAAATGTGTTTCTATCTCTCTCTGGCATTCAAAGGGTTAAACAAGGCACATGCTCTTTATGCAAGACCTGTCACACGAGGTGTATTAGCTACCATGAGCCATATACAGATAAAAGTTCTGGTGGAAACCAACTGCACTGTATGGAAGAAATAAAAATTCCCATTAATTTAAATTGTACTTTTAACCTTTTGAATGCTAGAGAAGTCTTCAATGTATTGCTTTCCAATGCTTTGGGAACAGAAAAAGGCCCATTTAAATCAATGGTAATTTTGGGATTGTTTACTTGTCTCCTGTTGTGAAGTTGGTTTGCACCAGAAGTGGCGCCATTTTTGTTTTATGCACGGGGCTCTATATGTACTAAGAAGGGTGGAGAAGGTTGCCAGTGTTATTTTTTTTATTAAAGAACCACTAATGTCTCATTAAAACGTTTTATTGTTTTGTAGATCTAAAAAAAAAATAATTTTGTGGTGCAAATCCCATCTCTCAAACCTTTATGGTTTGAGAGATATCCGGTGCTAAAGTTCCCCCCTCCCTCCCCTTCTCCTGATGTCAGTACTCTACTGACAGCAGGAGATCCTGGTCCAGGGACCAGCGGGTGGCTCTGCAGCAGAGCCGAAATAGCGATATTTGAAAATAATTACTTCATTGGAACGGTCTACAAAGTGTGCCTGGTTTGCAGGCACACTTTGTAGACCGTTCCATTGAAGTCGTTCTTCTTAACCCCTTGAGTGCCAGAGGGATATCCAATGCATTGCTTCGTAATTCGTTACTTACCTCTCTGGCACTCAAAGGGATACATATCGCTATTGCGGCTCTGCTGAAGAGCCTACTTGTGTCGGCTGACATGGATCTCCTTCTGTCAGCTTTACAGCTGACATCAGGAGAGGGGGAACTTTAGATGTGAATATTTCTCAAACTGTAAAGGTTTGAGAGATTGGATTTGCACCACGATATATATTTTTTTAAATCTACGAAACAACAACACATTTTTACGGGACATTACTGTTCCTTTAACCCTTTGAGTATCAGAGAGGTATCCAACACATTGCAATGCGTTGGATATATCTCTGGCACTCAAAGGTTTAAACACATATGATTCTGTCAATGGCCCTGTATTATTTTTGAATATAGATTCCATTAAAAATTCTTGGATTCTAGAGATGTGTCTCGTTCATTGGTTTGAAGTACTTTAGAACAGAGGCTATTAATCTTTGGACCATCAAACTACAAGTCCCATTATCCTTAGCCAACAGCTATAGGTCCAACCAGTGAGGAGCCCTGCATTATAGATATTGTTATCATCCAACAAGGATAATGTTATGTCTGGGTTTATGTGACTAAAAAGGTTTAGGAACTCTAATGATATCAGTGCCATTTCAATAAAAATCATTATAAAATGCAGAGGGCATCTTTATTTCAGAAAAAAATGCAGTATATTTTTAAATTAAATTATTTATGTTAATTCACAAAAAAAGACTTCTCCTTTGCTCTGGAGACATTGCATGGTTCTCGTAAATGTTATGACATGTTTGATCCTAAAGACTTTCTATTACATTAGACTTTGATCTTGTATATATTAATGTAACTTTGGGAAGATTTATAGAAATGATGAGGTTTTCTTGACTTCATAAAATCCTAAATGCAAAGGAAACTACTTCTACATGGTTTTCACTTAGCAGTATGGTGTAGTTTATGGCATGTCTATAAAGACAAAAGTGAATCAATTCTAACGCAAACCAATTGCACTGCAATGTACAAATAACAATTCTCATTAAATTAAATGGGACTTAAATTGGACCTGTTACCTTGATTCAAGTTTGCATATTTGAAAACTTAATTAAAACTTGCTATGTGTCATGATAGCCAAAAGATCAGCAAATTTACAGTAAAGAAGATATTCATACTTTGTACTATATGCTAATGTATGCTAATTAAGCTTTTCAGTGAAGTTGCATCTGCTAATTAAACTTGTCAGTGATGTCTCATAATCTAAAGAAGCTCTGTGTAGAACTAGGGGACTTTCAGGTCACTTTTCCTGGAAATAAGTGTGACTATTTCCTAAACCAGGTCTGTCCAAGTTCAGTCCTCAAGGGCCACCAACAGACCAGGATATAAGGATTTCCCTGATTAAGCACAGGTGAGTCAGTCAAAATGAATGATCCACTGAATAACCCACCTGTGCTTAATTAGGGAAATCCTTACATCCTGGTCTGCTGGTGGCCCTTGAGGACTGAAGTTGGACAGCACTGTCCTAAACTAGACATCTGCTGGACTTATGGTTAACATGAGACATAGGCAGTTTTGAATGACATTTTCAAATATGTAAAAATTCAAGGTCCATTTTAAGGGGTTGAAAGACCATAACATTCAAGAGGTTAACGTTCCTTTTAACCACATCCCAACAATGGACTAACCACTTAGTGACAGAGGACGTACCTGGTAAGTCCGGGTGTCCGTGCGGCTGCACGCCGTTCGGGGACTCCGGAATCATTTATTAAAAAAAAAAAAAAGTTAGCCAGGCGTTAAGGTGACAGCCGCGTACGCACGCGGCTGTCACTAAGGGGTTAAATCTGTAACAATATGAGAATTTTTAATGTGGCCTGCACTAGCTTGAAATAGTGCAGAGAGAATAAGATAATGAGTCTGATGTACTAAGATGAATTGGAGAAATTGTAGGGCAAAGGAACTGCATTCTAAGGTAGAAATACAACTTCCAATTCCATCCACTGGAGATTTCTATAGTATATTCAAGTAGTTAAAAGCCCCATCTAATTCAAAGGGTATTTTGCAAATGTTTATCTGTCCCCTGTGGCACAGCTGGTTTGCTCCAGAATGCCTTAAATTCTTCCTAGCAAATCATTATGAAAATGTACCAAGCATTAGCTGCTTTGATATATATTCAAGGAACTGAATCTCTAGTGAAGGTTCTTTGCCTTGAAAATATAATTTTGTACCTCTAAATGTGTCTCAATTTATATTAACTGCAATTGAAAATACTGTTTTGCTGTTACTATATACAGACCAAATTAAAATGTCAGGCATTACCTAGGCAGTTTAAGGTATTAAATATTGCTATTTATGCCTATCTACCTACCTATATGATTTGCAGGAAACCACTCATTTGACAGGTTCTTAGCAACTTTTACCTTAATGACATCAGTGAAAGTTCTAGCTGCAGGTACACCAATTCCAGCCACTGGAAAATTCCAAGAAGAACAACATAACAAAAAGAGATTGAATCGAATTTAGCATACTGCAAGTTTTATAATCAAATAAAAAATAGTGTATAAAAAAGAGAGGACAGGAAAGCACAATGGCCTATAGGTTGGAATTAATTTATAAAAACTCTTGTTAGTTACCATAAAATAGAGAGACCAGTTCAGTTCAGTGCTATCTGTGAGACAGGTGTAATGTAATCTCTTCTTATTAAAACATAAACTTTATTGATATAAAAATTAAGATGTGCCTGTTATCCTTGAAACACTTGATTTAATTAAATAAAGGGCATATATGACAGGCCAGCTATAATAAAAATAAATGACAGAGTGATTGCAAGGGTTAACTAATGCCTAGACCATGAAGTGTGTTGAGAATTTTTTTGTGAAAAACTTGTAATGAGTTAAAGATTATTTTTTCACTAACTCACTATAAAAGTATTTCTAGCTTTTGAAGATGAACTATTCAGATAGATAGCACGCATAGCTTAGTTGCTTGGTACTCAGCAAACCAACACTCAGTGTGTACATAGGCCTTCCATTGTTAGATAACTAGTGTCACACTATATCTATTGTAAGAAATTGCTTTCAAATTATAATATTCATTGAACTCAGTTTTGATTCTATGTTCATACTAGTCTACCTCATTTAGAGAAATAGACAAATAGACAAACTTGGAAATAGATTGGAAAAATAATGATCTTAAATCACTGCATTAAGGCATAGTATTAAATCCCCCACTCAGTGTCACAATGTAACTCATCCTATGTATATGAAACCCTGTCCCATAGCTAGTACTGAACTGGTCTCTATTTTTCTTGGTAAACGGCAAGAGTTGGTGATAAATTAATTCCAAACATTAGGGCAGATTAATTGTGCCTTTTTGTCCTCTTTTTTTCCACACACAAAATTTCTACAGTCTTGTTCTCACATACTTCTATAGTCAGTCAGAGATGCTCATTTGAAAAATAGTTGCCAAATACTGTACCATGCTTTTGGACCATACCTAGACACTATATTAGCTCACAGGCTCCTCCAACTGATTTGGCACATGGCACACATGTGTACAGATAACCACAGGAATTGCTTAGATGGAATGTGATGTGAATTATTGCCTGCATCATTAGCTTTTACACAGTGATGCTTTAGTCATAACATGGCGCTTTCTTGAGAAATTGCTTGAGGAAGCTCTGTGTGATGAACTGTGTGAGAAAGTTCTGTGTGAGGAGTGAAACATTTCCCTGTAAACAGAAATAGTTTAGATATTAATTATATAGATGTCTGGGGCTACATGGTATTTATTTCACCCTTATTTAGCAAATAGAGACTGCTGCTTCTTATATACTCCCCCTTTGAATCCTGTTATTATTAAACTATATTATGTATCATACTTTAACATTTTCTGTTATCATGAAATTTGTTGTCATTGCAGGTATCTTTACTAACTCATTGAGCCTTTAAGTTCATTCATCTATTTATCAGCCCTGGAAGTCAAGGGTATCACTTGGTGGAGATACAACAAGTCACAATGCTATGAAGCATGTCTGAAAATGTATGGTGATCACTTTGTCATGAAACATGACATATTTCACCATATGTATTAAGAATTTGCTTTGCAAGGGGAGAGGGAGAGAATTTAATCATTACCATGTAGGGTTGTCATAATGCTGGTGTTTAAGGAGGGCAAGTGGGGGATGGCCACCATCTTTCCCCAACCCGTTCAGTGCCATAGGAACATGCATTGCACACCCCAGTGGCACTGTAAGGGTTACAACATTAAAATTAATTGCCACCATTAATTTCTACAGTGTGAGAACCCGTAGAGAAGCTGCTACCTATAGCAGGTTCTCTGACTTTCTGTACTTATTGCCAATCAGCTGATTCATGTAAGCAAAGTACTTGAAAAGCACTCACCAATGGATATCCCTATAGCACTGAAAAAAGTTATCCCTTTGAGTACCAGAGGTGTAGGCAATGCTTTGCAAAGCATTGAGTTGCACAGCGCTCTGGCACTCAAAGGGTTAAAGGAGGAAGGCTGCTGTCTTTGCTTTCCAGTAGAGTCAGTAGACTGTCCTCTGGCTCCATAGAAAGCCATAGAAAGATCCCAACATCTCCAATCTTAGGCTAGTGAAATTGGGATTGTGAACTTCGACAGCATAGGCAATTGGATCTTGGTGCCATATTAACAAATAAAACACATCAACATGAATATGACAAAGATTCATTTCACTCTATTTCATTATGCAAATTAATCATTGCTGCAGAATCATAAACCTGGCAAAGGATTGATAGTAATGATGGTGCATTTGCTGTGGATTCACATGGATATGATGGTGAAGACATCTTAGTACATATGTTGAGATAAAATCAAAGAAAATATGCCATCTTATCACCAGCTTGTCCCCTTATCAACCTTTAGTGCATCTACCCCACCCCAGGAAAAATATTTTTTAAAGCACTTTTTTAAAACATATTTTTTAAAACACTTTACGTTACCCAAAACACTTGGGTAACTTTGAAATAACTTATAAAATCAACTATATGTATGTTAGCCATTCTTTATGTAAAACTATAATTTAATATTTGTCAGTTTATGCAAATCAGGTAGTACTGGTTAACACAACCTTATGTGCCAGTTACTAACATTCCACTCCTCCCAACTGCCACTTCCTACCAGGAAATACTGGCTAATTTGCATAACACATGAATAAAGCTAAATATCTTCTAAACAATAGTTTTAATCTTCTGAATGCCAGTGGGATATGCATCACATTTTTATGCAATGTCTTGAATACCTCTTTGGCACTCATATGGTTTAATAAAGAATAGCTAACATAAATAGAGGTGATTTTAAAGTATTACTTCCACTTTAAGGCAAAATCAGTTCAAAACATGTTCCACAGGGCTGTATGAAAAGGAAAAGCATTACAAACATTCCTACATACTGATAAAAACTGATACAGGTGGTGAGAGACGTCTATGAGAACTTACACACTAGAGGGTGCAAGGAAAAAAGAGAAGCATAGCATATGGGTGAACGGTAAAGTATGACAAATTAACAATCAGAGAGGGGAGGTAGCCTTGTGTTGAGCTAAGGATGATCCCGATGGTTTTCAAGACAGGCTAGGTTAATGTATTTTGGGAGTGTCAAGAGGTTTATGGATAGGCTTTTTTTAATATAAGGGTGTTGAGCCAGCCCTTGAAGGTTGGGAAGCTTGGTGGATAGAGTGTGGTGATGAGCTTGAAAGATAGACTTCTGTGGAATATAGAGGTTATAAAGGAGAAGAATGCAGCTGGTTACTGGTGGAGCATACATATACTCACATTAGTAATATCTTAATTAGATGTATGGTGAAATAAGGCTGACATGCAGCAGGACACCTAACTAAAGCCTTTCACCAGTTAGAGGCTGGTGAGGCTGCATTGCTGTAGGTAAAATCTATATAAATATGTATGTAATGTACTTATATGCATGCAAAACTACATTTACAGCTTATGCACCCATAAAGCTTAAGGGAATAGTAAACTTTTACTTTGACTTTACCCCCTTAGTGACAGAGAACTTACCTGGTAAGTCCAGGAAGTCATTCACTATAATGGAAAAAAAAAACCTGTCATTAAGGGGTTAAATATGATACAGACCTAAGGCAAATTGCCTATACTTTTTATTATTCTTTGTCATCTTCACCTTGTTTTTTTATAACTTTAAGTTCCTGACAGTGAGATACCTGGATCTCATTTTCCAGAGAGTTTTTTGTTTGAGAGACGGTCAAGGAAGTATGTAGAGAGCTTTTTTTTTTACATTATACCACTACACCTGATTTCATATTCCCTGTCAGAAAGCTTTCTTCAAACATTTCCAGGTAGCTCATTATCAAGGACATAAATGTGTAGAAAAATAGGTGAAATTGAAAAAAGTATAGGGAATTTGATTACACATATCATGTACTTACAGAATATTTAATGTCAAAATAAAGGTTTACTATCCCTTTAATAATAATAGTTGATTAAGCCTTTGGGTATCAGAGAGGTATCCATGCATTGGGTTACAATGCATTGGATACCTCTCTGGCACTCAAAGGGTGAACCACTTCACTTTTAAGCCTTTTAATCCCCCAAGTGCTAAACTTTTTTAGCAACTACTCTTCTTTGAAAGAATGGACTTCTCCCATTTTTGGAGCATGTTGGTCAGAGATCAAAGCTGTAGTTCTGTTCCCCTTTGCTCCATTTTATTTTTAATACATAGTAACAATATTAGGTGATTGCAAGATCACCTGACATTGTTACCCTCAAGTGTTCCCTCTTTAGAAGGAGGGCAATCCCTTCTTTTATACAAGAGTAGTTCTATGTCAATTTTAGTAAAGAGGTTGAGATATAGGCTCTTACACAGCCTGATGCCCTGCTTCACTAGTCACCTACATGCATGGCCTGCACAGACCCCTAATTAAAGGCATAGTAATGTTTCATAATAAAAGCAGCTCTAATTAATCATCATAGTATTTGGACTTTGGAGAATGTTATTTCAATTCTGTCAGAGTTGTAGTTCAAGAGTAATTGAATGATAAAGTATCCCCCTTCCGCCCCTTTTACTCATGTAACACTTCTCACCTCAGAAAAGCTTGGAGGTGCCCAGGTAGACTGCAGAGAGGGACAATCTACAATTAAGATAAGGGAAAAAGATGAAAAACCTGTCAAGGGGGGCAGGGCTTTCATTGTTCTCAGAGTAAGAAGATTGTCCCCTGCTGTTATCTGTCTGGTCTTACAACCAGATTCCACATCTGAGGAGAGCAGTGTTACACTAGGTAAAAGGGGCAGGATGGGGATACTTTATCATTCAATTCCTCTTGAACTACAACTCTGACAGTATTGAAATAACACTCTCTGTGGCTCAAATACTATGAAGATTAATTAGAGCTGCTGTTTTTGTGAAACATTTCTATCCCTTTAAACATGAGAGCAAAATGGTATTTCCAACTTTATGAACCAATTTGCACATTCAAGTGGTTACATGATAAAGTACCCTAAAACAGTTCAATAACAATATAAAACCATATATTTCCTGAAAGTAGATATTCCACTGTATCAAAATAGGGGTCTATTTCTACCTATAGCCTGGTGTGCACAAACGTTTCTATAAGGTGGCAATAAAGGAAAAATACGATTTTTTTTTTCATTTCCATCACTTTAAATCAAATTAGGGTATTTTTGCCTTTTTATCTATAGGCAGGTGTACACAATTATTTCCATAAGGTGGCTCTATTATAGGGATTTGTTTTTCCACCACTATGAAAACTATGACATTTCCTGCTGTTTTAAGTACTTTCTACCAGCCGAAGAAAAATTGTATCCTGTTGTGTTAACATACCACAGTGGTGTGCCAGACGCCCATTTGCATCTTTTATTTTGTGAAAGGACTTTCCTGTAATAAAATGATCATAGCCATTGCAGATATGAAGTAAAGATCAATAAGGCATGTCATTTTGCAAATTAGACATTCTCAGTATCAAATGAGGGGTTATTAGCCTTTTTACTCTTGGGATAATGTGCGCAACTCTATCCAGAAAATGGTGCTAAAGGAAAAAACATACTTATTTTACACTTCAGTCCCTTCCAAAATACTAAAATATTTCAACACCAGTTGATTTCCCTGTGTATTCCATACATAATGCAAGTCCAAGAAAAATGGTATCATATTGATATGGGATAACAGTCTGCATTGAATGCCAGGAGCATTGCTATTGAGGGAGCAGCCAGTGTATGTGGGATTGCATGAATACCAGTGGACCAAGGCTGGAGGAGGGAGTATGAAGGGGTCTGTGACTAACAGTAGGCAGCGGAACCAGGCTGGGTGTGGGGTCAGACAGTGTATGTGGGGATCTGTGACTTCCAGTGGGCTATGGGATCAGGGTATCTGTAGTGGAACCAGGTGGGGGGGTCAAATAAAGCATGTGGGGATGGATGGACAGTGGATCAGAGGCTGGGGGGTGTATGTGTGAGTTCCTCTGGCATACTTTTTATTTTATTAATTTATTATTTTATTATTATGTTACATGTAGTTTTAAAACTAGGCAGGGCTACACAGTGCACCAGTTTTTCCAATACAGCCCTGCAGAAACAATCCCCTTTAACCATTTTGGGGCTGGGTTGCTTACCTGTTCCCACAATAGAGCAGGGTTAATCATCCCTAGTCTTCAAGTGCTACCAACAGTGCATGTTTTCGAATATCCATTAATTAGCACAAGAGTAATTAAAGTGTCTTAACCACTAATTAGCCTACATGTATTCTAGCTGGGATATCCTAAAGACATGCACTGTTGGTTGCTTGTGAGGACTGAGGACCAAGGTTGGCGAGCGACCTCTGCCTTAGTGGGAACACTGCTTATATTTTTCAATCATTTCACTGAATTGCAATAAATAATAACCTCTAAGAATGAAGAGACCAAAATAAATAGGATCCTATAAATACATTGAATAATAGTTTGTGAGCTAATATGGTATGGAGTGTTAATATACCGGTGATGTCCATAAATTAATAAAATAGAATTTGATGTCAGATAAGAACCATTCAGCCTATCTAGTCTGCCCATTTTGTTCCTACTGTAGGAACCTCAAACCATATTTGGCCCTTGGTCTTGTTCGGAATAGCCTTATGCCTGTCTCATGCATGCTTAACTTCCCTCACTACATTAACCTCTACCACTTCTTTTGGCAGTCAATTCCACCTATCCGCCAGCCTCTCAGTGAAATAAAACTTTCTTACAGTACATCTAAGCCTCTTAACTAGGGATGGGAGAAAATGTTCGCCTCAAACTGAAATTGGTGAATAATGGCACTTTCCGCTTGGTGAATAATTTCCATCGAAAAGTGCCGTTATTCTGCTTTTTTCGCCTAGCTCATTCCATTCAAATCAATGGGAACATTGAATTTACAAACAACAACTTAACAAATATTATTTTATTTCCCAACGGTATAAAAGGGACATGAGGGTGCCTATGTTGATGGGGTGTGGAGAAAGAATCAGTTGAACATGGAATGTTTTTTTGGGGGGTTGTACTGGGATTGGGGGCAGTAAATGAAAAAATAAATCCTAAATACAATTAAAAACCCCTTATAAGACATGGTATAAAAGGGATCTGAAGAGGGTGCCTGTGTTGGAGGGTGGAGTCTGAATAAAAAAATAAAATAAGAAATTTGAATGTAAGTTGATAGAGAAAGGAACCCCCTGACATATGCTGCCACTGGGGTGGACTGATACTTGACTTGATAGAGTATTTTGTAGAGGATGATTTGTTAGATTTATTATTAGAGGCCCAAGCCCTGAAGAAACATTGATTTGTAGGACTTAAGCTTGTTTGGCATAAGCCCTAAGGAAACATTGGTTTGTAGGACTTAGGCTTGTTAGAAACAAAACCCCCAAAATTGTTTCTTTTTTTGTAGGACTATGTGTTTTTAATTATTTTTTTATATACTTTTTTAAAGCACAAGCCCTAAGAAAAAAAATGCCCTACTAATCTAGTGCCAGCAGGTCATGTTTGCCAGTGGCCACTGGCCATTGTCAAATGTCCTCCTGAGTCCATAATTGTGGAATTTGCAACTGCTGTTCTTGCTGCTGCTGCTGAGTTGTTTAAGCAGCAGGATGATTAGGCAGCTGAAAGGGAAGGGGATTAACAAGAGCAGTAACATGGATGATGGATGATGGTTCCACTTGCCATAACTAGATCCAGTGATGCACCTGAGGCAGTAGCAGCACAATAACTAGTCCCCAGTATATCTGGAGAAAAGAAGAAGTTGAACAATAATTCTTCTCCTGCCCCTCCTCCAATATCATGGGTATGTTGTTATTAGAATAGAAAGTTTTCTCTTGAGAGCAGGAACTGTGCCTCTCATCAGCAACTGCAATGTGCACAGTGTGTGTGGTAAATAGCATCTGGGGCACAACTGTATCCAAACACCATGGCACCCGAAACCAAATACTGCCGTTGTCACTATACCCCTTGTCCACACACCGCTAAGGACACATGACAACTTGCTGACAGTTTAGTAGTAATGATGAACCCTCCCTGCCACCATCTTAGCATATTCTGTGTGATGGAATCTCCTCAGATGCTGCTTGATGACCTGCTTGTGGTTCTCCTCCACCACACTGCCATGTGTGGTCAGTGCACCACACAGTGTGCAATGAGTGGAGACGAACTGCCACATCTTAACATCAACAGAGTGGCTATCATTTGGTGGGGGAGGTAACGATGAACAAGGTGGATTGGCAGAAGATGTAGTTACCCTAGAGGAAAAAGGTGATGACAAGCTAGTTCTTTCACTTGCCATGGAACTTCCAGTCTCTGCCTGTGTTTCTCTATTCTTCCTCCTCTTTGATCTCTGCCTTGCCTCCTGCTGCCTTCCTGGAGTGTCAGGGAGTACAGCAACAACTGTGCTCTATTTCTGTGGTGGGGTTTGGCTTTTAGCATGTTTGATATAAATGTCATAGTTTCTGTGTTTCATGTGTGTTTTCAGGGAGGTTGTGCCAAGGTGTGTTCCCTCCTTTCCTCTTCTCACTGACTTGTCACAAATTGTGCACAGTGCCGTTGGTGATGACTGCACTGTGCCTGCCCCAAGAGAAAAATGGTCCCATACCCATGACTTCAGGGGATACGTATAGGGAACAGGTGGAGAAGAATGGCCTCTTTCTTCTTGTTCTCCACATTCCCCTTCACTGTCTGGGGCAGAGGATGATGTTGCTGCTGTTACTGTTACTGCCTCAGAATCAGCACTGCAGCTAGGACCAGGAATATTGCTGCTGTTGGCAAGAGGAACCTGTCCTAGTCCCGCATCACTTGTTGACCCCATTCCCACTGTGTCCACAGTGGTCTGGGGCATACTAGCTTGCTCCTCAGCATCCTGCTGCCCTTGCAACTCAGCAGCAACAGGAATTACATCAGTTGCAAATTCCAAAATCTCACTGCTGGTGGTGGTGATGCCCATCCTCATCCCCGTTTCCCATTCCTTCTCAGTTTCTGCTGAAAAGGCCATCAATGTCTCTTCCACCCTAGCTTCTTCAGCATTATCATCACCACCACCACTAGTCCCTATGTGTTGCTGCTGCTCTGTTACAGTCATCTCACTGCTGGTTGGAGGAGATGATGAGCAATGTGACAGAGGGTCCCCTAATGTCACACTTGCCATTTCTTGGTGACTTCACCTTGGACGATTAAGACCTGTACTAACAAAATGGATTTATAAAAAAGGTTAACTACTTGGTCTCAGAATCTGTGCATCAACATACTCAATAGAATTTGCTTTCAGATATTATACTAGCTACAGAATAGACTATCATATATTAAGAAGCTATTGTATTGCTGTCAAATATATTTTTTAGCGTGATAGATAGTAAGCGCATTTAGGCTGCACTATGTTTTTAAAGGAGACACGTCACTGTTGATGTCACCTAAGTCATTTGTGTGTTTTTGTTTTTAATATTATTAATAAAGGATATATTTTAGTATATAAGACTCACAATCTAATACTGAACTGGTCTCTAGTAGGGGGACGGTGAGGGAGTGGTCTATCCTATGGCTGGACGGGATATTTCTCTATCAGACAGTGGGATGTCTGCGCTTCTCCCCAACTCTCTTTCTTCCTTTGTTGTTTGTATCTGCTGACATGAAGAAGGCAGACTGGCAGCAGTAGCAGCCGGCACAGGCAGCTGTGCACCTGGTAGTGGTGGTGGTATTATTATTTCTTCACCTGCTCTCCACCAACAGTTCTGGCCTCTTCAGGATCATATTCCCCTTGGACACTGCAGTGAAGGGAAGGGGACTCCCAGGGCCAAAGAATAGTGTGGGCTCCCTTGAACACTAGTGGATATTCTCAAATGCTCCCCTACCACTCCCCTAACAGTCCCACTGGCTGCTTCACCATTACTGCTACTACTAACACCAACCACACCAAGTTCAGCCCCAGAGTCTTCCTCCTCACAGTCACTATTAATGTGAGGATATTGATCACCCCCCTCCTTCACTCCTAACACTAACAAGCTGCTGGACCTTCTTAGTAGTAGTACTAGCACTGGTCTTACTGTTTGGGGATGGCAAGTGTGACTTAGGGTATCACTTGGCATCATCTTCTCCCCCCCCCCTGAGTATTACAAGACACACTAGCAGCAGGTTCAACACTGGTGGCAGCAGGTTCAGCACTGGCAGCCGGCACAGCACTGGTGGCAGCAGCGGCAGTACTGACAGCAGGTACAGCACTGGTGGCAGCAGGGGCAGCACGTCTGACAGCAAGAACAGAACTAGTGGCAGCAGGGGCAGCACGTCTGACAGCTGTCCTGTTACTACTACTACCCTTTTCTTCCTCCCTTCCCATTAAATTCCCCAAGATCCCTAGAGGTGATTTAGGGGGGACTGGACAGAATTGGTTCTGTATTCTTACTTCCTCCTCAGACTCAGTGGACACATAAGGGTCCTTCCAAATCCTCCTTTTACTATTTTTAAACTTTCTCATAGTGACAGCAGTCATTATGAGCCTCTCCTGCCTCTATTTTTCACAACGATCACAGCAGAACAGCACAGCATGTCTACCTCGCTCTGTAGCTGCTTCTTTTGGGTTTCACTTCCAGGACTAAGTCATGTTTTTATAGCGAAAAGGCAAAAACCATGTAAACCAATGGGTGGAAACTTTCTATCCATTGAAAAAATGGTGAAGAATTTTGGCCACTAGGCGAAAAATGCAAAGATTTTAAGCGTTGGTTTTAAATCGGATTTTCCTTTGAAAAAGCAAACAACAATGTGGTTTTTGTGGGACTTCTCTCGGGAACACAGTGAGAGCTTTCACCCACGCCTACTCTGAAGCTTTACTTTTAGAGTGTGACTCCTTGTCCTAACATTTCTACTCCTTTGAAATGTACCTAATGTACTTTTTGGAATTCCTTTATGTATCTATATTTATGTGTCTATCACATCCATATACATGAAGGGATTCAACTGAAAAATATGTGATGCATGCTAGCAGCAATGAACCTGAAAAGTTTTGGAAATAAATGAATAGCAGAACAAGATGCCATCAACAGTGTTAATAAAGTATTGGGTAGGTATGAATTTTTCAAGTGCAGAATATTGGCTCATAGTACAGACATTCATGTTAGAATTGTTTTTTTTTGTAGAATAAAGGTTTCTTTAAGTCAATGTTTTTATGTTTATTCTACAAAATTCTGCTTGAAGATGCCACAGAGATCTTACCCATTCTTTGTATATGCACAGAGGGACATATTCCATGACAGGACTACTCTCTGCAGTGTTTTCCTTGTGGACCACTGCTTCTCAAAAACGTTGCCTAATATTTTGTATGAATATCTTTACGTGTCTTGGATTTTGGCAATGACAATGACTGTCTTAAAAGAGTAGTAAAGTTTTGATTATTAATATATATATATATATATATATTGGCCTTTTTCTGCCTGGAAGAGCAAGCATACTCTAACTGCCAGAGTTATTATAGCTCAAAGTTATTTTTTTACATTGATCTGCAACTTTCTATTGTTGTCACCAGGTGCTGCTTTTCCTGTCACTCACTATGCAGAGCCGTAGTCTTTGACTCAATCTCTCCCACAGAGTGTATTATAAAAATAAATTCATCTTTCAGACACCAGTTGGCACTATTGTTGATAGTTGGATTTAAATAATATGAAGTCTGAGATGTAAAAGGTTTTGAATGAAAAATCTCCATGCAGTAGTAAAACTCTTATTTTATTTATTTTTAAGTGCTAATTAATCACTTTGATACTAGTGTTTTCTATTGCACTGTTTACTCAATGGAGTTAATAGTTTTGTTGTAATACAAGGAACATGCAATAGTTTTGCTGTGATAAAATGTACGTGCAGTTATTGCCATATAAAGATGATTTTTATTTAGTGTGTACCTGATTTTAATTTAGTGTGTAACTCTGACAGTAAAATTATGCTATTAACTTTGAGTTCGGGCCCATAGAAAAACAAAAATATTTCTCATAAGTCCCCATAAGAGTTTTTAACCCCTTGAATGCTAGAGAGGTCCTCAATTCAATCAGTCTCGCGTGAATCATATGACATACACATCCCTGGTATCCAAGGGGTTAAGTGAGATAAAACATCTATTTAACTATAAGTACAATATTTTTATTGTGCATGTTTTTTTTATTTAATGTACTGTAAAATCTTATGCTCCATACAGATAGGCAAGGATACTTTATCATTTGTTTGCTAGATTGCCAGTATACATGATAACTTAGTACAATATATGAATTATTATGGCAAGGTGACATGTACAAGTTAACCTTTGCTGCTCTACAGAGAATATTTTTTTTCTAAAAATGTGTCATATTTGCCATATGAAAAGAAATGGTTAAGACAATTTTTCCCATCAAAGCTCTTATGATGGTGTCAGTATTGCAGAATTGTTCTATGACGTTGACCATTGAAGGGTTGCTCCCCCTCTTCCACAAGGGACTTGAGACAGCTCCCCCTCCGACAGGTAACTGATTGGATTAAGAGGCCCATCTGACAGCATGTCTGCTCAGCCATGGAGGCTAATCAACCTCCCCATCCTGCCTGCTAATAAATCCTGCGCTGGGGACCATTCTGCTTGATGATCTCTCCTTTGGGAGTTTTTATGGCTTCTCTCGAAGAAAACTATTCTAAGTCTATTAAAATTGCAGGTCTACACTTGTCAGGTATTCTAAGGGAGTCATGGGAAATGCCTATCACCCAGACAGAAGTAGCTATTAAATATTCAAGCATAACATCAGCTTCTTTACTGGAAAAATAGTCTTAGAGACATTGAAGATAAAGACCTTTGCAATATCTTTATCCTGTTGTGTTAAAGGCCATCTGCAAAAATAATCATATGAATTGCATAAACCAAAGTAAAGGAATACATTGTTAAATTGTTTGTACATCACACAGTAATATTCACTTAGTGTTCTTGGTGTGTTTTATGTGTGCCTCTAGGAGAAACTCACCACTTATATCTTTGTTGTTTAAAAACTTATTTTCACAATTTTTTTTTTCAATTTTTTTAACATCAAAGATTTTGTTAAACATTCAGAGAGTTGTATAACATGAAACCATGCAGAAGCTCAATTATTTTGGTTCTAGTATGTTATTAACCATTTAGGTACAAGAGGGATATGCATTATACTGCAAAGTAATGCAAGACGCACCCCTCTGGTCTATAAAGGGTTAAATGGCAACAGGTGATAAATTAATTTATAGATTGTTTGAATGGAAGTAAATCATTTGTAAATGGTCCAAAGAAACATAGTTAGAAATTGTACCGGTATTGGCAAACAGTTTAAATAGGTTTGATCCATCAGATTAAAATAGCTGAGCTATAAGTTAACAAAGGTATCAACGATATACGGAAACAAACTATAGTAGAATTAACAGTTGGGTTCAAATGGTAGTTTTGAAACAGCATCAATTAAACATACTCTTAATAATAATGATTCAATGATTCCAAACTTGATTTTCTACTTTTTGAGAGTCATGTACTAAGCTCATGCAGATCAGTGTTAGATACATCAGTCCATCTCGGATCTTTGGAGCCTATGGTACATAGGCAGAATTTCTTGTACAGGCCTGCTGCATTTCACCTCCTGCAATGGAATCAGGAAGACAATATGCTTGCATCCCTGTGCATGAATTAAGCAGGGGTATCACTGACCCTACAAGTATGGCTCTATTCTTCAAAACACCCTTTCTAAACCTACACATTCTCTGATTTAACTAGGAATTAATTCAAATTTAATTATACCACCCATTTCCACCCTAACTCCCCCACCAATTAGCAACCCCAGTGTCCTCAGGGCTGGAATTAGCAGCAGGGACACTGGAGGAGTTAATGATTAAGAAATACATATGTATATATATTTTTCACTTATTTAAGGCCTTACATAAATTGTGGGGTGATCAAAGTATCCCCCAATCTCTCCATCCTGAATCATAATAGTGTAACAAAATATTATGGAGTTGGTTCACTCCATTTTAGTTTTGATATATTTCTAAAAAAACAAAGTAATTTAGTTTGTGGTCTGTATAACCATATTAATTTATTATTCCCATTTACCAATGAAATAGATTAATATGTGGTCCACAGACCCCATATTCATATATTTATATAGGACATAATTAATAAATATTAATATTAGGTCCAGAGAACAAATATTAACTACTACTTAGCCAATGAATGGGTCTGTGTATTCCTTCCTCTAATCTCTCCACCGAGAGAGAGGGATTTGCAATATTGATGTAGACCTATCACTTTGAAAACAGTTTACACTATTAATTGAATTTTTTTTTTTTTTTTTTTTTAAAGACGATTGCTCAGATCTACAATTCATCTGCTAATTGGGAGCTTCCATTTTGAAAGGATTTGCATCATTATTCCTTTTTTATCAATTGAATTCACTCCTCTGGTGGAAATGAATAGGTTTTAGCAGTCTAAGAAAGTAGAGAAAGGTTATCTTCTGAACATGCGAGTAACTAATAATGCATATTATTTCTCATCAAGTCAGAAAACAAAGCTCTGTTGAGACTAGATCCTCTATCTAACACTATCATCCTCTTTGAAAAATAAAAAGCCCAAGTTATAGGTAGATTAATTAGATACATTTAATTATACTAAAAGCTGTGTAGATAACAGGCCCACTTTAAAAAAATATGGGATAATATTAAAGTAAATGCCAAAGAAATTAGTTTAGGACCCCCCTTTAGGCAGATGAAGTTTTCAAAATAATTAAAATGAGATCTGTAGAACCATGTGTTAATGTAAAAGTCCCCAAGGCAGGATTCTTCCAACCTTTCCCTCTACTCCCCAAGAAGGGAGGCTGAATTTCGTAAATATAATTAGTTTGCTTGCTCAGAGAGGTACCAGTGATGCCCTTGCCCACTCTTGGTTGTTGAAAAATAGATTGAAAAAAATATGCCCTAAAAATTAAAGCTCAGATATGAGGTCAAACATGGCATCGCTGGGGACCTGCTTGACCTCTTGCTTCCAGCCAGGGACTGGCTGGGATTTTCTCCCTGATTTGCCAGTCTTCAGCCAATCAGGGCTTAGGTCGGATATGACATGGAAATTTATACATTTATAAATCCAAGGACCTCTTCCTTGAGCAATTATATTTCTCTGTTGTCATATATAGCTTACAGGTACCACAGGGAGTTGACAGCTCCTCCTAGTAGGTTGGAACAAGTCTTCAATTAAATTGCAAAGGCGGAGTCTCCCTTTCCTCCTAGCAGGCTACCCAGTAACTCCCCTCCAGTTAAGATTTGTTCCTCGTTCTGGTACGAAGATAATGAACAGTTCTGCTTAGTTTTAGTTGTTTTATTATTTTTAGATATGGGGTGTCCAAATTCCCCCATTAGGCTGGTTACCATTACTGGCTTCCCCTTGGTGGATTGCCCAGTTTACAGGAGCTGCTTGTGGACCCTTTCAGCCCTGGGACAGAACCATGCAACCCATGTCTCTCTCTCTCTCTCTCCAGAGGGAGTCTCTCTGAGGTTTCTTCCTTACAATGGTAATCTGAAGAAAGAAGACATGCAGAAAAGGTGAGCAACCCTTTTGGTGCTATGGTCCACTGTCCCATTGTCCCTTCTGCACAAGGGTTCATTGGAGTTCTTATAACTCCAGTGCTCATGTTGGGTATTATTACTTTACTAATGGCTGCTGGTCTGGAATCTTTGCTGCCTCGTTTGCTATGTTGTATTTAACCCTCTCCCTGTCAGCATTGATCAGTTGGGGGTCTTATATGCATGTTTTATTTATATGGTGTTTTTATGTGTGCTTACACTTTCCAAACACATTTTTGTTTGAATTCTGAGCTTTAAGGGCGCGCTTTACCACATAACTGCGATGCATCATTGACCTCTATGGGACAGCCATTTCTGGTACATATCTCAGCAACTGTTCCGAGTACCTAGTTGGAAGACGGCTCATTCTACTTGTATCCACTGCCCTACCTATCCAGTGGACATTGTGAGTGTCTTGGGGGTTTTCAGGGGATCGGTTCTGTTTTTGGTACTCTGTATAGAAGAAACTAAGTTATCCATATACGTCCATTTCGCGGGCCGTTTTCTGATTGGTTCCCTGTGCGGATGGCATTTTGTCTTCCTCTCTTCACGATTATCATATGCAAGGCTTGGCCTCCTAATCTCTCCTCTTCAGGTTAATCCTTCACTTGCCAGATAAGTACATTGTAGGCTTTCTGGGGTGAAATACTTAATCTGGTTAACAGTATTTGGGTCTTCCATTACTGTATTGACACTTTTCTCCTGTTAGGATGGCAGATCCACTTGGACATGGGGCTAGGCCTAAGGCTCAGGCCCCTATTATGTACTGTTCCTCATGCAGTTCGGGGCTTCCTATGGGCTATTCTGGGCATTTATGCCCATCATGTGCTGCGGCCCCCGCATCTCCGCCAGGTCCTTCCAGCCATGATCAAGATCCACATTGGGTCAAAGTCTTAAAGTCCAATATGGCACAGTTTACTTTCTCTATTCAGGGGGTTCTTCAGTCATGGAGACCCCCTACCTCCTTCAGCTTTGTAGCCCTTAAGGCTCCTGGCATTCCTGATTTATCTGATTCTTCCTTTGAGGAATCAGATGGGGACTTTGAGGATGGTGTGTGTTCTGAAGGGGGTGTCTTCTTCACACTTTATGGTGACCCTGTTGAAGCTGACCCTGAACCCTCTGCTGAGGGTCTCATTAAGGCTGTTTTGACCACTTTAAATATTTCCTCTACTCATGTAGAGCAACAGGCTACTTCTGATGTCTTTCAAAAGCCTAAGAAGTCAAGCACTATTTTTCCACCTAATCCCCCTCTGGATCAGATTATTCTGGCTGAGTGGAAGACTCCTGATAAGTGTCTTTCTCGGTCAAAAAGGTTCTCAAAACTTTATCCATTTTCTGAAGCTGACATGACTCAATGGGCTACTCCTCCTCAGGCTGATTCCCCCATTTCTAGCTTTCACAGTCTTGGCTGTGGCAGATGTTTCTTCTTTAAAAGACATGACTGACAGGAAACTTGAAGGCTAACTTCACTGCCATAGGTGCGTCCATGCATTCCACATTTCTGCATGGGTCAATAGGGCTTCTGCATGGGTCAACAGCTGTACACTGCTGATCTGCTATCAATTTTGGTCAATATTTCTAAAGCTCAGCATTATGTTACTGATGCTCTTTCAGATGCTGTTCAGCTTGAAGCCAAAGCATCTGCCTTTTCTGTGACTGCTAGGTGCATGCTGTGGCTGAAGATCTGGCCTGCCGACTTGATCTCTAAGAAATCACTGATTTCTCTTCCCTTCTTCTCTTTTTGGTCCTGACTTGAAGACACTCATCAGTGAGGCCTCTGGCTGTAAGAGCACATTACTGCCTCAAGCTCCTAAACATACCCAACAGGTGAAACGACATAGTCTTTTTCATCCCAAACAAGGTGAAACATTAAGGGCGAACCTGATGGCACCTCAGGCCCCGTGTTCCTCCCCCAAGCCCAAGCAGCAGTAGAGGTCGAAACACACCTTCACCAAACCAAAACCCACTAAGCCTTCTTCGGCATGACTCGCCGAACCCTGGTCCGCGACCCATGGGGGGCCGCCTGCATCACTTTTTTGAGTGTTTGGACAGGCTCTGTTACATATCAGTGGCTATTACAGGTGGTTTAAGAAAGTTACAGGATTCCCTTGAAATCCCTGCCCCCCTTCAGATCCTTCCCTTCTCATTCCCCTCAGGGACAAGAAAAGGTTAGGCTTCTCAATGGGGCAGTCCAGTCTTTCTTGGACAAGGGAGTTCTGGTACCAGTCCCCAAACAGCAGAGAGGTTTTGGCTTTTATTCCAACAGCATTGTCGTTCCCAAAAAGGATGTTGGCCACCACCTGATTCTGGACCTCAAGGCCCTCAACAAGTTTGTGGTCAAGACTCACTGCAAGATGGAGTCCTTGCTCTCATTCATCGCAGCAATGTTTCTTGCATCCTTGGATCTTCAGGATGCCTATCTGCACATCCCTGTGAATCTGGAAAGTCAACAGTACCTCAGGTTTGCCTGCAAACTGGGTTACTTCCAGTTCATTGCTCTCTCCTTCGGGCTCACAACAGTTCCTCAGGTATTCAATTGAGTTCTGTGTGCACTGATTGCCTTCCTGCACACCAAGGGGATTCAAGTAACGCCTTACATAGACTACCTTCTCCTCAAGGCACCCTCCAGGAACCTCCTAGATTGCCAAATACAAGAATGTGTGCAGATCGTCCTCCAACATGGTTGAATTTTGAATACGGACAAGTCAGCTACGGTGCCCTCACAGGACCTGGTGTTCCTCAGTCTCCACTTTGATACTTAGCAGAGTATGGTCTACTTGACAGAGGACTAAATTCAACAGCTCACCTCCAAGGTGTCTTCAGTCCTGTCTTGGATGTTCGCTCGAGCGAGGAAGTTCTCCTCCCTGGTGGGGAAGATGATCTCCACTATGGAAGTGGTCCGGTTTGCCATCGCTCATGCTAGGGAACTTCAGAGGTTTGTGATTAATGTTTGCAGAAGAAACACAGATTTTATGGATCAGCTTGTCTCCCTTCCTTTTGAGATAGCTCAGAGCCTTCAATGGTGGTTGAACGTCTCCAAACTGGTGAAAGGGCATTTGTGATTCCATACTGGACCACAGTGTCGACGGATGGCAGCCTACACTGTTGGAGAGCAGTCTTGGGTCACCTAAGTGTTCAATACCGCTGGTCAGAGGAGGAGACTCTTCTTCTCATCAGCATCCTAGAGCTCATGGTGATTTCCCATGCTCTGACTTATTGGACCTCCCATCTGATGGGGTGTCCAGTTCGAGTCCAATCCGACAACACCACAGCCATGGCTTACATGAACAAGCAAGGAGGCACCTGAAGTCCCACTGCTTGGTTAGAGGTCAAGGGTATTTTAACCTGGGCAGAAGATCATGTATCTGCTGTCTCCACAGTACACATCCCAGGTGTAGATAACGTCCTAGCAGACTTCCTCAGTCAACACAAGGTAGACCCGGGAGAGTGGGGGCCTCATACAGAAGTGTTCAATCTCCTGGTACAGATATGAGGTCTTCCTTTCATAGACCTGATGGCTACCAAGGACAACCAGAAGGTTCAGATGTTTTGCTCACGCTGGAGGAATCCTCAAGCGTTTGCAGTGGATGCTCTGTGAACTCCATGGGGATTTCATCTGGCATATATCTTTCCACCTCTTTCTCTCCTACCCAGGGTGCTGCGGAAGATTCGGATGGACAGGACTCCCACCATCTTGATTGCTCCATATTGCACCAGGCAGCCTTGGTTTCCAGAACTACTAGCTCTGTCTGTCCAGGCACTGTTTTCACTGCCACACAGACCAGATCTCTTTCATCAGGGGTGCCTGTGGCTTATCATAGGGTTTGGTCTATCTTCCATGCTTGGTGTATGGACAGGGATCTGTCCTTACAGGACTTTGATTTTCCAGCTGTCCTGTCCTTTTTACAGGACGTTGTGAACAAGGGCCTTAGCCTTAGTTCATTGAAGGTGCAGACCTCAGCTATCTCTGTCTTTTTTCAGAGATGCATTGCCACCGTACCTGATGTCAAAGTCTTCTTTCAGGGTGTCGCTCATGCCTTCCCTGCTTATAACGCTCCTACCCCTAAGGGGACCTTAATCTTGTTTTGGGAGTTTTGCAGTGACCTCCTTTTGTGTCCTTGGCTACCATTACCTTGTGTGGAAGACATGGAAGATGGCTTTTCTCTTCGCAGTGTCTCTGTTCGCAGAGTGGCTGAGTTGAAAGCACACTTTTTAGACCATTCCAATGAAGTAACTCATTGTAAATAACGCAATTGTGGTTCTGCTGCAGAGCCTCCATGTCTGCCAACACGGATCTCCTGCTGTCAGCTGTAAAATCACAAACTTTTTATGCATGTATCTCTCAAACCATAGCGGTTTGAGAGATACATTTTTTTGTGCTGTACTCAATTTTTTAATAAATATGAAAAATATTTTTGTTGGACATTACTATCCCTTTAAATCCTTTTCTCTTAGTCCATATAGCTTACAGGTCTCCCACCCAGTGAAAGGAACCATGCTTGGTCTCCTGTGGCTGGATGTGGGAGTCCTATTGGGTCCATGTTCACAGGAGTTTTCCTCTTCTTCTTCTTCTTCTCTCTGTCTAGCTCGGTAGGTTTAGTGTCACAAATATAACTGGAGGTGAGTGGCTGGGTAGCCTGCTAGGAGGAGAGGAAGGCTCCTCCCCTGCAATTTCATTGAAGAATTGTTCCAACCTACTAGGAGGAGCAGTCGCCTCCCCGTGGTACCTGTAAGTTATATGGACTAAGATATACGAATTTAACAGGTAAGACTAAAATCCTCTTTTATTAATATGGGGAATATGTACCCCATATTAATGTATTCCTTTATATAAAAATCATCCCTTTCCCCCCAAAAAAAAAACATACGCAGTGAATGGGCAACATAATTTTTTCTTACTTTACATTCATTCAGGTCTAAAGTCTAAAACACATAATATGATCTCAGGAAATCATCAGGATAGAGAGATGATTAAGAGAGTTTTAATCTTACAATTTTTTTTAAAACCTTTAACCCCTCCTTTGCCAATGAGGCTAATACAGGTCAATCCAGAAACGGATTGGTTAATAGGAAAGCAGGTAAGTTTAGAGGGACATGGCAGTGTGTACAAATATTATTTTAATGTTAGCTGTCACACATTTCCAGCAAGTTTATAACGGTAAGTAAAGGATGCAGCTTTCAGACAGGTTGACAGGAAGTGTTGTACCTATTCATTGCACCTACCTGAAAGAGGCAAAGGAAACAGGAGCAAAGTGCTCCTGACTTATCTACTCATATGTACATTTTTGCTACTGGTGTCATTACTTCGTAGCACTTCACTGTCAAGGCTTTTCTACACTGTTAGAATGATGCCTTTTTACAACAAAACGCAAGTTTAAGACAATGTATCATTCTTCTTGCATAAAGTATGAAGTGATATTTTCTCAGCTCTGCTGTAGTTGTACAGCCAGCCATGGCTATGGGCTGTATTTTGCCCAGCTCTGATATGTTTGGTGTAATATAGCATTGACTCTCTAGGGTAGGTAGTTCTGTCAGAGTATAATTAAAGTTTTGTTTGTGGGATTGGACATGCCGTCACTTCATGTACGGTTACATCTGATAGAAGGGGATAAGAGTGCATTGCAACTAGATGATGGACAATGTAAGGGCCTTTCTGACTCTTATAGCTGGAAATAAGTGATTGTGTTGTATTGCATATTAAAAATATCTGTTAAAAAGAAGTACCAAAAGAAAACACTTTCAAGCTTGACATGTATGGGTATTGAACACAGATCTTACAATCCAAAGGAATTGGCCCTTGGAAGTTGCATTCCATAAAGGAAGTGACCCAGATTGATTCACTGAACACATTCTATTGAAATCAATGGTAACATAGCAAATATTATTTTATTTCCCAAAGGCATAGTATAAAAGGGGTATAAGGGTGCCTATGTTGGTGGAGTGTGGGTAAACAATAACTTGAACAGGGAATTTTTTTTTAGGGTATGTTGATTGGGATTGGGGGGACAGTTAATAAAAAAAAAAAATTATAAAAAAATGAGATGGTATAAAATGGGTCTGAGGAGGGTACCTGTGTTGGTGGGTGGAGTCTGGAGAAAAATCAGTTGAACAGGGAATTTTTTTGGGGGGTTGTTGAATGGCATTGCGGGGGCAGTTATTAACCCCTTGAGTGCCAGAGGGGTACGCAACATACTGCAAAGGGTTAAAAAATCAATAAATAAAATAAGAAATTGATACATAACGTGACAGAGACAGGAACCCCCTGATGTAAGCTGCAACTGGGGCAGACTTGACCGGAAACAATGTTTTGTAGAGGATGATTTGTAGGACTTGTTAGAGCGCCAAGCCCCTAGGAAACAGTGATTTGTAGGACCTAGACTTATTAGAGGCATAAGCCCTGAGAAAAACATTGATTTGTAGGATTTAGACTTATCAGAGGTGCAAGCCTTGAGGAAACATTGATTAGTTTTAGGAAATTAGAATTATTATTTGGCATAAGGCCTAAGGAAACACTGATTAGTAGCACTTGGGCTTGTTAGAAACAAGGCCCCCCAAAGTTGTTTATTTTTGTAGGCTTCTGTTTCAAGCCCCGAGAAAAAATATGCCCTGCTGGATTAGTGTCAGCAGGTCATGTTGCACTGACCAGTGGCCACTGGCCGTTGTCAAATGGCCTGGTGTAATTGTGGAGTTTGTGAATGCTGTTCTTGCTGCTGCTAGTTGGCTGTTTAAACAGCTGGATGATTAAGCAGGTCAAAGGGAATGGGATCAACAACAACAGTAAAGTAGGTGATACAAGATGACGGTTCCACTTGCCACTACTAGTTCCAATTATGTGCCTGAGGCAGTAGCAGCACCATAACTAGCCCCCACCATTTCAGGTATATGTGGAAAAAAGAAGAACTTGGCCAATAATGCTTCTCCAAAATCATGGGTGTGTTCTTAGAATAGAAATGTTTCCCTTGAGAGCAGGAACTATGCCTCTCATCTGCAACTGCAATGAGCACAGTGTGTGTGGTAAATAAGGGAAGGACTGAGAACAACAGGTACATCTGTATTCACATCAAACACCTGGCATAATTGTACCCAAACATCATGACACTTAGGGTCCCCAATGTGAAATCATCCAACCAGAAACCGAGTACTGCTGCTGTCACTATGCCCTTTGTCCACTGCCTGCTAAGGACACGTGACAACTTGCAGTTTAAAAATAATAGTGATCCCTCCCATATACCAGCTTAGCATATTCTGCTGGATGGAATCGCCTCAGATGCTGCTTTATGCCCAATTTCTGATTTTCCTCCCCCACACTGCCATGTGTGGTCAGTGCACCACACTGTGCAATGGGTAGACATGAACTGCCACATCCTGACATCTACAGAATGGCTATCAACTGGTGAGGGAAGTAAAGAATGATGTGGATTGCCAGAAGATGTAGTTACCCTAGAGCAAGAAGGTGATGGCGAGCCAGGTGTCTTGCTCGCCATAGAACTTTCAGCATCTGGCTTTGTTTTTCTATTCTTCATCTTTGCTTTCTACCTCACCTCTTGTTGCCTTTGGGGAGAATCAGTGGGTACAGCAACAGCAGCACCCGATTTCTTTGGTGGGGTTTGGCTTTCACATGTTTAGCATAAATGTTATGGTGTCTGTGTTTCATGTGTGTTATCAGGACAGTTGTGCCAAGGTACATTCCCTCCTTTCTCATTTTCACTGAATTTTCACAAATTGTGCACAGTGCCATTGGTGATGACTGCACTGTGCCTGCCCCAAGAGAAAAATAGTCCCACACCCAGTACTTCATGGGAGAGGGGAAAGGTGAAAAAGAATGGCCTCTTTCTTCTTCCCCTCTACATTCCCCTTCACTGGCTGGGGCAGAGGGTGATGTTGCTGCTGTTGCTGTTACTGCCTCAGAATCAACAATAGGACCATGAGTATTGCTGCTGGCAAGAGGAACCTATCCTAGTCCCTTATTACTGGACCCCATTCCCTCTGTGTCCATGGTGGTCTGTGGCACACTAGCTTGCTCCTCTGCATCCTGCTGCCCTTGCAACTCAGCAGCAGCAAGATTTACAACAACAGAAAACTCCACAAATCCCAAAAGCTCAATACTAGTGGTGATGATACCCATCTCCATTCCTGTCTCCCATTCATTCTCAGTTTGGGCTAAAAAGGCCATTAATATCTCTTCCATCCCAACTTCTCCCCATCATCATCACCACCACCACCACCAGTCCCTCCTTGTTGTTGTTGCTTCTCTATTACAGACGTCTCACCAGTTGGAGAAGGTGATGAGAAATGTGACAGAGGGTCACCTAATGTCACACTTGCCTTCTCTTGTTGACCTGAAGAACGCAGACAGGCAGCACTAACAGCAGGGACAGACAGCCAATCTGTGCTCATGGCGTTGTGGTATTATTGCTGCTAAGCACCAATTCTGCCTTCTCCAGGATAATGTTCCATCTGGACAATGCCATGGGGGTAAGGGGACTACCAGGGTCAGGGAAGTGCTGTGGGCTCCCTTGACCACCAGCCTTGCCAATCTGAATTACTTCCCCTACCACTCCCCCAATGCTGGTCCCATCAGCTGCTTCACATCACTACTACTAACACCAACCACATAAATTTCAGTGCCTGAGTTTTCCTCCTCACTAATAGTATGATCACCCCCTTCCTCACTCCTAATACTCTGAGTCTGTAACCGCTGTATCTTCTTCGTAGTAGTAGTAGCAGGACTACTTGGGGATGGCAAGTGTGACGTAGGGTCCCCTGTTGTCATTCTTGTCATCATCTCCTCCCTCCTGAGAATCACAAGACACACTGGCAGTAGGCACAGAAGTGGCAGAAGGCACAGTTAGCTGACCTGTCCTACACACACTACTACCCTCTTCTTCCTCCCTTGACACAAATGTCCCAAAGATCCCTAGGGCTGATGTAGGGGGGAGGACTTGCAACCATTGGATCTGGGGAACCAGGGCATCCAGACCCTTTCATGTTGGTAGTGGTCTCTCCTCCTCCTCAGACTCACTGGATGCATAACAGCTTACAGCTCCTCCTTTTATTATTATTATTATTATTATTATTATTAATAATAAATTGGCTTATAGTGATAGCAGTCACTATGAGCCTTTTCTACCTCAATTTTGCTATTAACTCACAGCTCAACCACCTAGCACCTCTTTCTCTCTATGTAGCTTCTTGTATTGTGTTTAACTTCCTGGAAAACATAACATTTTTATAGAGAAAAAGCAAAAAACATGTAATTAAAGGGGCAAAACGTTTGTAACCATTGGAAAAAATAGCAAAAAATCAATGTCAATGGGTAAAAGTGGCAAAGATTTTAATAACTTTAAAGCAGACAAACGCAGGGTTTTCATGAATTTGTTCGTGGGAACATAACAGAGCCTTTCACCCACCCCTAGTAATAAAACATGACAGCAAATGGGAATTCTATTTGTATGTTGGGGGGATGGGGCATTATATTAGGTACAATAAGGCAGGAGTTTAATGTGTTCGACAATCACAGAAGGTTAAAGGGAGATACTTAAACTGATTATCATGTCAACAGCACTGCATAAACAAATCTCCTCTTCCAGGGAAGTTAATATTCATATAGGGAGCACTCTGACTGTCACTCAGAATAAGGTCAGGGATTGTGGTGTCAGACAATGTAATGATTGGCAATGGAAACTTGGAGTAGGACTGTCAGGGAGGGTAGATATTTTTGTGCAGACAATTCCCACTAGAAAGACCCATCCTCTAAGGAATTTTAATGGGGAAAATACATGTTGCTTAACCTAACATGCCTATCCCCTGTCATTTTAAGTAACTAGGGATTAGGCAGCTGCTGCACGTGTAATGAAATCAATATAAATTAGAATCACACACTGGCACTAGAACTGGTGCATACCAAAGCATATCCAGTGTTTCCAGATGTAAAACAGAGAGGAGTTGCTGTACTTGCTGAAGTTCAGCAGCAACATTTACATGGGATGACAGAAGCAACATACAGTATAGCAATAATAATGTATTTAGACAATCATGGTCTTCCAGTGCCACATACAGATCAGAGTTTATTGTTAATGAGCACAGTTATATTGATGAAATTAGTACACTATTCATTGACGCTCAATGAGTTACAGAAATACATTTAAACGTACATCTGCTCTTACATAAATATTCTGAACATCTTTCCTGATGAATACACATGTAAACAAAAGTTTCTTCTCTCTGATATAAAGATAATATATATATAAATATGTAATTCATTATTATTATATTTTGTTTATTGTGTCAACATATTCCACAGCACTGTACAATAAGGGGTACAGTGATTACAAAATTATACAATTAACTTTCATTTAATTAAAAGGAATGGAGGACCCTGCATTTACAAGTTTATAATCTAAAGAAATGGGAATATACTAGAAACACACAGTTTAGGCGTTGAAATTAGATTAGATGCACAGTACAGTAGGCTTGAAGTGGTTACACATTAAATGCAGGAACAAGTGATAATTATGTGAGGGATACAATGATTAAGGGAGCTATCACCACAGAGTAGGAAAAATTGCAGCAGAAAAGAGGGAAAGTAGGAGGGGATTCATCATTGCTAAGGTGAGAGGGTATAAAAACAGTTAGGGCGAGATGTTCAGAAAGTGGTGGTAACTGAAATTGTCTGTAATCAGAATAAAAAAGTTTTTACACCATGATCTGTCAATTCTCAGACGTTTCCGTCATTTTTTGCATCCAATTCCGCCATCTCCGTCAAAGGGAAAAAGCCCTCTTAAAAGTGGGTGTGGTTTAATCTTCCGTCATAATGTAAGGTATTTTCAGAAAAAATATTCATTTGGACGTCATTTTTGTCTGATTAACGTCATTTTTTACCGATATAATAAAAATGGTCTAAACTTGGAGAAGAAAAATTTGTTTCAAAGACAAAAAAATGTACTTGTTTCTTTGAAAATTTTCGTTTCAAAGACAAAATGAAAGACAGTTTTTAAGATCAGAATTTTTAAAGGCAATGTTCAATGAGATCTTCTTACTGTCATTTTTAATTATTTAGATGAATTTTCAACAGTGACGGATTTACTTCTGAAAATATTGTCCTTCTTTTACCACCAACTCATGATCTGACAAGTGTTTAATTATGATAACTTTTTGACCATCTCGCCCTTAGTGTGTGGACCTGCTGGGTGCACAGTGAAGGTGATAGATGATATGGGAATGGAATGTTCAGGGAACATTGTGGTCAATTTAGTGTTAAAGGAAGAAGCAAAGAACCTGAGAACATAGAACTGGTTGAGTTAGTTTCCAGAAGAAGGGCAGCTAGGCAGTAACACTAGCAGTAACATTAGCAAACAGAAGCAACCACAGCCCAAGCTGCCTTGGGTTTCAGACAGAAAAGGGAGGCTACCAACAGATAAATATTATCTGAGTTGATTAGGGTACAACAACCACTCCAGATGGGGATTGATTAAAGTTTGTAATGCAGAGCAGCAGAGCACAGTTAATGGAGCAGGGTAAAGGGGTCCCTCAAATAAGCTGCCTTGGGGTGCACAGCAAGAGAAAGATGAACATGATCTGAGTTGATTAGGGTGGAGGACACAGATACATCTGTTAAGCAGAGCAACAGGAATTCAGGAATACAGATACACGGTATATAGCAAGAAGAGACAAGCACTCACAGATCTTCTTAATCACCATATGTTTAATGCTGTGTTATAAGCATTTTTATATGTACTAACACATCTTCATCAGGACAAGCGAATAACACCCGTAATTTTTTTTTTATTGTAGCCAAAAAATATGTCCTTTGTCATACCGTGATGTCATTCTGCCCCCCTCAATATTCAACAAGTGGGTACTAATCTAACAGCAGGACTAAAGAATATAATGCCATAAGATGAACAAGAGGACAAATGTAGCATTCGTTCTCATGTAATTTGAAAAGCTGCTTCCTATACTTGTATGGACAACCCCCCAAAATATTTAAGGAACAATTCTCCACAGAATACTTTATTGAATGCTGAAGATATTTGTAGAATACAAACATTTACTATCAGTTATCTATTAAATGTGTTGTGATTGGTTATTGAACTGATGTAATAAAAAGTCATGATTACCACCTTATTTTGGGGGGTGAGGGGCATTTGGTCAATAATCTTGCTTTTTAAGCTAAATGTTAGGTGTTCCTTCTCAGAAATGTCTAGCCACAGGTTTATCACATCTCCCTTTATCAAATAAATACCTGCTTTATAGGTTTTCAGTGGTTGGCCATCCTCTCTATGCATTTAATTTGTTCAACCCCTACACTGTGTGTTTCAAGTATATTCTCATTCCTCTAAATGATAAGCTTGTAAAAGCAGTTTGATTGAATATAAATAGAGCTAATGTTTCCCTGCCTAATGTCCATAGTCACATGATGTGTAGAGGTGTCCCAGTGCACATAATAACAATACAGAGAGTCACAATAGGGTATTGAGATATATATCACACATTGGCAAAGAAGGATGTGTAGCTACAGATGGAAAATTAAACAAATGATGAGTGTACGTCTCATGTCCTAAGCTTCCATGAGAAAATGAAGTGCAGCCATGCAATGCATAGTTCACTAAGAACAGTGTGCAGTGACCAGGAGTTAATTAAATTAGTGTGCTTCTGATTAACTCACACCTGTTCCAGCACTAAGGTGTGATAGAGAGGGGGTAAAGCGGAGACCACTTCTCCAGTGATATCACTTATTCAGTTCATGTTATTATATAGAGCCTATGCACTAATATCTCCAAACATGGAGCAATCATAGTGCATTGGCTCCTTAGAATAACGTTGGTGTTGGAGAAGTGATGTCACTGGAGAAGTCATCTCTGTTTTATCACCTCTTTATCACACCTTAGTAAATAACCCCCGAGGGGAGATGCATTAAGGTATAATATAGAGGTTATAAAGAGTAGATGACTTCTCCAGTGATATCGCTTCTCCAGTTGTTATGTTATTCTATGGAGCCAATGCAATAAGATTTCTCCAGCTTTGAAGAACTGAATGCATAGGCTCCATAGAATAATATAAGAAGTAAAGTGATTTTATGTAAATCCTTCTATAGAGAACAAATATCCTATTCTGAATTAATTACCCTGCATAATTTAGTGTAATCTGCAAATATTGATATTTTGCTTTCTATATCTATTTCCAGGTCATTTATAAACATGTTAAAAAGTAGTGGCCCAAGTATTGAACCCTGAGGTACTCCACTCTCATCTTTAACTGTATTGGAGAATTGTCCATTTACATATAGTAGTTTAGGTTGAAAAAAGACTTGCGTCCATCAAGTTCAACCCTTTCCTATTCCTGTTTATCATCGTTGATCCAAAAAAAAACCCTCAATACAGAAGTTTGAAATTCTGATTTGAATGGGGGGAAAAAATTGCTTCTTGATTTCTCTTTGGATCAACAAGCACTAAATAAATATTAATTCCCAATACTAACATACATAGATAGCTCTCTATGTTCTGCTCTTTTAAAAAATATCCAGGCCCTTTTTTAAAGGCATCTAATGTATTCAATAGCACCACCTCCTTTGGCAGTGAATTCCATACCTTTATTGTCCTTGCCGTAGAAAATCCCATCCCCTGTCTTAGAGGAAATCTCCTTTCCTCAAGTCTAAGATGGTGACCCCATGTCCTTTGTACTGTTCTGTTAATGAACAGGTATTTGGAGAGCCCTTTGTATGGGCCCTGGACATATTTATGTAAAGTTATCATATCCCCTCTAAGATGCCATTTCTCTAGTGTGTACAAATTTAACTTTTCTAGCCTTTCTTACTAAAACGTTCCATTCCCCATATTAGTTTTGTAACCCTCCTCTGCACTTTCTCTAGTTCCATAATGTCCTTTTTCAGAAAAGGTACCCAGAACTGAACAGCATATTCAAGGTGGGGTCTTACCATGGACCTGTAAAGAGGCAGAATAATATCTTACTCCTGTGAGTCAATACCCCTTTTAATACATGCCAATATCTTATTGGCCTTTGCAGCCATACACTGGTCCCTATCCTTCAACCAGTTTTCTATCCAATTGCAAATATTATTCCCTAGCCCCAATTTCCTTATTTTATAACCCAGCCTTCTGTTTGGCACTGTATCAAATGCCTTTGCACAATCTAAATATATTACATCAACTGCCTTACCGTTATCTAGGTTGCTACTTACTTCTTCATAGAAGCTGAAAAGATTAGTTTGGCATGATCTATTCCACTTAAGTCCATGTTGATTCCTGCTAGTAATCTTATTTTTTGTGGTGTAATCCAGAATATAATCCCTTATTATCCCTTCTAGCAGTTTTCCCACTACAGAGGTCAAACTCACAGGTCTATATTTCCCAGGCTCTGTTTTAGTTCCCTTCTTGTGACGCCATGTGTTACACATTGCTGGAAAACCCCAGGACACAGTTATTTTTCAAGGATGGCTGTGCCAGTTTTACTCAAGCAGGAAGTTAGTGATGTAGGCAAAGGACAAAGGCACTATGTTGCTATAGTACTCAAAACTTTTACTTTCAGATGTTTATTTCTCAACCTCAGTCCTCAGAAGAAGTAATATTGCAGTGGGAAATCTAGAAGCCATAGAAAACATGGCAAAGTACTCTGAGAAATTATTGGCAATAGCAAAAAGGCAGAAATTGTATGTATTTTATATGGGTGGGAATATTCTTGGAAAAAGGAATTCTTTCTGATTTTTCACCTTTCCCTAATTATCTCCCATTTTCCTTCTGTTGGGTACAGGATACATGGGTATATACTCGGTTTATAGTATTCCGACATTTTAATATTGTGTTCATCAATAAATAGATCTGTTTGGGCTGCTAGATTGCTTTTTATAGTGCCAGGATTTCTCTTCTTGACATAATAATTGTATTGTTTTGGTTGGCTTGTATTAGTAAAAACACACCATTATCTCTGTTTACTCTCCAATGAGCATGCGTAAAAGAGGAGCCAATCCTTGCAGTCGCCTGATTGCATCTTTAGTATTGTCTCTAATAGGTACATAAGTAGGATTTGATTACTTGTATAATTTATGGACAATTATTAATATAATATTATATTTAAATATTTGTTTATTTCATTCTGGAAAATCATTCTATTAAGTACAAAAAAAATAATTATGTGGATATTTCCCTGGACACAGTTCAAACTAATTGTCTTATAAGTTGCAGGGTCAAATTTATGGAATTGTCAGCTAATTTAATGACATCAACTCCAGGCTACTTTGATGAAATCTCGCATCTATTCATGCAATCCTTAAGGACTCCACAAGTTAGTGTAGATAGAGAAAATAATTTAAAATATCAGACACTATTTTCCCTTAAGGATTTAGAGCCTACAACTGATAACATAATTTCGGTGTCTTTTTAATATCTCATATTTATTTTACCAACTTTAAATGCCTATGGTCACATGCAGTTGGTATTTTTTTAAACACTAAACAGTAATCTCTTGTCTCTTTCCTATATTAATTATTTTGAGTTTAAATTGCCATATATAAATGCCATGGTGTCTGTGTATTTGTGTTATTCAACAACATGGACAGCAATAGCCTGAGATGCAAACTGAGTACATTATCCCTTGCATTGCTGATTAATGCAGGGCACATATAAGCTTTCCCATTCAGCATAAACATTCAGCAAATGTACCTTTTTGTCCTAAATGTGCAGTGACCCAGTCAGCCTGATTGGACAATTGCAAAGCCTCCATCATTGGACGGCAGACTATCATGTTAAGATGTTGTTAACATCTCATTTTAATGAATACTTAACCTGCACAAAAGTTATTTTGTCTCTTTAGATATAAAAGTACATGTCGAAATATATTTTTCTATATTAAATACAGTTTTATATACTTGTACATTTTGTAGTTATGAGGTGTAACCACATAAGATAAAGTTATTCACAGTAATATTTCCTTTGCTGTTCATAAAACTATTCATGAAAATTGCACGTTTTTATCCAGATAACCATGAAAAAATGTGTCGGAGACCTTTATATCTTCTAAGTGGTTAAGAGTCCCATTTAAAGGGACATTGTATATGTTCCCTGTGTTGTTGGTAGTTTGGCCAAGAATTGCTCTAGTGTTTTTCATTATCCATATGTATGGTCCTAGGTGGGCTGTGTTAAACAGACACAAAAGTCATGATTTATTGGAATAGCAATGCCCCACTGAGCCTTCTAAGAGTTAAAAAATAATTCATCCCTACCTTAATGCTATGCAGAAAGCAATGAATGTCTTTAAAAATATCTAAAATCACTGAATTTTCTATAGATTTTGATTGTCTTTAAAATTCATGCATTATTAAGGTTTGCATTGCATAATTTGGCCATGCAAAATGGCATAAAATGTTATAACATTTGAAGTATAGAAACTTTGGGTACACTAAACACATTTCTTGTTCATAAATGTATAACAAGTAGCTGAGATAGGTGTTTGCATCATAATGTGATTTCAACCTTAAAATTAACATCTGTTTTATAAAATGTTATGGCTTCATTAAAAACATTTGTACTTTGGTCAGCTTTGGAAGTACATAGGGTATTTTTTTAATTCATTAATTTACTTGTTCCATTGTATTCAGTAGAAGGGAAGAATGAAAAAACGGTTGCAGTTATCTTCTGTTCAGTTTAATTTAAAACCTTTCTTGATGCTTAAATAAATCAGCATTCTCATTTTATGTTTTTATATTTTTGGAGCATTTTATGAAAATTGGCTTAGGTGAAATAGAGTGACTGAAGCAGATAGTGACAGCAATGGACATTGACTATACAAGTTGAAATTATCACACATAAAGTATTATTTCACATAGGCCACATGGAATTCATGAAACCTTACATTTTGTACAAGTACAAAATCATAATGGAGATAATCATAATGAAACTGTAAGGTTTAACAGACTCTCGCCTAGATTTGCCCCGTAATCCAACTCATATGTATGTGACAGGTCACTCAGAAATCTATCTTCTTCTGGGTACAGGTTGCTAGCCTGTGAGAGCTGTTCCCATTATTTGAATGATGTGCATTACATTTATTAGAAGGGATGGGTGAAGAGAAGAGTCCTATTTTTCTTTGTGGGAATTTTGGCAGAATAAGGTCAGTTTGCTCCATTATCAATGAAAATTCTCATGCCTAGAAATTTCCTAAATTATCCACCTTTTTGATAAACCCACAGGGGGGTATTAGATTCATTCACTATGCCTGGTTCTGGTTATATCAATGCAGTGGAACAAGGCTGAGACTCCAGAGTTCAGTTAAAGATGTGGTTCTATGATTATGAACACAATGTGATAACGTTAGGAATAAGTATGTATGGTTCTGTGACTACTGTGGGACAAAGTAGAGGGGGCTAGTATGTGTATTTGTATGGTTACCAGTACACTGTGACCAGGCTGGTGACCAATATTTGGGTTCTAAGGCTGCCATAGTAGAAGGCTGGGTGGGGTTAGTATGTGTGGTTCCATCGGTGCCAGTGCAGCAGAACAAGGCTGCTGCCAGACTGCAACTTTCATCATACCTCGCCTGCCTACCAGCCACTGGGATAAGGCTGGGTTGTCAATATATGTGGTCCTTTGGCTACTGTGGGACAAGCCTGGGGTGGATATGTGTGGGTCTATGGTTACAAGAACAGTGAGTCAGTGCTGATAGGTCATCATGTGTGGTTGTATAGCTATCATGTAACAAGGCTGGGGGTTAAAATGAGTGGTTGTATGGCTACTGATGCAGTGGGACAAGGGTGGGAGTCATGATGGAAAAGAGAGGAAACACTGCCCTTTTCATGGGAATTCATGAAGAAGGTGAAACATGCTGTTTTGTGCACTTTTCTCTGTTTGGGCAAAAGTTTTCATTCTTTCCTATTTAATAACTCAAATGCATTCCATCCACAAGCACTTCATAAACCATGAAAGCCAAGTTAAAAATCATAAACCTTTTAAAAGCAGATAATGGTTTTAGACATTGAGTGTGTGTGTCCACGTTCCTGACTCTTCCTCACAAATTCATGATTATAAATAATTACATTTTTCACATATCAAAGATCAGAAATTGTTACTTTTTTTAAAGATCCAGATCCATGAAAAGTCATAAGCCAGATACAATAACCTATTGAATCGTATCCTACTAACATGGGGCTTAATATCTGCTTAAAATAGAAGAGTTAACCTGTGAAAAGTTGATTATGGCGCAACTAACACAGTTTAAAGCGGAACTATCATCTAAAACCAAAGTTTTACCATGCGTTTTAATGTTTAACCCGACATTAGTGCTGTGTGTGTGTTCTTCAAGTCGCTTGGTAGTGGAGATATTTGCCCTGCAAAATTGGACACTTCCGCATTCTGCGGGACTCCATTACGTCTCAGGACTTCCCAACTGCCCCAGGTAAAACTTTGGTTTTAGGTGATAGTTCTGCTTTAATAAACATACAAGAATCAATAAAAGGAAATTCCTTTTGGGAGTAACTTTAAGCCTATATTCTTTTGCATCTTGCCTCTCAGAGAAAAATACCAGGGGGTTATGCACTAAGGTGTGATAAAGAGGTGATAATGCAGAGAAGACTTCTCCAGTGATATCACTTCTACTTCTCCAACTATGTTATTCTATGGAGCCAATGCACTAAGATTTCTCTAACTTTGGAGGTATTAGTGCAATGATCTATAGAATAATATAGGAACTGGAGAAGGGATATCACTGGAGATGTCTTGTCAGCATTATTGTCTTTATCACGCCTTAGTGCATAACTCCTCATTTTTTATTTTACTTAAACCCTTTATTTATTGCCTAATCAGCAGTAATTAATATTTAACTTCTATTGTTACAGTCTCAATAATAAAATAAAAAGTCTTTACCCTTAGTATGTGTCCAAACCATAAGGACAAAAATTAGCTAGAGAAATATATCCTCTGTCACCAGTCATTAAAAACAAAGTTATAGTGGGATTGCTGGCAGGTGACGATGGGAATTGCAGTCTAACGCCCGATGCGTTGTCGGGCCATATGCAGAGGCTACCATAGCTACCAATCACGGCACTTCCTAGGCCCCAATATTCACCTCGTTAATCACTCAATAAACTTAGCGGTTATCACATAATGCTCCAGCACTTCCTTCCAGCCACCTTCCACGATACTATTCCAGGCCAAGCACCTTATCCATTATAATCCGGGCACTTCCCCTCCCCTTTGATACCAAGCTCTATCGATTGAACCACAAGCATCTCCAGTTTCTATACGCCCACATATATGTTCACAGTACTACCATCCCATGTTAGGAGGACATCATACATACAACATTATTAGCTCTAACCAACAGCATATCTTGAATATATACATTTCACACGTCTTTTTGCAGCATATAAATCATAGCAGCCTTTGGAGAAGGCATGGAACAGCTGTGCATCAAGGGAATGGTAGTCCCACCCATTCTACTATACCCTACCTCATCATCACTCCTCTTCTCAGTAGCATAACGCCACATTATCCTAGGCCTTTACCATGTACGATGATTAACTTCCCAAGATATCTTGTCCACACACATGCCACATTAAATGGTCTAGTGTATTTGCTATGTCTAATCAAGTCGTGTATTCAATCATCATATTCAGCTTAATTGTAGAATGTTCAATTCTCGATCTCTTTTGCCATACCATTTATGTTATATGCTTAATTGCTTATTTGAGTGTAAGTATATTCGCAATATAGTTGTACCTGCATGTTACTTATGTATTTGCTATGCCACTTTATACCATGTCCCTCTAGGTTGTTTATTCCAGGAGCCCCAGGACCTATCTTATCAGCAATCAACCACTTCTTAGATGTAAGTCATGCATGTCACTCATCCAGTTTCAGTCGAGTCTCTAAATAATCATCACCATTTTTACAATCCACCTTCCTAACCCGCCTCATTCTCCATACAGCTCGTAATATCATCCGCTATCAACCTCCAGTTACACCATAATGTATGTACCACTACAACTTTCCTATTTGTAACCAACGTCCAGTTACACCATAAAGTATGTACCATTAAAACATTCCTATCATAACCAACATCCAGTTATCCCATACTGTATGAACCTCTACAACATTCCTATTGTAACCAATGTCAAGTTACACCATGCAGTATGTAGCAATACAACAATTCCTATTGTAACCAATGTCCAGTTACACCATACTGTACATCCACCACAACATTCCTGCTAGTAACCAACGTCCAGTTACACCAAACTATATGTTCCATTACAACATTCCCATCATAACCAACGTCCAGTTTTCCATACTTGTAAATGCCACTACAACATTCCTGTTGTAACCAACGTCCAGTTACACCATACCGTATGTGCCAATACAACATTCCTATCTTAACCAACGTACAGTTATACCATACCTATGTACCACTACAACATTCCTATTGTGACCAATGTCAGTTACACCATACAGTATGTACCAATACAACATTCCTATTGTAGCAATATCCAGTTACACCATACTATATGTAACTCTTCTCTGTCCCTCGCCAAAAAACATTACTTCCCACAACTAATCAACACTCATAAATCCAACCCCCGATGACTTTTCTCTTCCTTTGACTCCCTCCTTTGCCCTCCATCTGCTTCCCCCACTAACTCCATACAGACACAAGACTTTGCTGACTACTTCAAAGCCAAGGTGGACTCCATCCGGGATAATATACCACCTTGTATATCTCCTCCTAGCCTCCCTCATTCCCCTCCTGGCACTCTGGACTCTTTTTCACTAGTCACGGAGGAGGAACAGACTAACCTACTATCCTCCGCTCCGTCCACTACATGCACACTTGATCCACTCCCCTCTCACCTCATCCAATCCCCCACACTAATCCCTATCCTATTACAAATCTTTAACTCCTCCTTTGCCACTGCTACCTTTCCTGATGACTTCAAACATGCCTTAGTAAAACCTATCCTCAAGAACAACTCTTCTGACAGTAACACACCCTCTAGCTATCGACCAGTTTCTCTTCTGCCTTTTGCCTCTAAACTCTTGGAACGCTTAGCCTACTCACGCCTGCTTGACTTCCTCAAAGCATAGGACCTGCTTGACCCTTTACCATCTGGATTTCACACTGCTCACTCCACTGAAACTGCTCTTACAAGAGTGGTCAATGATCTTCACATTGCCAAATCTCAAGGTCACTATTCAATTCTTATCCTGCTTGATCTCTCAGCAGCTTTTGATACTGTTGATCATACACGCCTCCTCCGAATTCTTCACTCTTTAGGAATCCGCAACACAGCACTGGACTGGCTCTCCTCTTATCTATCTAACAGATCCTTCAGTGTCTCCTCTGCCACCTCTTCATCCTTTCCCGTCCAGCTCTCTGTTGGGATTCCTCAAGGTTCTGTTCTAGGACCTCTTCTGTTTTCTCTTTACACAATAACACTTGGTGATCTTATTAACTCATTTGGTCTCAAATATCACCTCTATGCAGATGACACCCAGATTTACTTATCTGCACCTCGATTCACTTCTGATATCCAGGCTAAAGTCACAGGTTGCCCCTCGGCTGTCTCAGGCTGGATGGCTCATAGGCACCTCAAACTCAATATGTCTAAAACTGAGCTACTCCTCATCCCACCTATACCTGGCCCTGTAGCGCACTTCCAGGTGACTGTAAATGGCACTACCATAAATCCAGTATCAGAAGCACGGTGTCTAGGGGTGATAATTGACAACTCTCTCATTTTTCTCTCATATTAATGCCATTACTAAATCCTGTCACTTTCTCTTGCATAACATTGCTAAAATCCGCCCCTTCCTTTGTTTCTCCACAGCTAAAATTCTTATACACGCAATCATCCTCTCCCGCATGGATTATTGCAACATTCTTCTGTCTGGCATTCCTACTTCCCATCTCCAACCACTTCAATCTATACAGAATGCTGCAGTATGAATTACTCTTCTGTCACCTAGGTTTGTCCGTGCCCCACTCCTCCTCAAAACTCTCCAATGGCTGCCTATCAGACTCCAGATATCTTACAAAATCTTACTTCTCTCTTTCAAGACACTAATCTCCTCTACTCCTTCTTACATTTCAACTCTGATCTCCCGTTATACCACATCCCTCCACTTACGTTCAGCCAATGACTGTCTTCTCTCAGCTACTTTTGTCTCTACAGCTCTGTTACGTATCAAACCTTTTTCTCTCATTGCTCTGTGTCTATGGAATGCTCTACCATCCAACCTGTGCCACTGCCCCTCTCTGATAACCTTCAAGTCTCACTTGAAAATGCATCTCATGAATAAAATCTCAACATGCTAGAAGGCACTGATGTTGTACAATGAACGCTCTTATAAATTATTTACTTTACTGATGTCCTCTATCATCATCAGAACTAGCACTGTATTCAACAATTGACCCTAATGTACTCTGTATGTCTCCCATTACCACTTTAGATTGTAAGCTTTCGGGCAGGGACCTCACACCCAATGTTTCACTCTACAAAGCACCTGTAACCCTGTATTGTTTAAACCCTGAAATTGTAAAGCGCTGCATACACTTGTGGCACTATATAAATAAACATGTTCATTCATTCATTCATTCATTCATTCAATACAACATCCCCATTGTAACCAGTATCCAGTTACATCATACTATATGTACCACTACAACATTCCTATTGTAAACAACGTCCAGTTACACCATATTGTATTTACCACTACAACATTCCCATAGTAACCAACATCCAGTTACACCATACTGAATGTACCACTACAACATTCCTATTTGTAACCTACGTACAGTTACACCATACTGGTTGTACCATTACAACAGTCCTATCATAACCAACATCGAGTTATTCCATACTGTAAATACCACTACAACATTTCTATTGTAACCAACGTCCAGTTATACCATACTGTATGTACCAGTACAACATTCTTATTGTAATACGTCCAGTCACATCATACTGTATGTACCAATACAACATTCTTATTGTCATAGGTCCAGTTATATCATACTGTATGTATCAATACAACATTCCAATTGTAACCAACGTCCAGCTACCATGCTGTTTGTACCTTTACATCATTCCCATAGTAACCAATGTCCAGTTACACCATACAGTATGTACCAATAAACCTTCCTATTGTAACCAATGTCCAGTTACACCTACCGTATGTACTAATACAACATTCCTATATGACCAATGTCCAGTTATTCCATACTGTAAATACCACTACAACATTCCTATTGTAACCAACGGCCAATTATACCATGCTGTGTGCACCGGTACAACATTCCCATTGTAACCAATGTCCAGCTAACCCCATACTGTATGTACTAATACAAAATTCCCATCGTAACCAACGTCCAGTTACCCCATACTGTATGTACCAATACAACATCCTCATTGTAACCAACATCCAGTTACACCATACTGTACGTACCAATACAACATTCCCATTGTACCAGTGTCCAGTTACACTATACTGTATGTACCACTACAACATGCCTATTGTAACCAAAGTCCAGTTACACCATACTGTATGTACCAATAAACCTTCCTATTGTAACCAATGACCAGCTACACCAACCGTATGTACTACTACAACATTCCTATATAACCAAGTCCGGTTACACCATACTATATGTAGCGATGCAACATTCCCATTGTAACCAAAGTCCAGTTATTCCATACTATGCATCAAGAAACATTCCCATTATAACCAACGTACTTACATCATACCCTAGGCACCCTCACAAAGATCTCACTGTACCAACATCCAGTCACACCATACAGTATGTAATAATGTATGTGATAATACCACTCACATCACCCATTTCCTAACAGAGATGGGGTCTACACTCGCAATATATCACCCCAATCATTACCTCTTCATTGAAGCAAAGCACACATTCCAATCCTTACCTCTTCATAGAGGCCGAAGGATCAAAAGTCAATCCTTACCTCCTTACAGAGGCCGAAGGATCACATTTCTATCCTTACCTCTTTGCAGAGGCCGAAGGATCACACTTCAATCCTTACCTCTTCACAGAGGCTGAAGGATCACACTTCAGTCCTTACCTCCTTGCAGAGGCTGAAGGATCACACTTTCAATCCTTATCTCTTTGCAGAATCCGAAGGTTCACACTTTCAATCCTTACCTCTTCGCAGAGGATGAAGGATCACACTTTCAATCCTTACCTCTTCGCAGAGGCTGAAGGATCACACTTTCAATCCTTACCTCTTCGAAGAGGCTGAAGGAGTACACTTTCAAACCTTACCTCTTCGAAGAGGCCGAAGGACCACTCTTTCAATCCTTACCTCTTAGCAGAGGCCAAAGGATCACAATTCAATCCTTAACTCTTCGCAGATGCCAAGGCAATCTCACTTTCTATCCTTACCTCTTCGCAGAGGCCGAAGGAATCTCACTTTCAATCCTTACATCTTCGCAGAGGCCAAAGGAATCACACATTCTATCCTTTCCTCTTTGCAGAGGCCAAAGGAATAGCACTTTAATCCTTCCCTCTTCGCAGAGGCCGAAGGAATTACACTCTAACGCTTACCGCTTCACAGAGGCAGAAGAACTACACTCTATCCTCACATATTCGAAGAAGTAGAATGTTACACTCTAATCCTTACCTCCTAGCAGAGGGCAAAGGGTACACACTCCAATCTTTGGCTCCTAGCAGAGGATGAAGGGCGCACACTCAATCCTTACTCATTCGCCAGATGATAATTACACTCCAGACTGTAACATAAGAATGCAAACCTTCTATGTCAAACTAGATCTCCATCCCTCTTAGACTACCTCAGTCATCATGAAGTAATTCCCCAAGGGCAATCATTAATTTCCCAAGCATTATGCCTAGCTTTCTTTGGCTTTCTCCACACCGGTCGAGTTCTCCTGTCACACGAGATCCAAGGTTTTGTGCGAAGGGATTATCTCATCCGCCACTCAGATCACTTCACTCTATTCATCACTCACTCTAAAACCGATCAGTCTCATGCCAGTCACTTCATCCCATACTTCGCCACTCATGATCAATGATGCCCATACAATCCCTAACTCACCTACTACCATCATCGACAGCACCAAGAGGAGAGTCCACTCCTTCCACTCAGACCCACTCATTACAACCACATTTACTCATTATATACACACCATCCTGTAACGTCTAGGCTACAATTCCAATCAGTACTCAGGCGATTCATTCATGATAGGAGCAGCATCATAAGCCTCTAGGAATCAAGTGCCTGTCATACCCTCCACGATGTCCGCTTCTGGCTCTTCCCCTTCTTGTTTTTTCAGTGCGGTGTTGACGCATCATCTGTCTTCCTGTCAGGCGCGTGTGCGCTAGCCTGTGTTCGGCTACCCTAGCGCATGCACAGTTAGCGTCTTTTGTCTCTCCCTGCTGGGCGCATGCGCTGTTGACATTGCCGGTCCTGGACCTCCAGCCTTGCCTCTTCCTGTTCCTTCCTCTACTTTAGGGGGTGAATTCCTTACTGGGACGCGTTAGTATAGCGTCTCCAGTCTAGCTGTATCTCTTCAGCCTGTGTTTTGCTCTGCTGGTCTGGCTTCTTGTGGTTTGCCTCCTGTGTATGACTCTGGCCTTGTCTGACCTTGCTGCCTCTTCTGTGTTCCTGTTCTGTAGATCTCCGTGTATGACCCGGCTTGGTATCCCGTCTACGCTCTGGCCTGCTGCTCCTGTATTGTTCCTGATTCTACTGTGTATGACCTGGCTGGACTGACTATTCTTCTGGATTCCTAGGAAGGACCTCTTGCTTGCTCTTCTGACCATCTGAGTGAGTATTAGTTCCTGTTGGAGTTTGTATTCTCCCTGGGGATAGCGGAAGTAAAGATTGTCAGGAGGGGGTCATCGTGGGACTCCTTTGGCTCAACTAAAGGGGTCCAATCTAGCTTCGCGGCTAGCACCTTTATACGTCCTTGGCCGCTGCAAGACTCCCTTCTGGCAACCACCGTACGCTAGCTTCGCACCCTAGCGTCGCTCCCCAGCTTCTTGCTCCTCTATCTCTTGTTGGAGGAGTCTGACCTTCCTCACTCCTCGGCTTTGTAGGGGGCTTCTTGTAGGTTCCTATTTCCCCTGGGGTTTATAACATTATACTAACGCCCTAAGGAACTGTCTGCAGCTGTAGTACAGCAAGGCCCGGTCTTGGAACATCACGCTGCTCAGATCCAAAACCTAGACCGTAAGCTGGATTCCATTTCTGATATGTTGCAGCGCTTGCAACAAAGCCTTGCGGTTCCCAGACCTTCTGTTTCCAGAACTCTGGTGCTTCCAGATCCCCCTGCGACAGCCATTGCACCTCATCTACCTCTCTCGGAACGATTCAATGGTAACCCCAAAGAATTGAGAGGCTTCCTCAATCAGTACTTACTGCACTTCCGCTGTCAACCAGAGGTTTACTCCACTCACCAGACCCGAATTACCTTTATTATCTCGCCTCTTCGCGGCCAGGCGCTGGCTTGGGTGTCTCTATTGCTGGATCACCAGTCTCCCATCCTGGATGACCTTGACGACTTCCTTTCGGCCTTCAGTTCTGTGTTTGATGTCCCTGGGTGTCGGGCTGAGGCTGAGGCTGCCATCCTCGATATACAACAGGGACAGTGCTCCTTGAGTCAGTATGAGGTGGAATTCTGCACCTACACCTATGATACCAACTGGGGTGACATTGCATTAAAGACTGCTTTCTGTCGAGGGTTAAATGACAGGCTGAAGGATGAACTGACCACGCATCCGATTCCTCAAACCTTGGAGGACTTCATCACTCTATGCTCCTCCCTGGAGCATAGTATGTTAGAGAGGTGTCTTGAGAAGGATCGTGACAGAGGGCGCCATCCTCCTCCTCCTCGCTCCTCAGTACGTTTAGCACCCAGGTTCCAGTCTCCTGCAGGACACTCCGATTCAGGTTCACAACCCATGGAGATCAGTCGGGTGTTCCAACTCTCTGAGGAGGAGAGAAACAGGCGGCGAAGGCAAGGCCTATGCTTGTACTGTGGGGCTCTTGGACACATCGCTCGTCTGTGCCCTAACAAGGCAGAAAAATCCCAGAACTCTGCAGGTAGGGGTCCTCTACTTAATTGTACGTCTGTCCCCATTTCTGCCACCCATTGTCTCACCATTCTTGTCTCTCTGTCTTGGTCTTCTTCCTCTCTTAGTGTGTCAGCCTTTGTGGACTCTGGGGCTGCTGGTTTGTTTTTGGACTCTGGGTTTGCCAGGATGCAGAGAATCCCTCTACAAACATGGTTATCCCCTTTGCGGGTTGTAGCTGTTGATGGTTCACCTCTTGGTACCGGTCGCATCACCTCTACCACGATTCCTCTAAGTATGCAGGTAGCCCAGAACAGTCCGGAGATGGTTGTGTTTCATGTCATCTCTTCCCCCCTTACACCTGTTATCCTTGGGTACCCCTGGTTACGTAAGAACAACCCCATAATAGATTGGTCTTCAGGCACAATAACCTTCCCTATGGCATCGGTGGTTGCTCCTACTATGCTATGCTGACCTTCCTCACTCCTCGGCTTGGTTAGGGGGCTTCAGTTTGATAGCAGGTGATCTTTCCCTTTTATAATAGGACAGTGGGTCCAGTGGTGCAGTCTCATCTCCTGCAGTTTTTTCTTTTTCCTTTTTGTATTGATACTGCCCAGGTAGTCCGGTAGCTTTCAAGAGAAATGGTTGTGTTCTAAGCAAGAAAGGTGAAGTGTGAAGTTTGAGTGTAAACCAATTTAAATTTTAAAGCATATCACAGTGATGGGCTGAGGATAAAGCAGTATAATGAGTTATACAGAGTGTCAAGTTTACCAAGATGGATTTGTGGCGCAGCAGCATATACTACGTCCCCATAGTCAGGGCCAGTGCAAGGATTTTTGTATACACAGACGAAGGTGCATTTTGATGCCCCCCCCGACCTTGCCACAATCCCCTGCCCCCGCCCACATATTTACCTCCACACTCTCCCCACCTCCACAATGCCCCTTCCACAATGCTCCCTTAATCTCCACAATGCCCCTTCCACATTGCCCCCTTCATCTCCACAATGCCCCTTCCACAATGCTCCCTTCATCTCCACAATGCCCCCTTCATCTCCACAATGCCCCTTCCACAATGCTCCCTTCATCTCCACAATGCCCCTTCCACATTGCCCCTTCATCTCCACAATGCCCCTTCCACAATGCCCCCTTCATCTCCACAATGCCCCTTCCACAATGCCCCCTTCATCTCCACAATGCCCCCTTCCACAATGCCCCCTTCATCTCCACAATGCCCCTTCCACAATGCTCCCTTCATCTCCACAATGCCCCCTTCATCTCCACAATGCCCCTTCCACAATGCCCCCTTCATCTCCACAATGCCCCTTCCACAATGCTCCCTTCATCTCCACAATGCCCCCTTCATCTCCACAATGCCCCTTCCACAATGCTCCCCTCAACTCCATAATTCCCCTTCCACAATGCCCCCTCATCTCCATAATTCCCCTTCCACAATGCCCCCTCAACTCCATAATTCCCCTTCCACAATGCCCCTTCATCTCCATAATGCCCCTTCCACAATGCCTCTTCATCTCCATAATTCCCCTTCCACAATGCCTCTTCATCTCCATAATTCCCCTTCATCTCCCTACCTTGAGTCCCTGGTGGTCTAGCGGCGTGCCACAGCTTAGAGCTCTGTGCCTCCTTCTGCACAGAGCTGAGGCTCCCGCGCGCTGCTCTCAGTAATGCAGAGCACTGGGAGATGATGTCATCTCTCAGCGCTCTGTATTACTACAGAGCCTGGGTCTCTCTGCGGTGTGTAACATAGACGCTACGAGGGAGCGCTGATTTATACTACCAAGCGCTCCCTCGCGGCGTCTATGTGACACAACGCAGGAAAAAAAAAAAAAAACAACCCACAACTTTTCTCTTTTCGGCGCCCTTCCATTGCGGCGCCCTAAGGCAGCTGCCTGTTCTGCCTTAATGGCAGCGCCGGCCCTGCCCATAGTCTATGACTGGCAGTAACATCTGCTGTACAATATGTGTTTTTTCCAGGGTTAAAGAATTTGTTTCTATACAGAGCACCTATTTTAGGATAAAGTTTGAATGTTAATTTGTTAACATGGAGACCAAAAGTGGGATTGGGGTCAAGCCATATTCCAAGATATTTGTAGGAGTCCACCGGGACCAGGTTATGATTAGACTCTGTTACAAAGGATTGGTGGGTATTGCAGAGATTATGCAGTTTGTTCTTTGTACCAAATACCATTGTGACATTTTTGCAACTGACACATATTGCATTCTGTCTGAAAAATACTATCGGAACCAGTTTAGAGAACGATTAACCAATCCCGTTAGCTTATCTGAATATTATGGTCTACTGTATCAAAGACCTTTGGAAAATCTAGGAAAATTGCTCCAGTGAGTTCATCATTTTCCATGCCATTCTGTATATCAGTGCATAATGTTAGGAGGTTAGTGAATGTTGGTGATTTGGACTAAAGCCTGATTGAAGGGCAGTGAAAAAAATGGTCTTTCGGTAATATTTATACAGTTGCACGTGGACACATTTCTCTATGATTTTTCATAATGTGGCAAGTAGGTATATTGGTCGGTAATTTGATACTATATACAAGCATGGACACTAGCTTGTTCCCAGCAACTTAGTTCCCTCCCCCTTACTCAAAGTACCATTGAAACCTTTGGCATCTAAATCAATGCCAAGTGAAGTCAAGCACTTTTTCCATGGCAAATCATTGATGTATCACGGTGCCTGTGATTCTGCCTGAGCGACATTCCTACTTCCGGGTTTGCTTTGGCTGCTTTTCATTGGTTCTGGGTTGTTAACCCCTCCCAGAGCTTGCCTTTATATACGCCCTCCTGTCACTATGCCGGTGCCCTTTCGTGGTGTTCCTGACGCTGCCCGTATTGTTGGACCCGGCTTGCCTGACTACGACCTGTTACCGATTTGGCTGACTCCGCTCTCTGTGTACCGATCCAGGCTTTGGCTGACTACCGCTCCCTGTGTACCAATCCAGGCTTTGGCTGACTACCGCTCTCTGTGTACCGACCTAAGCTTGGCTGACTACCGCTCTTTGTGTACTGATTTAGGCTCTGGCTGACTACCGCTCTCTGTGTACCGATCCAGGCTTTGGCTGACTAACGCTTTCTGTATACCGATTCTGGCTTTGGCTGACTTCTGCTCTCTGTGTACCGTTCCAGGCTTTGGCTACTCGCCTAGCGTCTGCTTGTCACTAGTGTTGAGCGAGCACCACGATGCTCGGGTGCTCGGGTGCTCTGACCGAGCACCCCCTGAGGCTCGAGTGCTCGGCCGAGCACCCGAGCCCCATTGGAATGAATGGGGCAACACCAGGCACCCCCTGCTCTGATGAGGGGAGGGTGCCTGGTCAATGCCCCCTTCATCTCCGCTATGCCCCCTTCATCTCAGAATGCCCCCTTCAGCTCCGCAATGTCCCCCTTCAGCTCCGCTATGCCCCTCTTCCACAATGTGCCCCTTCATCTCCGCTATGCCCCTCTTCCACAATGTGCCCCTTCATCTCCGCTATGCCCCTCTTCCACAATGTCCCCCTTCATCTCCGCTATGCCCCTCTTCCACAATGTGCCCCTTCATCTCCGCTATGCCCCTCTTCCACAATGTCCCCCTTCATCTCCTCTATGGCATAGAGGAGATGAAGGGGGACATTGTGGAAGAGGGGCATAGCGGAGATGAAGGGGGACATTGTGGAAGACGGGCATAGCGGAGATGAAGGGGCACATTGTGGAAGACGGGCATAGCGGAGATGAAGGGGGACATTGTGGAAGAGGGGCATAGAGTCTATGCCCCTCTTCCACAATGTCCCCCTTCATCTCCGCAATGCCCCCTTCATCTCCGCAATGCCCCCGTACCTCCAGTCCCTGGTGGTCCAGCGGAGCTTCTTCGGATCTGTGCCTCTTCCGGCACAGATCCCCGCCACCCGAACATGTCGGGCGAGCACATGGCGGTACTCGACGAGTACCGCCATGTGCCGAGCAGAGCGATGCTCGAGCCGATCCGAGCATCGGCCGAGCACGCTCGCTCATCACTACTTGTCACTAGTGCGTCTGTTGTCCCTGTCTTGTGCCCATTGCCTTTGCCTTAACGATCGCTTGCCAGTCAGTGCTTAGGTAAGGCCGGTAGATCCTCCTCTATATACTCGTTGGTGCCATTTCTTGGGCTTCCTTACCCGGTTATAGGTAAGGCCGGTAGAGCCTATTCTTTTCCCCATATTGGGTTGTCTGTCCTGAAGTATAGTTCCCTCTTAGGGCCCCTCCAGACCTGTACTGCTGAGGTTTTGTTCCTGTCTCTGTTCCAGTCATTATTGCATATTTTGTTAACTGTTTATGCCCTGACCTGTGTCAGATTCAATATTACTATCCTCTGTTTGAAGTCTGGACCCATGAAGGGCATCTCTGTTCTTTATTGAGTTGTTTAATAAAGCTTCATTGTTTTATCTTAACCAAATTGTCTGAGTGTTCAATAAAACCGTGACAGTACGAAAGGGCCATGACCTCAGACAAAGCTGGTGAAGGTAGTTCTCAGAATCTCCTCTAGAGAATGGACGCTCAGGAACAACAGTTAGACCAGTTGTCTATGGCTATCCAGACTATTTTGGAACGCACTTCCTGTCTCGAGAGACCTGTACAGCCTTTGGTGGCCACTCCAGTTCCGGCACCATTGGCACAGGCAAGTACACCCAGTTCTTCCTCTAAGGGCTTTCTGCTACTGCCCCCCTTCCTCTGAGATATGATGGGGAGCCAACTCTGTGCCGAGAGTTTCTGAACCAACTGGAGATCTTTCTTGAACTGGTGCTGCAGGCATTTCCTAGTGAAAGGAGCAAGGTGGGATTCATGATCTCCCCACTCACAGGCAAGGCTGTAGCCTGGGCAAATCCGATTTGGGAGACTGGTAAACCAATCACTTATAACTGTGCCGAATTTGTAACGGCCTTCCGTAGTGTATTCGAAGTTCCAGGGCGTGCCACCTCTGCTTCCAAGCATCTTATGAGAATCCAACAGGGCATATTATGCCATTGAATTTCGAACACTCGCAGCAGAGGTAGGTTGGAACAACGAGGCGCTTGTTTCTGCTTTCACTCAAGGTCTCGAGGATAGGATTAAAGATGAAATTGCGGCCAGAGACTTACCAGAGGGTCTAGACAATTTCATTGATTATACTATCCTGATTGACTCTCGTATAAGGGAGAGGAGTATATATAAGGATCGTAAATCAAGATCTGCGAGCAAGTTGGCTACTAGGGCTAATTTCCCACCCTTGCCTCCCTCTCCTCCCATACCTCCAGGTCCTGATACGGGGAATATAGAACCTATGCAAGTGGGTTTCACACAGTTGTTCAAGGAGCAACGCTCCTTCCGCCGCAAACAGGGCCTATGTATGTATTGTGGCAGGGCGGGTCAGCTGCTAAAGACTTGTCCCGTGCGGCCGGGAAATGCTCGCACCTAGGCTCAAGTGGGGTACAGATCCTAAGTGGTGTAAACCAGTCCCCGGAAGGCACATTAAACAAACCGGTACTCAAGATTGTTGTCTCTTGGGCTTCTGAGTCTGTGAATACTCCTGCTTTGATTGATTCCGGCACGGCCGGTTATTTTATGGACAGGGACTTTGCTATTTTGCATAATATTCCATTGTTGAACAGAGACTCTCCGCTTGATATTGAGGCTATTGATGGGAGCCCTCTGGTACCGCCACAAGTCACGCAGGAGACATGCCCGTTATCTGTTTGCATTGGAGCACTTCATAAAGAGACCTTACAGTTCCAGATAATCCGGTCTCCCCATTTTGAAGTCATTTTTGGCTTTCCATGGTTGCATAAGCATAATCCCAGACTGGACTGGAAGACATGTGAGATATTGTCTTGGTCGGAACACTGTAACGCTGATTGTCTAAGACATCCCACTAAAATCTTGTGTACCTCTCCCTCCCTACCGCTTGAATACCAATCATTCAGCGATGTATTCAGTAAGGGAAAGGCTAGCACTTTGCCTATGCATCATCCATACGATTGTGCTATTGATATTGTGCCAGGCACTATGCCCCCTAGGGGCAGGACTTACCCGTTGTCCTGTGATGAGAACAGGGCCATGGAGGAGTATATCAGTGACTCCCTGGCTTGGGGCATTATTCGTAAATCTTCCTCGCCTGCGGGGGCTGGATTCTTTTTTGTTAAAATGAAGGATGGGGAGCTCCGACCTTGTATTGATTATAGGGGTCTCAACAAAATAATGATAAAGAACGCTTATCTCATTCCACTCATCACCAAATTGTTTGATCGGTTAAAGGGCGCATCCATCTTTACTAGTGATGAGCGAGCACCCCAATGCTCGGATGTTCGGGTGCTCTGACCGAGCACCCCCTGAGGCTCGAGTGCTCGGCCGAGCACCCGAGCCCCATTGAAGTCAATGGGAGGACTCGAGCATTACACCAGGCACCCCCTGCTCTGATGAGGGGAGGGTGCCTGGTCCATAGGAAAAGGGCAGAAAAAGATGGAAACACTACAGAAATGGTTCAGGGACAGCATAGGGAGGATGTCTGGATGCACCTTGGACTCCAACATCGCTGCTGGGAACGATCTTTCGCCCGTAGTACGCCATTTTTACAGACTGACCGTAAAACACACAAAAAGGAAAATAAAAACGACTTTAGGCGAAAAATTGTTACCAAACAGTATTTGCTGTATATTTACTTGTATATCATCTGCAAATTCTCCCAAAAATTTCATCGATTTTCTGAAGTGAGGCCATGATTAAGAGGGAAACGTGCGCAGAGGCAAATTATCCCAAAAATTTCCTTGATTTTCAGAACTGAGGCCATGATTAAGAGGGAAACGTGCGCAGAGGCAAATTCTCCCAAAAATTTCCTTGATTTTCAGAACTGAGGCCATGATTAAGAGGGAAACGTGCGCAGAGGCAAATTATCCCAAAAATTTCCTTGATTTTCAGAACTGAGGCCATGATTAAGGGGGAAACGTGCGCAGAGGCAAATTCTCCCAAAAATTTCCTTGATTTTCAGAACTGAGGCCATGATTAAGAGGGAAACGTGCGCAGAGGCAAATTATCCCAAAAATTTCCTTGATTTTCAGAACTGAGGCCATGATTAAGAGGGAAACGTGCGCAGAGGCAAATTCTCCCAAAAATTTCCTTGATTTTCAGAACTGAGGCCATGATTAAGAGGGAAACGTGCGCTGAGCTGACCATCTAAAACATTATGGGTGAGGGTCTGCTGCAGAGCTGACCATCCTAAACATTATATGCGAAGGCCCGCTAGTGAGCTGACGCTATAAAACATTATATGAGAGGGCCCGCTAGAGAGCTGACCCAATAAAACATTATATGAGAAGGCCCGCTGGTGAGCTGACCTATATAAAAATTGGCAAACAGGGCCCGCTGGTGAGCTGGCCCTATATAAAAATTATATCACAGGGCCCGCTGGTGAGCTGGCCCTATATAAAAATTATATCCCAGGGCACGCTGGTGAGCTGGCCCTATATAAAAATTATATCCCAGGGCATATGGAAGAGGAGGAGGAGGATGAGAACATTAAGAGTCAACCATATACCCGTTTTTTGGGTGGAAGGGGTGAATGGGAATACAGAGTATTCCCATCATTGTAAATAACATATATAAAGTGAGTTTATGTTCCCCCGGGGCTTTCCTCCAGTGGAGTGGAGAAGTCAGGGGAAATCCAGGCCTTGTTCATTTTTATAAGTGTCAACCTATCAGCATTGTCGGTGGAAAGGCGGATACGCTTATCTGTTATGATGCCACCAGCAGCACTAAATACCCGCTCAGACAGAACGCTGGCGGCAGGGCAGGCCAGCACCTCCAAGGCGTAGAGTGCCAGTTCATACCACGTGTCCAGCTTGGACACCCAGTAGTTGTAAGGCACAGAGGGATCATTGAGGACGCTGACACGGTCTGCTACGTACTCCTTCACCATCTTCCAAAACTTTTCCCTCCTTGTGACACTAGGCTGCGCATCAGGGTGAGGGTGCTGGCGGGGTGTCATGAAGGTGTCCCACGCCTTGGAGAGTGTTGCCCTGCCTTTGTCGGAACTGCTGTGTGCTCCCCTTTTCTCCCCTTCTCGGTTGGCCAAGGTAGCACGTACTCTGCCGCCAGCGTTGTCAGATGGAAAATTTTGGAGCAATTTTTCAACAAGAACCTTCTGGTATTGCACCATTTTGCTTGTCCTCTCCACCGGAGGAATGAGAGATGAGAAATTCTCTTTGTAGCGGGGGTCCAGAAGGGTGAACACCCAGTAATCCGTGTTGTCTAAAATGCGTACAACGCGTGGGTCACGGGAAAGGCAGCCTAACATAAAGTCAGCCATGTGTGCCAGAGTACCAACAGTCAAGATTTCGCTGTCCTCACCAGGAGGCTGACTCTCAATATCCTCATCCTCTTCCTCCTCTTCTGCCCACCCACGCTGAAGAGATGGAACTAAAGTTCCATGGCTACCCTCTGTAGCGGAGGCAACCGTGTCTTCCTCCTCCTCCTCCTCCTCCTCCTCCTCCTCCGCCTCCTCCAATTGTCGCTGAGAAGACGAAGTGAGGGTGCTCTGGCTATCACCTTGTGTAAGCTCTTCCTCCCCCATTTCCACCTCTTCCACATGCAAAGCGTCGGTTTTAATTGTGAGCAGCGAGCGTTTCAGTAGACACAGAAGTGGGATGGTTACACTGATAATAGCGTTATCGCCGCTCACCATCTGTGTCGATTCCTCAAAATTGCGTAAAACCTCGCAGAGGTCTGACATCCATTCCCACTCCTCACTTCTGATTACAGGAAGTTGAACGGAGAGGCGACGACCGTGTAACAGCTGGTACTCCACTACTGCCCTCTGCTGCTCACAAAGCCGGGCCAACATGTGGAAGGTGGAGTTCCAGCGCGTGCTCACGTCACACAGCAGCCGGTGAGCTGGCAATTGTAAGCGCTGCTGCAGCTTCAACAGGCCGGCCGAAGCTGTAGATGACTTACGGAAATGTGCACACACGCGGCGCACCTTGGTCAAGAGATCATGCACATTGGGGTAGGTTTTTAGAAATCGCTGCACCACTAAATTAAATACATGCGCTAGGCATGGTACGTGTGTGAGCTTGCCGAGCTCCAAAGCCGCCACCAAGTTACGCCCATTATCACACACAACCATGCCTGGTTGCAGGTTGAGTGGCGAGAGCCACTGCTCGGTCTGGTGACTAATCCCCTGCAACAGCTCTGAGGCCGTGTGCTGTTTGTCCCCAAGGCAGATCAGCTTCAGCACGGCCTGTTGACGCTTCCCCACTGCAGTGCTACACTGCTTCCAGCTACTGGCTGATGGGGGAGTGGCGGTGTGTGTAGAGAATTCGGAGGTGGAAACGGAGGAGGAGGAGCCAATAACGTAGGTGCTGGTGGAAACCCTGATGGAGGTAGGGCCCGCAATCCTCGGCGTGGGTAGCACCCGTGCCATCCCAGGGTCCGAGTCGCTCCCAGCCTCCACGACATTCACCCAGTGTGCCGTCAGGGAAATGTAGCGTCCCTGGCCACAAGCACTTGTCCATGTGTCAGTCGTTAAGTGGACCTTCCCAGTAACTGCGTTGGTCAGGGCACGGGTGATGTTACGGGACACATGGTGGTGTAATGCGGGGATGGCACACCGGGAAAAGTAGTGGCGGCTGGGGACCGCGTACCGAGGGACAGCTGCTGCCATCAGGCTGCGGAAGGACTCAGTGTCCACAAGCCTAAATGGCAGCATTTCGATGGCCAGTAATTTTGAAAGGTGTGAGGTTAGTGCTATGGCCTGTGGGTGGGTGGCTGGGTACTTTCTCTTGCGCTCAAATGCCTGGGGTAACGACATTTGGACGCTGTGCTGGGACAGGGAAGTGGATGTGGTCGCTGATGGTGCTTCAGATGGTACAGGTGCAGGGCGGGAGGTATGCGGGCCTGCGCCTTCGACAGGCGATTGGCCGGCACCGAAAACAGGGGAAGAGGAGGCAGTGGTGTGGCCTGCAGACACAGATGGGCGATCCAGGCGTTCCTCCCACTTACTACGGTGCTTGGATGCCATGTGTCGGATCATGCTGGTGGTGGTGAGGTTTCTAGTGTTCATGCCTCGGCTCATTCTGGTGTGGCACAGGTTGCAAACTACAATTCTTTTGTCGTCCGCACTTTCCTTAAAAAAACGCCATACCGCGGAACACCTACCCCTTGGCAAGGTAGATTTACGCAAGGGGGTGCTCCGTGGAACATTTGCGGGCCGGTTTGGTGCGGTCCGCCTTCTTTCTGTAGCCACACCACTGCCTCTTCCAGCCTGTTGCGGTGCTGCAGATGGCTCACCCTCAGGACTGCTGTCATCGCTCGGCTCTACACCTTCCCAGGTGGGGTCAGTCACCTCATCGTCCACCAAGTCCTCCTCCACTTCCTCACTCTGATCATCCTCCTCAAGTCTTGATCCCACCACATACTCAGTCATTGACAACTGTATAACATTCTCCTCAACAAGGTCTTGAGACGGAAATAGTGGTTGATTTAATGGCAACTGTGTCTCATCATCATCATCATCATCATCCACTACTTCCTTTGACCTTAAATGCCATTCACATCTGTCATCTTCTTGTGATTGGGTAGCCTCTAGAGGTTGTGAATCAGGGCACAAAATGTCATGTTCCTCTGCAAGCGTGCTTGGAGAGAGGGTCAAATGAAGGATTGGTGATGAGACGAGCTCCTCACTATATCCCAGTGTGGGATCACTTCTTTGACCAGACCGTGTATGGTGGGAGGAAGGATGATCAGGGTGAGGATTATGTTGACCAGACTCTTGGCTACTGAGAGTGGACTTGGTGGAAGACAGGGTGGTGCTTAACCGACTGGAAGCAGTATCAGCTGTCATCCAACCGACCACCTGTTCGCAGTGGTCGGACCTCGAGAGTGATGTCCTGCGACGCCCTGTGAAATCAGACATGAAGCTAGGTATGGTGGATGTCTTTCTTTCTTGTGCTCTGGCACCAGGCACAGTTTCTCCGCGTCCTGACCCGCGCCCTGAACTTTCAGGATCACGTCCACTTCCCCGTCCCTTTTTACCCGCCTTCTTCATCTTACACGATATATATGACTTTAATATATATGAGTTTGAAAACTTAACAGTATTTCTTACTATTCTGCAACTCTGCAGAGTACACAGAATAGGCTGCTAAACTGCGGTGACACACACTGAATGGAATAAGTGACTTTAATATTTGAGTTTGAAAAATTAACAGTATTTCTTACTATTCTGCAACTCTGCAGAGTACACAGAATAGGCTGCTAAACTGCGGTGACACACACTGAATGGAATATGTGACTTTAATATTTGAGTTTGAAAACTTAACAGTATTTCTTACTATTCTGCAACTCTGCAGAGTACACAGAATAGGCTGTTAAACGGCGTTGAAACACACTGAATGGAATATGTGACTTTAATATTTGAGTTTGAAAACTTAACAGTATTTCTTATAATTCTGGAACTGTACAGAGTACACAGAATAGGCTGTTAAACGGCGGTGAAAGACACTGAATGGAATATGTGACTTTAATATTTGAGTTTGAAAACTTAACAGTATTTCTTACTATTCTGCAACTCTGCAGAGTACACAGAATAGGCTGTTAAACGGCGTTGAAACACACTGAATGGAATATGTGACTTTAATATTTGAGTTTGAAAACTTAACAGTATTTCTTATAATTCTGGAACTGTACAGAGTACACAGAATAGGCTGTTAAACGGCGGTGAAAGACACTGAATGGAATATGTGACTTTAATATTTGAGTTTGAAAACTTAACAGTATTTCTTATAATTCTGCAACTCTGCAGAGTACACAGAATAGGCTGTTAAACGGCGTTGAAACACACTGAATGGAATATGTGACTTTAATATTTGAGTTTGAAAACTTAACAGTATTTCTTATAATTCTGGAACTGTACAGAGTACACAGAATAGGCTGTTAAACGGCGGTGAAAGACACTGAATGGAATATGTGACTTTAATATTTGAGTTTGAAAAATTAACAGTATTTCTTACTATTCTGCAACTCTGCAGAGTACACAGAATAGGCTGTTAAACGGCGTTGAAACACACTGAATGGAATATGTGACTTTAATATTTGAGTTTGAAAACTTAACAGTATTTCTTATAATTCTGGAACTGTACAGAGTACACAGAATAGGCTGTTAAACGGCGGTGAAAGACACTGAATGGAATATGTGACTTTAATATTTGAGTTTGAAAAATTAACAGTATTTCTTATAATTCTGGAACTGTACAGAGTACACAGAATAGGCTGTTAAACGGCGGTGAAAGACACTGAATGGAATATGTGACTTTAATATTTGAGTTTGAAAACTTAACAGTATTTCTTATAATTCTGCAACTCTGCAGAGTACACAGAATAGGCTGTTAAACGGCGTTGAAACACACTGAATGGAATATGTGACTTTAATATTTGAGTTTGAAAACTTAACAGTATTTCTTATAATTCTGGAACTGTACAGAGTACACAGAATAGGCTGTTAAACGGCGGTGAAAGACACTGAATGGAATATGTGACTTTAATATTTGAGTTTGAAAAATTAACAGTATTTCTTATAATTCTGGAACTGTACAGAGTACACAGAATAGGCTGTTAAACGGCGGTGAAAGACACTGAATGGAATATGTGACTTTAATATTTGAGTTTGAAAACTTAACAGTATTTCTTATAATTCTGGAACTGTACAGAGTACACAGAATAGGCTGTTAAACGGCGGTGAAAGACACTGAATGGAATATGTGACTTTAATATTTGAGTTTGAAAACTTAACAGTATTTCTTATAATTCTGCAACTGTACAGAGTACACAGAATAGGCTGTTAAACGGCGGTGAAAGACACTGAATGGAATATGTGACTTTAATATTTGAGTTTGAAAACTTAACAGTATTTCTTATAATTCTGCAACTCTGCAGAGTACACAGAATAGGCTGTTAAACGGCGGTGAAAGACACTGAATGGAATATGTGACTTTGATATTTTAGTTTGAAGACTTAACAGTATTTCTTCCTATTCTGCAACTCTGCACAGTACACAGAATGTGCTGCTACACTGCGGCGAAGCACACTGAATGGAATATGTGACTTTGATATTTTAGTTTGAAGACTTAACAGTATTTCTTCCTATTCTGCAACTCTGCACAGTACACAGAATGTGCTGCTAAACTGCGGCGAAGCACACTGAATGGAATATGTGACTTTGATATTTTAGTTTGAAGACTTAACAGTATTTCTTCCTATTCTGCAACTCTGCACAGTACACAGAATGTGCTGCTACACTGCGGCGAAGCACACTGAATGGAATATGTGACTTTGATATTTTAGTTTGAAGACTTAACAGTATTTCTTCCTATTCTGCAACTCTGCACAGTACACAGAATGTGCTGCTACACTGCGGCGAAGCACACTGAATGGAATATGTGACTTTGATATTTTAGTTTGAAGACTTAACAGTATTTCTTCCTATTCTGCAACTCTGCACAGTACACAGAATGTGCTGCTAAACTGCGGCGAAGCACACTGAATGGAATATGTGACTTTGATATTTGAGTTTGAAGACTTAACAGTATTTCTTCCTATTCTGCAACTCTGCACAGTACACAGAATGTGCTGCTAAACTGCGGCGAAGCACACTGAATGGAATATGTGACTTTGATATTTTAGTTTGAAGACTTAACAGTATTTCTTCCTATTCTGCAACTCTGCACAGTACTCAGAATGTGCTGCTAAACTGCGGCGACGCACACTGAATGGAATACGTGACTTTGATATTTTAGTTTGAAGACTTAACAGAATGTGCTCTAATCTGCAACTTTGCACACTAAACAGAATGTGCTCTAATCTGCAACTTTGCACACTAAACAGAATGTGCTCTAATCTGCAACTTTGCACACTAAACAGAATGTGCTCTAATCTGCAACTGTGCACACTAAACAGAATGTGCTCTAATCTGCAACTTTGCACACTAAACAGAATATATATATTTTTTTTTTTTTTTTTTTGTTTTTTTCCCCCCACACCAAATAACCTGCTGCCCCCACACACAGTAGTCCTAAAAAGGACTTTTGGTTCTTTTTTTTTCACAATTTTTGTTTTTTTCCTCCCTACACTGCCTTTCCCTTCCTATCCTCAGCTCTCCCTGGCTCAGACTGAGCCGAACTCGATGGTCAGGTGCTATACAGCACCTGACCACGGGTTCTGGCCAGCCAATCAGTGTAATGCCAGCAGCCAACATGGCTGCTGGCATTACACCGATGTCAGAGCCTCCCTGCACGTTTATTGGCTGCGCAGCAGCCGCAAAACGTGCGGGGAGGAGACCCGAACATGGCGGGCGAGCACATGCGGTACTCGTACGAGTACCGCCATGTGCCGAGCAGAGCGATGCTCGAGCCGATCCGAGCATCGGCCGAGCATGCTCGCTCAACACTAATCTTTACCAAACTAGACCTGAAGGTGGCATATAATTTAGTTCGGATTAAGGAAGGTGATGAGTGGAAAACGGCCTTCAATACTCGTACCGGGCACTACGAGTACTTGGTCATGCCATTTGGTCTGTGCAATGCCCTGGCAGTATTTCAAGAATTTATAAATGATGTGTTAAGGGACTTATTACAATCCTGTGTAGTCGTGTACTTAGACAACATTTTGATATATTCTCCTGACCTGGAGACTCACCGCAGGCATGTCTCGGCGGTCTTGCAGAGGTTGAGAGAGAACAAGCTATATTGCAAACTCGAGAAGTGCGATTTCCATAGGTAGAGTGTGGCTTTTCTAGGTTATGTGATCTCTAAGGAGGGCTTCGCTATGGACAAGGACAAGCTGGCAGCGGTGCTGCAATGGCTGCACCCCACGGCCCTCAAACCCTTGCAGCGAATTTTAGGGTTTGCGAATTACTATAGGAAATTTGTTTGAGATTATTACAGAATTGTTATGCCACTCACGGACATGACCCACAAGGGAGTCAATGCCTCAGTATGGTCCCCAGAGGCGATTAGGGCATTTGAAACTCTGAAGTCCGCATTTTCCACTGCCCGAGTTCTGTCGCATCCTATTCCTGGGTTACCATTTACTTTAGAGGTGGACGCTTCTGAGACCGGAATAGGGGCAGTATTGGGCCAAAGACCAGGTCCTGATAAGACATTGAGACCATGCAGATTTTTTCTAACAAAATGACCAAAGCTCAGAGTCTGTATGACATTCGGGACCGGGAACTTTTGGCTATTATCCTGGCTTTACGTGAATGGCGCCATCTGTTGGAGGGCACTAGGGTGCCCATACTGATTCTGACCGATCATAAAAACCTCATGTAACTCTCTGAGGCTAAAAGGCTATCCCCAAGACAAGCAAGATGGGCACTGTTTTTGTCTCGTTTCAATTTCATTGTCTCTTACTTACCTGGTACTAAGAATGTACGGGCTGATGCCTTGTCCAGACAATTTGGTTCGGATCCTGAAGCTGACTTTGTACCAGTGCCTATTATCCCTCCACACCGTATACTCGCCACATTGCGGACCAGTATCACTTCACCATTAGGGGAGGAGATTTTGGCTTCCCAGGTCAATGTTCCCCCAGAAAAGCCTGTGGGCATGTGCTTTGTGGCAGAGCCCTTTCGGGCTAAATTAATGGAGATGTACCACTCCTCCTGGGCGGCCGGTCATGTGGGAAAGAATCAATTAATTTGGTCTTTGTCCCGAATGTTTTGGTGGCCGGGCATGAGGGATGACTGTGCGGCATTTACCGCAGCCTGTGCCACGTGTGCCCATTCCAAGACTCCCAGACACCTTCCATTGGGATTGTTGCAAACTGTCCCTAATGGGGACCGGCCTTGGTCACACGTTTCTATTGACTTCCTGGGAGAGCTGCTGGCCTCTAAAGGATTTACGGTGATTCTCATGATAGTTGACAGATTCTCCAAAATGGCTCATTTCGTGCCACTCCCTGGCTTGCCATCTGCCAAAGATCTGGCTACTGTGTTTGCCAAGGAGGTATTCCAACTCCACGGGGTGCCCAAGGTGCTGGTCTCAGACCGTGGGAGTCAATTTTGGAGGGCCTTTTGTAACCAGATGGGGATTCAGTTGTCCTTTTCCTCTGCCTATCATCCCCAGACCAATGGGGCAGCTGAGCGTGCTAACCAGGGCTTGGAACAGTTTTTACGTTGTTTCATTTCCAACCATCACAACAATTGGGCTGACTTGTTGCCGTGGGCAGAGTTCGCCAGGAACTGTGCAGTGTGCAGCACATCCGGGAGCTCACCCTTCCTGATCAATTATGGGTTTCAACCATGCTTGCTCCTGGACACTTTTCAAGCACAGCAGATTCCGGCTCTGGATGAGCATATTAGGCAACTCCGCTCCACATCGGCACAGGTCCAGAATGCCCTACGTGATTCTTTCCTACGAGTCCAGCGGCCTGCTAACAACAGATGATTGACGGCTCCTTTATTTCAGGTGGGGGACCGTGTCTGGTTGTCCTCCAAAAATCTTAGGTTGCAAATTCCTTGTTACAAGTTTGCTCCTCGGTTTGTGGGTTTGTTCTGGGTACTCCGTCGAGTCAACCCTGTCTCCTATGCTTTGGAATTACCTGCCTCCATGAAGATACATAATGTGTTCCATGTGTCACTTCTTAAACCACTGGTGTGTAATCGCTATACCACCACTCCTGCAGTCCCAGGTCCAGTGCGCATCCAGGACCATGATGAATATGAAGTGCAGAGTATATTGGATTCACGTAGGTTCCGTGTCCAGATTCAATACTTGGTGCACTGGAAGGTTTATGGGCCAGAGGAGCGCTCATGGGTTAACCACTCTGACATTCATGCTCCACTTTTGTTGCACAGATTCCATGCTAAGTTTCCTGCCAAGCCTAGACCTCCTGTGGGCAGGAGGGAGGGTCTTTGAGAGGGGGGTACTATCACGGTGCCCGTGATTCTGCCTGAGCGACATTCCTACTTCCGTGTTTGCTTTGGCTGCTTCTTATTAGCTCTGGGTTGTTAACCCCTCCCAGAGCTTGCCTTTATATACACCCTCCTGTCACTATGCCGGTGCCCTTTCGTGGTGTTCCTGACCTGACGCTTGTTGCTGTGATCCTGTTCCGTGTATGATCCGGTTTCGTCTGACCTTGCTCCTGCCTCCGCTGCCCATACTGTTGGACCCGGCTTGCCTAACTACGACCCGTTACTGATTTGGCTGACTCCGCTCTCTGTGTACCAGTCCAGGCTTTGACTGACTACCGCTCTCTGTGTACTGATCCAAGCTTTGGATGACTACTGCTCTCTGTGTACCGATCCAGGCTTTGGCTGACTACCTCTTTCTGTGTACCAACCCAGGCTTGGCTGACTACCTTTCTTTGTGTACTGATGTAGGCTCTGGCTGACTACCGCTCTCTGTGTACTGATCCAGGCTTTGGCTGACTAACGCTTTCCCTATACTGATCCTGGCTTTGAATGACTTCCGCTCTCTGTGTACTGTTCCAGGCTTTGGCTACTCGCCTAGCGTTTGCTTATCACTAGTGCTTCTGTTGTCCCTGTCTTGTGCCCATTGCCTTTGCCTTAACGGTCGATTGCCAGTCGGTGCTTATCAGTTGCCTCCGGTTGCGATACCTGTCAGTCGTGCCTCATTGCAGCCTCCGCTACATGCTATACAGACTGTGCCCTCCGGTCACTAGCGGTGCTACCACTTGTCAGTCTGCTCTTACCCGCTGCCTCCAGTTGCGCTACCACTCAGCCCGAGCCTCCTTGCAGCCTCCGTTTGCATACTATACAGCCTGTGCCCTCCGGTCATTAGCGGTGCTACCACCTGTCATTCTGCTCTTACCCGCTGCCTCCGGTTGCGCTACCTCTTAGCCTGTGCCTCCTTGCAGTCTCCGTTTCCATACTATACAACCTGTGCGCTACGGTCACTAGCGGTTCTACCACCTGTCAGTCCGCACTTACCCGCTACCTCCGGTTACGCTATTTAGAGCAGTCTGCCTATATCTATACCTGTTGCGCTCTGTGCAGACGGTGCCTACTCTGCGTGCCTCCGGACACTTCCTCAATATACTCATTGGTACCATTTCTTGGGCTGCCTTACCCGGTTATAGGTAAGGCCGGTAGAGCCTCCTCTATATACTCGTTGGTGCCATTTCTTGGGCTGCCTTACCCAGTTATAGGTAAGGCTGGTAGAGCCTATTCTCTTCCCTATATTGGGGTGTCTGCCCTGCAGTATAGTTCCCTCTTAGGGCCTCTCCGGACCTGTACTGCTGAGGCTTTGTTTCTGTCTCTGTTCCAGTCATTATTGCATATTTTGTTAACTGTTTATGCCCTGACCTGTGTCAGATTCAATATTACTATCCTCTGTTTGAAGTCTGGACCCGTGAAGGGCATCTCTGTTCTTTATTGAGTTGTTTAATAAAGCTTCATTGTTTTATCTTAACCAAATTGTCTGAGTGTTCAATAAAACCGTGACATGATGTCAGCAATAAGATTGGATTCCCTCCTGTATACAGTACCAGTGGAAAACCCAGAGTAGCATAACATTTTTATATCATTGTATTTTCATCAAACATACTCTGAATGTTATGCTTCACAAAAATCATATATAAAATATAAACAATAATTTAAGATATAATAGTATACACATTGTAAAACTGACTAAGGTCAATCCAGTAAAATTTTAGACTTAACTTAAAATGAAAGAAAATCTTTGCAATCCCATCAGGTTGAAACATGAAAAATCATTAGTCAATCAAGTCCTATGACAATGGAAAAAGCATTTATGAAGAGAATTGAAGTATTGATATTTGCTTAAATGAGCCAATATCTTAGACAATTTATGGCTGCATTGTATGTAAAACATAAAGATAAAAATACCCAGCAGCCAAAATGGTTCATTAGGCAGCAATAGTTGTGCTGAAGTAGTGTTACCCATATCTCAGTTTAGCCAGTTAACATATACTGTAGATAGATAGATAGATATATTTGTGTGTATGTAAATATATATATATATATATAGATGCTGGTGATTAATAATATGTTGATGATGATAATGATTAGGAAGGCATGTTAGAGACAAGTTGCATGCAGCATAATATATAATTCTAATATAACCTCACATCATTATTTGTCAGCCACTTATAAATGTTCATAGCACTAGCCTGCCCCAACTGTCAGATGGTGCAACTGTGCAAATTTCTCCTGCTGTTTCTGCATTTGCTAAATGCTTCTCTGCCTTGTGTGTTGTGTTTTCTAATTTTACTACATAATACTTTTTTGGCTGCATAAACCGTTGTGTTTGCCAGTACTCAAGTGGGTAATCATTTCTACCTAGAACATAGTTATATTAAATTTATGCCGTGGGGCCACTCCTTGGTGCTAGATAGTGTTAGTTACTTACCAATCCATATTATTGAAGCAAGTCCCATAAAGGTGTACTAGCACTGCCACCACCATGAACACACATGTTAGAATGCCATCCTTGAGACACACGAATTGCTTTCTGTGATGATACTAATTATTCTGAAAATTGTTGTGATGTTATTGTTGCTTCTCAGAGTAAAATAATTTTACTTCCTTCTCGTTATGCTTTCTAGTCATTTTTTGTCACTAGATTTCTCTTTCTCCTCAATCACAATGCAATCTTACACTTAATCTATAAGAATTACTTTATTTGCTTTCACAGAATCCAATTTTCAGAGTGCTGCGGCTTGTGCCTTGGCATAAATTCACAAATTGTATGTTTAAAGTGTGGTTCCAGCAATATAGCTAGAATGTGTTCCTCATTGCTTTCAACAGAGATTACACAAAGATCCTGCTCAAAGTAAGCTGACATTTTTCAAAAGCTGTTTTATGTCTGTATTGTCATTGTCATATTTTTCCTGTAATAAATATATTAATGGAAGTATCTCACTGATGCCTGCAACTAACCAGCAAGGTGAGGCGTAGGGTTGGGAAAGGCATAGGAGAGAAGGAAGGCAAGTAGGGCATCCCCAGGCAAGGAAAGAGAGGGAGAGCTAGTGGGTGGAGAGGTACCCACCAAGGGACAGGTACACACCAGACAGGGATGGAGCTGAGTGGAGGGGGACAGGCTCCATGGACCCATGTACACTTATGAGGAGAACTTGGCCATAGCACAGGGTATACTAGAGGGGGAGAGCATCATAGAGAGGGAGAGCATCCTCTTTACCACAGAGAGGGGAAGAGGAATAGATGCCCAGAGACAGCAGGCATGGCATGAGGTGAAGGAGGCAGTCAACGATGGAATTACAAAGAACACAAAAAGTATGCTTGATGATGATGTCCTAGGTGTATCACAACAGCTAGAAAGGCAAAATTGCCCACTGAAGTATATGGACACTGATTTCTAAATTCCCTGCCATGGCATCTCCATGATCATGCATGTTGTGACATTAGTAGCCCTTCTTCCCTGTTCTAAAAGGATGTCCAATCACCCTTGTCACCTAATGTGACAGATAGAACACAACATCAGGTGCATGATGACATGACATTGTCCAGGATAGGGTTTAGATGGTCATGATGAATGTCACATTAAAGCGTGTTGCCATTGCCTATGCAACTAATTCACAACCATTATCCTTCACTTACAGTGTCCATTGTGCCTGAGAGTCAGGATCCTATGGACGAGCCCCTGACTCAAACATCACCCACCACAGAAGACCCTTAATAAGGAAGCAACTGGATGCCATGTCCCCAGTACCAGCAGGGGATCCCACCTGCCACCTCAAGCACGTGAAGCTCCATGCAGTGGCTACCACCACAGTCAGCAGAGCAGTGGATGTTGCCTCCTGCTCACCACTGGCTACCACCACCACCTCCTGTGATACATGACTGGAAGATGGGGACACAGCCATACAGGCCCTCCAGCCCACCACTGGGAACAGCAGGTATCAGCTGGCTGCAAACAAAGCCATATGGAGTAATGCAGCCACATCACACTTGGGGTGGGCCACCTTCAGCTCAGTGAATGGAGAGAGATCCGTGGCCATGGGAGTATCCACACCTCGGGCTTGTGGGTAAGCCACAGAGGCCACAAGCACAATTCTCCCCTAAAAGCCAGGAAGCAGCCTCTGTGGGGAATGTGACAGGGTTATAGGATACTATGGGTGCAAACTCCACCCATGTGATTCTGCTTCACAACCCATGGAGCCTGTGGAACCTCCCATTAAGCCAACTGCACCACCCATGGAGCTTGCTGCACCACCCATAGAGTCTGCGCACCTCCCATTCAGCCTGTTGCACCACCCACACATGGAGTCTGCTGCCCCCCCTTTGGAGACTGCTACATCCCCTCTGGAGCCTGCTAAACCCCCTATGGCACCTGCTACACCCCTTATTCAACATGCTACACCCCCTATGGAGCCTGTTACACCACCCATGGAACTACCTGAACCACCTATGGAGCCTGATGGGGATGCATCATCTGCCTCACCCTCCCCGAATGCAGGAGAACATGCCCTAGATAAGGAGTATACCAGAATCCAGAGGCGGAGGCTGGGGGAATCCAGGAGCCACAATAGGAGGACTGCATACCACCAACGCAGTGTGGAGCATCAGCTAGCAATGCTGACACATGAAATACAACAGTTGAGGGGTGTCATGGCTGACTTTTTTGGCCAGGTGGTTACAGAGCTACTTGACCACAACAGGATCCAGGCACAAATGTTGACCCTCCAACAATCTACCTCCAACAGTCTACCTCCACACCATCATTCTCCATGGTTACACCAGCCCAAACACTGCTACACTCAAGAATCATCAGATATTCTAGGAAGCTTGGCCCCTCTGACCCCCTTTGCCCCCTCTGTCCCACCTATCAAGAAGAGGAAACATTAAGATTTGGTTTGTCCATTAATAAACATCCCATTCATAATACCATGGTGTCTGTGTTTATTACTCAGGTTCCAGACTGTCAGTGCCAGAGGGGTATCCAACGTATTGCAAAGCAATACATTGGACACACCCGTTGGTGTTCATGTCTGTTGCAATGATGCAACAAACAATTCTCATCTATAGTTGACATTCAACTTACATGAGACTCATCAACATAGAGAACACAGAGGAACTGAATATGTCTCATGTAAGCTGCTGGTCATTATTCCATGCATAATAATGTGAGGAAAAACAGGTCACTAGAAGGACAAGAACACATATGTCCCAACTATTAGAACTGTAAAACTACAGGTCAAATCAGGTACCAATCAATGAACCAGTGTTTCCACAGCCCATTCTTAAACATCCCCAGAGGTGCTTTGTTGTTGTTGTGTTCTCTTCAGTATGGCACATTGGTTGATGTCATCATCACAGATGGCATTTCATTCATGGGCATGGAACAATGCTTGATACCACAGCATGGGATGAAATCCAGACACATGCACTATTGGAATGTTTTAAGGCCAGGTTGGGGAAACAATACACCAAATCATCATGTGGTTCATGTCTCAGGGTCAGTGTACAACATAGGACATGGGGATATTCCATTTCATCTGAACTTGAAGGTCTAACACCTTGGGTGGTAGACTATTCTAAAATACTTTCCATACCATTGTATTTCAGGCATATCTACCATTCAACAGGTTGGAACAGAGTTCAGAAGGATGTGGCATGGTGGATATGTGCCTTGTGGTGCAGTTGGTTGCTTAATCCTCTGAGTGGCAGAGAGGTATGCAAACCATTGCAGAGCAATGGGTTGTTTCCTCCTCTGTCATTCAAAGGGTTAAGTGAAAGGCATGTAGCCGTTATGCTTCACACAACATGATATGTTCAGAAGCACAGTATAGGTTTTAATAACAGTCAACCAAGAGAACACGTAATTTCAATGCATGAGGTTTGAGCAGTTGCAGGAACCTGAGGTTGTTGCATCTCCTTCCTACTGGATAGGCGTGCATACCTTTATTGTGTAGGTATTTGTTTGTGGGACTGTGCTTTATCCCTTGGGGATCAGGGTGTGAGCAACACATTGTTGTCTGATGCTTTGCACACTTGTTTGGTAGTCAAGAGGTTCTTATGTTATTGGTAGATGTGTTGAGTTTAGGGACACTTGGCTCACATTTCCTGAGTGTTTGGCTGTAGTTTTAGGGGTTAACTTAGCAGTTCTCCCTATGTTTTTTTGGCTTAGGGAGCATGCATGTGTGGATTCTAACCTGTTTTCTTGTAGACAACAAAGATCTTTATGAGGTGTTGTGGATTCTATGCCTCGGCTGGGAGGCACAATATTACCATCAGAAAATGTTTCCATGTAACGTGTGAGATCCTTGACCACATAACATAGAATGCTACTTGCTCATTGTTCAATGTGCTCAATGTGGGTGATAGAATGCTGAACTATGCCTTCAAAACCATCATTCCCATTTTTGATTTTCACCATGGGGCATAGTATCAAGCCCCTAGTTAGCAGTAACAGTCATATAGTCTGTACTCTAACCAGTTGTCCAAATATCTGTGGTGAGGTGAACTTTCTTGCTGTATGTTTTCAGCCCTTTGCCCATCAGACTAATCACCTACTCTGTCACAGATGACCTTGAAAAATAACTGTGACTTTGAAATATGCCAGAGTGACAGCAGTACTTTAACCTTTTGAGTGCTAGAGGTGTATGCAAAGCATTGCTCCATAATGCGTTACATGGTCCTCTGCCAGTCAAACTTCTAAATCCACTGTTCTCAACAAAATAAAATGACAACTTACAACCTTTTGGGAATTCGGCCATTCCACAGGCATTCTTTTGAATTATTGTTGTGCAGTTTGGGCTTCTATATAAGAACTCAGTAAGTGTGGCAGCAAACAGAAGAAGAACTATAAAATGTAATTGTTTTAAAAGCATTACTAGTGGTGGTGGTGGTAGAGATTGTGGTGGAGATGGTAGAGTGTGTGGACTGTATAACTCTTATCAGTCACCTTTAACTTACTTGGGGTCACCCTCTTCTTTGCTTTGCATTTGCACAAGATCATTGGGAGACATGGGTGTTGTTGCTAAACAAAATTTCCCAATCACTAAGACATCTTCAACACCACTATTATGCAAAAAAAGAACAAACAAAAAAAAACAGGAGTGCCCCATGCATTTCTTCAAATAGCATATATATATAGTTTGTTTGAAATGCTAATTCAGTCAAATGGCAACTCATACTTTAATTTAGTCACCCACAGAATGACAAATGTACCTTTACCTTCCAGCTGCTTCTACATAGCTCTCTCATCTCTTTCTACCATTGTGTGCCCCTTTGCCCAGTGAATAGGGACGAGAAAAATGTTTTACATCAAAACAAAACAGATGAGTAATGGCACTTCCTGCGGAGCAGGAAATTCTTCATGATATTTGTATATTTTAAATTTTTTCCTTTTGCTCATTGCATTAAAATCATTGATAAGAATGAATTTCTCCCACTTGGAAAGATTTCCTTCTTTTCCCACCGGGATAATATAAAAGGGGTTCTCAGTTCATTTTGTGTATGTTAGAGAGGAGAGAGAAAGCAGTACAATTTTAAAGCAAGAGAAGTCAGGCAAAGAAATTGAGTTTAGTTTAGGTTTGAGGCTGATGGGCAGGCAATTGTCTGTATTAAGGGAGTCTGGAAAAGTGTGAAGGAAGAAAGGAGATTTAACTAAAATACCCCAAAATCTTGTTTCACTGAGACAAGCAGTTGATCCAAGTTCCTTCCTGTAATGGCTGAACCTCTGTAACTGACTACTTGACAGAATTATTTGTAGACTGACGCCCAAGAGACAGAGAAGTACAGCTGACAGTCACTCCTTCAACAGCCAGAAGAAGAGGGACCAGCATATTTAGAAAGGTCTATTTTCATCCTTTATTGAAAAATAATTAGGACTGAAGCTACATTTGGAGAGACAGAAAGCAGCAGCTGAAGTCCTCTTGACACTAGCTACAGGAAAAGAGGGGAAGAATCAGTTGCATTACTGATTACAGCCATCACCAACAGGACTATGAACAATTTGTAACAAGTCAGTTAGAAGGAGAAAAGAGGGAACACTCCTTGGCACAACCACCTGATAACAAACACCATGGCATTTATGTCGACCATGTTAAAGCCATTCACCCACCACAGAAATCAAGCCCCGCTGTTGCTGTACCCCCTGACTATCCAGACAGGCAACAAGAGTTGAGGAAGAGATCAAAGCGGAGGAAGAACAGAGAAACCCAGGAAGAGACTGGAAGTTCCATGACGAGCGAAACAACTAGTTCGCCATCACCTGGCAGTGTGGTGGAGTAGAATTGCAAGCAGGGCATCAAGTGGCATCTGAGGAGATTCCATCCAGCATAATATGCTAAGATGTTGGCAGGGAGGGTGCATCATTACTATTGAACCGTCAGTGTCATGTGTCCTTTGAGGGGTGTGGACAAGGGGTATAGTTACAGAGGCAGTACTTGGGTTCTGGTGGCATGGTGTTTGGATACAGTTGTGCTCCAAGGTGTTATTTACTACACATACTTTGCACATTGCAGCTGCTGATGATACTCACAGTTCCTGTTCTTAAGGGATTAACGTCAATTCTAATAACAACACACCTATGATTTTGGAGGAGGGACAGGTAGAGAAGAATTACTGGCCAACATTTTCTTTTCTCCACATATATTGTGCTGCTACTACCTCAGGCGCATCACTGGAGCTAATTATGGCAAGTGGAACCTTCATCATCCATCACCCATGTTACTGCTATTGATGTTGATCCCATTTCCTTTCAGCTGCCTAATCATCCTGCTGCTTAAACAACTCAGCAGCAGCAGCAAGAACAGCAGTCAAAAATTCTGCATCTACATCAGGGCATTTGACAATGACCAGTAACCACTGGCCAACATGACCTGCTGGAACTAGAAGAAACACAAAATAGGAGGCGCTCCTGGTGAAGTATGCCAAGATGTACAATACAATAATCAATACAGATTATACTCACACTTTCAAGTGTTCAGTGTAACATATATATATGTTCAATGAGATGTAGGCATCAGGGAACTCAAAACCGTCCCTCTGGTTATCTCTCTCACAGGCACTCTATAGCTGGGCAGCTCCTCCCAAATCATCCAAAACAAAGAAGCTCATAGAAGAAAACAGAAAAAAAGAGGGGGCGCCCAATAGTGCCTATTATCTTCACAAATCACCCAGTATTGTAAGAAATATAAAATATACTCACAAAGGTAATTGCCAGTTTTTGGCTTATACCAAACACCAGCTTCCAGGCATGTGGGGGAAATTAATCCGCCCCCACTCAGATTTCTTTGGTACCTGGTCCTCCAATAAATAGGTCTCCAACCGGTAGTTTGAAAGGAATGGCTGCTAATATTCTTGAAGTTGTCTCAAATGTAGTTTATTATATAAAATCAAATAAAATTTAACATACCAATTGAAAAATGATGTAACGTTTCGCAGTATCCAAGACCGCTTCTTCTGACCAACTGGTAGTACAAAATGACAAACAAACAAACAAAGCAGCCATCTTTCCCCATTTAAAATTCCCTCCTTCCTTTCTCATTGGATGACCTCAAAGGTCACAGGTCAAAGATCACAGATAATTACCATATACATAATACTATAATATAATGTCTATCAAAAATTCTTTTACATATCAATTCTTAGAGAGATTTTATACATATACATATACATATATATCCAATATAACATTTAAACATTTCTATACAGATTCTATGTATATATATCTAACTCATTTTAGTACATATCAGAATCCTGTACCATAAATTAAATGTCACATTCTATTAAAACTTACATATCACATTTAAAATATTACTTTAAAAATTGAATATTGATTAACAATTTCTCTTTTACATTGAGTTATACTTATTTAACTTAAGGTGAGAGGTATGGAGCAACAGTACTTACATTGAGTTATACTTATTTAACTTAAGGTGAGAGGTGTGGAGCCACAGTACTTACACTGAGTTATACTTATTTAACTTAAGGTGAGAAGTATGGAGCCACAGTACTTATATTGAGTTGTACTTACATTGATTTATACTTATTTAACTTAATGTGAGAATATATTGGTTATTCAGTTATATGCCCATGTGTTCCACTGTTGAACCGCAGAGTTCACAGTTGGAAGAACAGAGGGGCCATTTTCGGTTTGATTATTTAGTTTGCCCATTACTAGCATTATAAGGGTTAATATAATATATTCAATCTCTTTTTCTTATGTGGAATGCCTTTTGAAGGAAACACTAATATAAATAAGGTCTATGGAAAGTTAAATTTAGTTAAGAGGAGGGGGGAGGGGGGATAGATACCATTTGATCATGAACTGGAAGAGAATAAATAAGATGAGAGTGATCATGAGTATATAAAGGTAAAATCATAAAGAGAATTGTTATTCAATATTCAATTTATTTTTGTCTTTGAGCCACTGCTGAACCTGTTTATCAGTGTGGTTCTAGCCCTATATACTTTGCCTTGACTGCTGCACTAGGGCTGTTGCTATCAGATTCATCTGTAGCTTCTCCTGTCAGTCAAAGTTCACCTGAGGCAGCTTGTCAATTAGCTGCTCATTACATGGGTATAAAACACTGCTTCTCCCTGAGGGCTGTGTCAGTTTATTGTCCTTTACTGTTGTTTGTTTCCTAAACTGACTCTTGTTTGGTGTCTGATCTGACCTATGGTTCCATGCCTGACTACTCTTCTGAATTTGCCCTTGTCTGATTCTACATATCTGGTTACTATTCCTGCCAAGCCCCCGTGCACAGATTCACAGCTCAGGTGGCTTTTTTACCTGCGAAAGCAAACAAACAACAAAAACAAGAGAGCGCAAACCGCCTCTAAGTGTAATATGTTCAGTCAAAAGGATAAACCCACCTGTGGTAGGATACTCACTAAACATGGGGGCTATCCCCTGCCTCCAAGAACTGTTCACAAGCACTTGTTTTGCCCCAGGCTAGCAAGATATCTGTATAGGCTGCAATGTATATTCTCCAGTCACCACCACTACACTGCTTCGACTCCATAATTTCAAAGATTTATTAATAAACACATCACATAAAACAATAAAATGTGAAACTCCACTTTGTCAGGGGTCAAACACTTCTGTTTTAAAAAACTCTCCTTATAAACCCTTAAAGAAAAGGATGTGTAACAATGTAGCCTCTAATTTGAGTCATATCGAGAGAGGATGACAATCATCCAGTTAGCTACTCCCATCACACCCACCACAGATCCTACAGATGTGTTCCACTTTGGTATCTCGAACTAGCAAGCCTACCTTTGGCTATCCATTCTAAGAATGGAGTTGCCATCAGGACTAAGCCTCGCAGTGGTCTGTGAAAGGTGAACCGGGAGAAGTAATCTAATACCCTATCATGATAAATAATATAATAAAAAAAATATTATTAATTAAAAACTATCTAGTACAAAAACTAATTTATCTTTATATGATCATAAAGTAGGCTTAGTTCATTGAGACAATGCATCCATTCATAAAGAGACCTATAACATAGTCATCATTTGCGAATAAGTATAAACCTCCGTATATATTCAGGGAGACTCTTATACAAGGCATACTTCAACGCAAAAGGAACATTTCACTCTGTTAAAAATATATAAAATTATCGACCAGTTCCAATACATAATTCTAGATATTATTATTATTTTTATTCTTTATTTATATAGCGCCAACTAATTCCGCAGCGATGTACAATTGGGTACCAACACTTTTTGCGTATCACAATCATACTTGGCCACTAGCCAGAATACTATTGAACTATCGTGAGTTGGAACCTGATCACATTAACATAAAGACGCTGGAAACTAGGGAACTATATCATAGACAAAGTGGTCCTTGAGGGCCCCCCCCCTTACCTTGTTGTCATATAAAATACTAACTTTAGGTCAAAAATAGATACATACAAGTAACTAAAGATCCATATATACCATGAGTGAGAGAACAGAAAAGATAAATCTCTATATTAAACATTGGATATCTATATCCTCATTTAATCCACCAGGATACAGAGTACCCAATTTGTAAATCCAGAAGGATTCACAGCTTCTGAATTGTGACAATTGTGACATACATATCCCCATGACTTTAAAACCCTCCAGTCCACCCTTTGGGCATTGCAAAAAATGTGTAGGGACTCCATGATCAGTCTTATTGTTAGATATCCCTCTTCTATGCTCTCCCAGTCTCTCACGTAAAGTACGTATCGTCCTGCCTATGTATTTTTTCCCACAACCACATAGGATAGCGTAAATTACATACTGACTCTCGCAGTTAATGAATTGTTTGATGGCATATTTTTGGGTATCATTAAAGTTTCTGAATTCCACTGCTTTATTAATCATATGTTTGCAGTTCAAACATTTACTATGATTACACCTAAAATTGCTAACTACTGCAAGAGATTTAAAGATACCTTCTTTTTGTGTAAGGCTTTTAGGTTTACTGGGAGCCACTAAATTTTGAAGATTTTTATTTTTCCTGTTTATTAATTTGGGTGTATCTCCTACGTTTTCTTTAAGGAGTGGGTCTTGTCTCAATATATTACAGGTCTTTTTGAAGATGGTTTTTATATTTCCTGATAGAGCATTATATTGAGTTATAATAGGAATGCTCTTTATGCCACCTTCTCTATTATCATCTTGTTTTACAGTTCTTCTACTTTTGGTTTTAATTAGGAGTGACCTATCTAATCCTGCGGCTTTAAACACTGCTTTTTCTACTAATGCTGTATTATAGCCCCTCTCCAAAAACTGATTTTTTAGAACATCAGCCTGCCTCCAGTACTCGTGCATCTCACTGCAATTGTGATGTAGGCAATGAAACTGCCCATAAAGGATATTCTCAATCCATATATTATGGTGACAACTTTCTGCCCTGAGGTAAGAATTTGCACTTACCGCCTTCCTATACACAGTGCTTGAGATGCACTCACCAGGAGCAGCCCTAAGTTCCAAATCTAAGAAACAGATTTTCTCAGGCTGGACATTGTGTGTAAATTTAATATCAAGGGTGTTATTTTCAAAGTATTGTATAAGTAATTCCAGCTGATCCCTATCTCCATGCCACACTATCAATATGTCATCAATGAATGTACCATAGTATATCAGGCTCACCCCCCACCCATGCCCCCTCCACTCAGCCTCCTCCTCCCATACGCCCATGAAGAAGTTGGCATACGACGGGGATAACCTGGTACCCATGGCAGTTTTAAGTGACTGGAGATAGAATTCACCCTGGTATACAAAAAAATGATGATCTAGTATTATCATGGTGCCCGTGATCTCTCTCTGTCACACTTGCTTGTGGTGCGCTCTGATTGGCTGAGTCTGTTTGGCCCGCCCCTGGTGACCTTTTTATGCCTGGCCATTGAAACCTGTCAGGTGCCCTTTCGTGGTGTTCCAGAGCCAGTGTTGCTGTTGCTGTGTTCCAGTGTTCCTGATTCCTGTGTACCGATTTGGCCTGTTTTGACTACGCTCCTGAGTTCCTGCTTCGTGATCTGACCCGGCTTGGCTGATGTTCCTCCCCGTGACTGATCTGGCTTGTCTGAGAACCTCCTCTGTGATATGACCCGGCTTGGCTGACGTTCCTGCTCGTGATTGATCTGGCTTGTCTGAGAACCACCTCCATGATCTGATCCGGCCTGGATGACTTCCTGCTCCATGACCTGAACCGGCTTGCTACAGAAACCTGCCTTGTTCCTGCTTCCTGCTGCCCGGTGTCGCCGTGGCGACATTCTGACTTCCACTGATCTCGTTACCGGGCTGATCATAGTTGCCTCTTTAACACTTGCAGAGCCGTGTCTCCAGTGCTGAGTCTCCAATAACACTTGCAGAGCTGTGCTTCCGTTGCTGAGCCTTCCTTGGCACTTGCAGAGCGATACCCACTATTGCTGAGCCTCCGATTCTTGAGCTGCTATTATCCCTTGCAGTGCTGCTGTCTCCTTATCTGAGCCTCCATTTACACTTGCAGAGCCGATGCTGTTTATTCGCTACATCTGCTGAGCCGGCCGCGTTGTAAGCCTTGTCTAGACGGCAGCTCATCTTGTCACTAGCAGAGTAGTCGGTTTCCGTTACCGCACCCGCGGGAGGTGCTATTGGCTCTTGCTATAGCTGTGTTCTCTCCACTACACACCCGGTGGGACTATTGGCTCAAGCACTTGCAGCGCAGGGTGGTCTCCGTTGTTACGCCCGTGGGGGCTATTGGCTCAAGCTTGTGCAGTGCAGATTGTCTCCATTATACGCCCGTGGGGGCTATTGGCTCAAGCTAATCCTGTGCAGTTGGTCTCCATTATTACGCCCGTGGGGGCTATTGGCAAGCTCTTGCAGTGTAGCCATCTCCGTTGTTACGCCCGTGGGGGCTATTGACTCAAGCACCTGCAGTTTAAGTTGTCTCCGTTACTACGCCCGTGGGGGCTATTGACTGCAACTTCTCTGCAGACTCTATCACTATTCCGGTACTGCCTAGCAGCTTTCTAGCCTTATGAACTTTAGGTGTTGCATCATCTAACACCAATTGCTGCCTCATCACCACCTTAGGCGTGCCAAACACCACAACAGAGACTGACTGATTATTGTATTTAACCATTGAGTGTCCTCGCTACTGTGTGCCTGTCCTGAGACAGTATATGTGATACTTTTGCTTCTGTATACTGGGCCTGTGAAGGCATATCTGTCAATATATCGCTATTATTTTGTGTTGCCTGTAGAGGGCGATCTTCCTCTTTATTTCTTTTTAATAAAACTGTGTTTTATTCTAACAAGCTAGTCTGAGCGTCTTAAAAACCATTACAAGTAAGAAGTGGATACACCTTAAGATAAACTCCTTTTGAACCAACGGCATATATGGATCTAGATCTAAAACATAATTGATAGCTTTTAGTCCTAAATTGTGTTGAATAGAGTTGTAAAGAGAGACCACATCTGACAACACCCATAGATAGTCTTCCTTCCAGACAATGCTCCCAAGCTGTTCCAACACATGTTGGGAATCCCTTATGTGTGAATGAAGCTATACAAAATAAGCCTGGAGGTCATGATCTATATAGGCAGATAGATTGGCTGACAGGGAGTTCATTCCTGCGATGATGGGCCTTCCTGGAGGTTCTGTTATACTCTTATGGTGTTTAGGTATATGGTAAAACATAGCCACGTCCAGAATGGGATTATATAGGAATTTAAAGTCATTGTCCGTAATTATTTTTTAGAAATGGGACAATCAGCAAGGTAAAGGAGAAAGTTATCTAAAACCCTTAAGGACTACGTGACGTGATATGACCGTCACGGCCCTTATACCCTTAAGGACCAGTGACGGTCATAGCACGTCATGTACTTTTTACTTACAGCGATCTACCGGGAGCGATGTATGTAAAAACTGTGCCTAAAATTGATCGCTCCAAGACCGGAGCGATCTCTCTTAGGCCTCAAAGCGGCGCGCCGGTACGTGTAACAGGTCACGTGTACCGGCACGTCGGCTAAGATCAAAGCAGTCCTTAAGAGAAGGTAACTTCCCTGGACCGCTGGTACTTAAGGGGTTAATAAACGGAAGGAGTCCAAGAGAGGATGCAGAGGAGGTAGGAAAAAGACTAAACAATTAGGTATCCCCGAAGGTTCAAAGGAGATGGTATATTTAACCTCTCCGATTTCAATCTAATCCCTAAAAAAGTGTCACTCCTAAAAAAAGGAATGAAATTTGTCCCTATTGCACATCCAAAAGGTTATCAGTTTTTTATAGATTTAAATAAATTTATGAGGAAAGCTACATTGTGTAGATGTTTTAAAGAAAGGGAGCTTAAACAAAACCATGAGGATGTGCGGGCTGGTGACAAAGGTGACATTAACTCTCGGGACGATGTGCTGAACTTACTATTGGAATTAAAATCAGAATCAGCACTTGATGAGTACAATATAAATAGTCAAATAGAAACCTTGGAAGATGCTAATGAGGAACCCCGAATAAAACACTTAGGTTTTAAACCAAAATCTACTTTCTATCCTGCCCAGAGTAAAGGTCCATATATTGATCTATTATATAAATGCATAATGGAAGAATACAATGAGGTGATAAAAAATTAGACAATTAAAAGGTTCAATATAGATAAAGGTGAAAAGGAGGCATTGGTTAATCTCTCAAAAAATAACCTATCACTATAAGAGAGGCAGATAAGGGAGGTGCCACGGTGGTTCTAAACACATCTGACTATCTCAAGGAAGGGTTTAGGTTACTTGGAGACAGAGTCACATATAGCAAATTGGGATTTAACCCCAATCAAGTTTTTAATGATGTCCTACTTAAGATTTTGGATGAAGCCAAGTGGAGAGACATCATTACGGACACTGAATATAAATTCCTATCTAATCCCACTCTGGACATGGCTATGTTTTACCATATACCTAAACTCCATAAGAGTATAACAGAACCTCCGGGCAGGCCCAACATCGCAGGAATGAACTCCCTGTCAGCCAATCTATCTGCCTCTATAGATCATTACCTCCAGGCTTATATTGTACAGGTTTGTTCACACATAAGGGATTCCTAATTTGTGTTGGAACAGCTTGGGAGCATTGTCTGGAGGGAAGACTATCTATGGGTATTGTTAGATGTGTTCTCCCTTTACACCTCTCTTCAACACAATTTAGGATTGAAAGCTATCAATTATTTTTTAGATCTAGATCCACATACTGTATGGTGTTGGTTCAAAAAGAGTTTATCTTAAGGTGTATCCACTTCATATTTAATCATAATTTTTTGTATACCAGGGTGAATGCTATCTCCAGACACTTGGAACTGACATGGGTACCAGGTTTGCCCCCTCGTATGCCAACCTCTTCATGGGCCTGTGGGAGGAGGTAGCTGAGTGGAGGGGGCATGGGGGGGCGAGCCTGGTATACTATGGTAGATTCATCAATGACATATTGATAGTGTGGCATGGAGATAGGGATCTGCTGGAATTACTTATACAATACTTTGAAAATAACACCCTTGATATTAAATTTACACACAATGTCCAGCCTGAGAAAATCTGTTTCTTAGATTTGGAACTTAGGGCTGCTCCTGGTGAGTGCATCTCAAGCACTGTGTATAGGAAGGAGGTAAGTGCAAATTCTTACCTCAGGGCAGAAAGTTGTCACCATAATATGTGGATTGAGAATATCCTTTATGGGCAGTTTCATTGCCTACATCGCAATTGCAGTGAGATGCACGAGTACTGGAGGCAGGCTGATGTTCTAAAAAATCAGTTTTTGGAGAGGGGCTATAAAACAGTATTAGTAGAAAAAGCAGTGTTTAAAGCTGCAGAATTAGATAGGTCACTCCTAATTAAAACCAAAAGTAGAAGAACTGTAAAACAAGATGATAATAGAGAAGGTGGCATAAAGAACATTCCTATTATAACTCAATATAATGCTCTATCAGGAAATATAAAAACCCTCTTCAAAAAGACCTGAAATATATTGAGACAAGACCCACTCCTTAAAGAAGACGTAGGAGATACACCCAAATTAATAAACAGGAAAAATAAAAATCTTCAAAATCTAGTGGCTCCCAGTAAACCTAAAAGCCTTACACAAAAAGAAGGTATCTTTAAATCTCTTGCAGTAGTTAGCAATTTTAGGTGTAATCATAGTAAATGTTTGAACTGCAAACATATGATTAATAAAGCAGTGGAATTCAGAAACTTTAATGATACCCAAAAATATGCCATCAAACAATTCATTAACTGCGAGAGTCTGCATGTAATTTACGCTATCCTATGTGGTTGTGGGAAAAAATGCATAGGTAGGACTATACGTACTTTACGTGAGAGACTGGGAGAGCATAGAAGAGGGATATCTAACAATAAGACTGATCATGGAGTCCTTAGACATTTTTTGCAATGCCCAAAGGGTGAAATGGAGGGTTTTAAAGTCATGGGGATAGAAAGAATTGACATGAACGTTTCCAACCGCATGTCACAATTCAGAAGCTGTGAATCCTTCTGGATTTTCAAGTTGGGTACTCTGTATCCTGGTGGATTAAATGAGGACATAGATATCCAATGTTTAGTATAGAGATTTGTCTTTTCTGTTCTCTCACTCATGGTATATATGGATCTTTAGTTACTTGTATGTATCTATTTTTGACCTAAAGTTAATATTTTATATGACAACAGGGTAAGGGGGGGCCCTCAAGGACCATTATGTCTATGATATAGTTCCCTAGTTTCCAGCGTCTTTATGTTCATACGATCAGGTTCCAACTCACAATAGTTCAATAGTATTCCGGCTAGTGGCCAAGTATGATTGCTATACGTAAACATTGTTGGTATCTAGAATGATATATTTGAACTGGTCCTTAATTTTATATATTTTTAACAGAGTGAGATGTTCCTTCTGCGTTGAAGTATGCCTCGTATAAGAGTCTCCCTGAATATACATAGGTTTATACTTATTCGCAAATGATGACTATGTTATAGGTCTTTTTATGAATGGATGCATTGTCTCGATGAACTAAGCCTACTTTCTGATCATATAAAGATAAATTATTTTTTGTACTAGATAGTTTTTAATTAATAATATATTTTTTATTATATTATTCATCATAATAGGGTGATTAGATTACTTCTCCTGGTTCACCTTTCACTGACCACTGCCAGGCTTAGTCCTGATGGCAACTCCATTCTTAGAATGGATAGCCATAGGAAGGCTTGGTAGTTTGCAATACCAAAGTGGAATGCATTCGTAGGATTTGTGGTGGGTTGACTGGTGTAGCTAATTGGATGATTGTCATCCTGTCTCGATATGACTCAATCCAATTAGAGGCTACATTGTTGCACATCCTTTTCTTTAAGGGTTTATAAAGCGGGTTTTTTAAAACAGAAGTGTTTGACCCCTGACAAAGTGGCATTTCAGTCATGAAACGCATAGGGTTAATATTTTATATTTTATTGTTTTTTGTGATTTGTTTATTAAAAAACGTTGAAATTATCGAGTCGAAGCAGTGTCATGGTGGTGACTGGAGCCTACACAGATGTCTTGCTAGCTTGGGGCAAAACCAGTGCTTGTGAACAATCCTTGGAGGCAGCGGATAGCCTCCACTTCTAGTAAGTACTCTACCACAGGTGGGTTTCTCCTTTTGACTGAACATATTATACTTAGAGATGGTTTGCGGTCTCTTATTTTGTTGTTTGTTTGCTTTCCTAGACTCTACTGGTAAGGGATAGTACTACCCGCACCTCAGGAGAAGCTGCACCGCTGAAGTGCGTTCCTGGACAAAGACATAAAAAAAAATCAGAAACATTGTATTCCTGTATATTCCTGGTTGAGTGCACCTAAAGAAACTGTGGGCTTTTTACCTGGTCACCCTGGGTTGCGATTATCTGCACGGGTGAGCAACATCTTTGCACTATGGATTCCAACTAAGGTAAACTGTTACAACAAGCTTAAGTCCTACATATCAATGTTTATTCAGGGCTTGTGCCTCTAATAAGTCTAAGTCCTACAAATCTATGTTTCCTCAGGGCTTGGGCCTCTAACAACAAATCTAACAAATCATCCTCTACAAAATACTCTATCAAGTCAAGTACCAGTCCACCCCAGTAGCAGCTTATGTCAGGGGGTTCCTGTCTCTATCACTTTACATACAAATTTCTTTTTTTATTTTTTTTATTAACTGTCCCCCCAATACCAGTTAAAAAAACCCTCTAAAACAAATACCCTGTTCAACTGATTAATTCCCCAGACTCCACCCACCAACACAGGCACCCTTCTCAGACCCCTTTTATACCATGACTGATGTTTTTTTTTTAATTATTTTATTTAGGATGTATTTTTTATTAATGCCTTTGGGAAATCAAATAATATTTGCTATGTGTTGTGTGTAAATTCAAAGTTCCCATTGATTTCAGTGGAATGAGCCGGGCGAAAAAAGCAGAAAATCTGCATTTTTGTTTGAAATTATTCACAAATCAGCAATTGCCATTATTCGTTTGAGGGAAAATTTTTAACCCTTCCCTACTCATACCACTAAAGCATCAGATTATGCACATATACAAAACATGAATGAAATATGAAACTCCGCAAGGAATTGGGGACCCCTCACAGTTTCCAAGTTAATAATAAAAAGTCAGAAGACAATTTTATGCTGCTTCATACAAATTACTTAAATGTCAACCCTGTATAGAGCATTTATAATACAGAGACGGGATTCTTTATTGTTAAGAAAAAAGATGGGTCCTTGCAGCCCTGCATTTACTACAGTGGTCTCAATAAAACTGCTGTTAAGAACAGTTACCCGCTCCTTCTCATTGTGTAACTACTGGATCATCTTAAGGGGGCTTCAGTTTTCACTAGACTGGACCTACACAGTGTCTTTAATCTCATTCACATTAAAGTTGGTGATTAATGGAAAACATTTTTAATACTCGTTATGTCCACTATGAATACCTTGTGATGCCATTTAGCCTTTGTTATGCCCCTGCTGTCATTCAAAGACTGTTCCGAGATATGCTGCTTTCCCATGAGGTTATCTGTCTTGATGATATCCTGCTCTATTCTTCAACTCTTAGGTTGCATCTCCGACAAGTGCAAGCAGTGCTACAACATCTTAGGGACAATTCCCTTTTTGTCAGTTTGGACAAGTACGAAAATCCGCCTCCGCTTGTTGGTATACAAGGTCATCGCTGTTACCCAATGGGCTGTTCCTGCCATTCAACTTTCATTGGGTTTGCAGGTTATTATAGGAAATGTATTCACAATTTTTCTGGCATCATCGCACCTATTACCGCCCCCACCAAAACCCCCGTGAATCCTAAGCATTAGCCCACTCCTGCACTCCACGCCTTTGCCACATTAAAAAAGGCATTCACTTCATCTTCTATTCTTCTAATTTGCACTGGAGGTTGATGTTTCCGAACAAGCTGATGGAGCAATTTTGTCACAGCATAATCCACTTTCCTCTAAACTTCATCCATTTTCCTAAGCCGTAATGTAACTTAACGCTTAACGTAACTACTACATTGGAAACCATAAATTACTAGCCATTTCCCTGGCTTGGTACTTACAGGCCACAAAAATATACAGTTTTTAGAATTTGCCAAATGCCTGAACCCCTAGACAGGTATGTTGGGCATTATTTTTTACCTGCTTCAATTTCCTCATCTCCTATCATACAGGTTCCAAAAATGTCAAGGCACATGCTCTTTCCATCAGTTTGAACTAAGTGGTTCTCCCAATTGCACTGTACCTATACCTGTACCTCTGTATCTCAGTGGTATTCCTGAGTTGCCTCTTTTCCTATATCTGCATTAGGGGGTTCTCTGCAAGTGTTCTTTACCTGGCTGACAATTCTTCCATCCTGGTCTGGGCCCCTGCTCAACTCGGATCGAATATCTGGCTTCACAGCCTGCACCTCTAACTCAGCTTTGGCTGCAGCAGGGAAAATTGTGACCAGCTTTGCTCACCAACTTCGCTCCCTATCGCCGCACTCTGACTTCAGATCTGGACTAATCTGTGACAAATGTAGGATCTATGTCTCTCTCTGTCCCAGTTACTGTCAGTTGAAGTTCAGGTGAAGACTCTTCTGTATCACAATGCCTGTGATTCCTGTCAGTCTTATCTGTGGCAGACACTGATTTGCTGTGTTGGTTTGGCCCGCCCCCCGGTGACCTTTTTATACCTGGCTATCACATATGTCAGATGCCCTTTCATGGTGTTTCTGAGCCAGTTATACTGTTGCTGTGTTCCGGATTCCTGTGTACCGAATCGGCTTGTCCTGACTATTCTCCAGTGTTCCTGCTCGTGTATGATCCGGCCCGTCTGACTACCACCCTTGGATCCTGACCCGGTTTGGCTGACGTTCCTGCTTGTGTATGACCCGGCTTGTATGACTACCTCCTACGTGCTCCGACCCGGCCTGGTTGACTTCCTGCTCCGAAGATCGACTCCTGCTTGTTCCAGTGACCTGCGTTCCAGTTGTCGCTGCCGCGACATTTTCATCTGCTGTTCCAGCCTTTGGTGTGACTGCCTTGCCTGGTGTACTCCGATCAGTGCAGTGTTTCTACCTGTGCAGAGCTGTGCAGTGGTACGCCTCCCTCATACTGCAGAGCCTTGCTATACCGCTGAAAAGCCTCGAGTAAACGTGCCTTTTAACCCTAGCAGTGCTGCCTTGGTTCCACTCTCTCTACTCCCGTAAGAGTCTCGTTCTCGGTGATACTCCTGCTGAGTTGGCCACTCTCCGTCGGCAGCTCTGTACATCCTTGCAGAGTATTCACATCCGTTGGGCCGGTTGGGCGCCTAAGACTCTCTCTCTTTGCAATACTGGGCGATTCCGTTATACAGAGTGGTGGCAGGCAAAGGCATCAGCGTTAGCAAATTCGGTAACTACGCCCGTGGGGCTATTGGCTCTTGCACGTCATACCCCGGTGTCTGGTTAAGTCTGAGGAGGCTTGGCAGCTCTCGCATTGCAGGCCGGTTCCAATTACGCCCGTGTGGGCTATTTGCACTTGCATTAGCTGAAGCAGTTCCAGTAGGTACGCCCGAGGGGGCTAAGTGGATTCCTGTGCTTCTTCTTACTGAACACCATGGCGAGGCAGTCCTGTATCCAGCCTATGATGAACTTTGTCTCCAGCACAGCCTTATAACACCCAGGGCGTTCCAAACATCCACATCTGAGACTGACTGTTATCAAGGACTTAACCCTCTGTGGTTATATTCCATTCTACTGCTGTGTATTTGTACATGTAATACGTTTGTGCATTTACAATTGTATCTATCAGTCCATACTGCTGGTGTATATCAACTGCCACTAGAGGGCGTACCTTTGCCTTAACTTACTCTAAATAAATTGTGTTTTTATTTCACACACTGGTCTGAGAGTCTTTAAAAACCGTTACAGTCTGCTTTTCTCTGACTGTGTCACTTTTCAGGTAATGTTATTTTTTTTAAACTGTCCGTATGTTAATGTCATTGTCAGTGTCATGTCTACAAATCACATCCATACTCCATGCACCCACAAGCAATTCCAGTTCTCCTTCTTTGTCTGTCTGCCCTTACACTACTAGCTAGCCTCAAAATTCCCTTTCTCTCCAAAGGACTGCATTGTCAGCTTTGCACTACAGTACTTGACAGACCAGCGTTAGCTTCAGAATCACCAGCACCTTGCAATAAAAGAATAAAAAGCACAAAATCTGGTGCAGCACCCTCCACACCTCATCATATGCTTGTCCCTCTTGTTTTTGTGGATGTTGGAGAGAATGTGTGTAACTAACATAGTATATCACATTATACCCCTTGCCAGATTGTCCTGTCTTGAATGTATGATGCATTGTTTGATTGTGTAGTACTTGTCACTCAGTCTCAGCCAGCTCATTTAGGAAGGATCACCTGCCTAGCTGGTGTCCTCCCAGTTCTTACAAATGTCCGTGATACATGGACAATGAATACCAAAGCCATACAAAAACATATCATTAACCAGAAAAGTATGGAGAGTCAAATTCTGAACATAACAAAAAGAGACCAAAAGACGCGTGCATAGATTTTTCAGAAAAAAAAGGTCCATGACATCAGTAAAAGAGTAAAGCACCTAAAATTGAAATGAGCAGATCACATAGCAAGAAGACCTGACAGTAGATGGACCAAAGAAAATTTGGAATGGATTCCAATCTATACTTAACACCCATGAAGAATACCAAAGACAAGATGGATAGAGGAAATTACAAGATTTGTTGGTAAACAGTGGAAACAAATAGCACAAGACAGAAGTTGTTGGAAACTTGCAGAAGAGGCCTTCATCCTGCAGTGGATCAACAAAGGCTGAAGATGATGATGATGATGAGATAGAAAATGTACTGTATATTTTTTAATATAATGGTCTTCGCCAAGCAATACCATAGAGTCAATGCGCAGAGATCTAAACATTGGATCTGTGGTATTGCCCTACGAGGACCTTGAGATCCTCACAGGGCTTTACCATTGGCTGGCAGCAGAAGGTCCTGATAGGCATTGAAGGAAGAAGGCAGCAAATGCAAGCTTGCCACAAGCAGGGAACATGAAATCAGACTTCATCTAAGGGTTATTTTATGAGGGTGGATTGCACTGGGGGAGACAGGGAATGTATCTGGCAGTTTTGGGAAAAATGTTAGTGAGTATCAAGCTCTCCTGCAATTACACAAAAAAGTGGAAAGAGTAGAAACCAATACTTAACCATTAAATAAATAATCCTAAAAAGTATGTAAAAATACAGTGAAAATAATGGCGATCAGAACAAAAACACAATGATTGAAAATGAAAAAAATGAAACAATTCCCTTGATGAAAAGCAGAATATCTATAAAAAATACAGATATTGTTTACTAAATGCTCATAGATAGTCTGTAATAAAATAAGATATGTTACCAGTGTTTTTCTTTTCTCAAAAGTGAAAATTGAATGGCTAGAGATGGAATGAAAATCAGGTATGGAGATATAATAAAGATGAAGATAATGATGATTAGCAGGTTAGAGTTGATAAAGTGGCAGGGGAGGGCTGGCCTGGGGGGCAGGGTGGCAATTGCCCCCTGGGCTGGCCATGTGTCTGGGCTGGTAGGCCAGTGCCTCACTCAATCTCCCACTTGCTGCTGTAAATGAGATAGCTCAGTGGTAAATTCCCTGACTATGAAGCCTATTCAACCTCAGGGGTGCAGGTTCGAATCCTGGCAGGGCCAACTCAGCCCTTCATCCTTCCATTGATTGGGTAATAATAACACCTATTATTTCAGCTGCCGATTTGGTTAATTCCGAGAGCGTGCGCTGACAGAGCTTTGAGTCCCACTAGGAGAAAGGCGCTATATAAATACTAGTTATTATTATAATGAAGCTACACTAGTGATACCACAGAGCTTGTGAAATGAATCTATATGCAAGTGATACCGCAGAGCTGCAATCCAAACATAGCTGCACTAGTAGCATAATCCATTTCCCTTGCAAGCTCTATGGCATCACTATTCAATCTTTTTTTTAACCCTTTGAGTGTCAGAGGGGTACACAACACATTGAAAAAGCAATGTGTTGTGTACCCCTCTGGCACTCACAGGGTTAAATTGTAAGCACTGTAGTATCACAAACATAGCCCCATTTCAACAGTAAGCTCTGTGGTACAACTTGCTTTAATTCACAGCATTAAGGACAATTTTAAAATTAAGGAAACAGGGATGGGCTGGGACAATGGGCTTGGACGCTAGGTATGGGCCACTTATTTGTATTTGCCCCCTGGGCCGTATGGTGCCAGCCCTCCCCTGTAAAGTGGCCTTGTCCACTAGAGAGCACTGTACCTGTAGCAACTCAATTGCAGTGTAAAACAAAAAGAGGGAGAGAAAGCCAATCCAAGTGCAGGAATTTTATTGAACAACGAGGTAAAAAATGAAAGGGATTGTAATGTCAGAAAACAAGTATTAACTATATGGTAGATTCAATTAAAAGAGAGTACTTGCACTTTTTCGTATCTCTCAAACCGTTATGATAGATATAGGAAAATAAAGTTCTCCGCTCCTTCCCCTTTCTGTTTGACAAGCTGTAAAGCTGTCAGAAGCAGATTCTGGTCACTTGAACAGATGTGGCTCTTCAGCAGCGCTGATATAATGGTATCTAAAGATAAACTCTTAATCAGAATGGTCTACAATGTGTGCTTGCAAACCAGGCACACTTTGTAGACTGTTCCGATTAAGTATTTATTTTTAGGTATCGCTATGTCGGCACTGCTGAAGAGCCTCCGTCTAATCCAGGAACCAGAATCTGCTTCTGACAGCTTTACAGCTCGTCAAGCAGAAAGAGGAGGGAGCGGAGAACTTTATTTTCCTATATCTCTCAAACCATAAGGGTTTGAGAGATACAAATAAGTGCAAGTACTCTCTTTTAATTGTATCTACCACATAGTTAATACTTTTTTTTATGACATTACTATCCCTTTAAGTATTTCACTCACATTTGCCATTCATGGGCTTTGTGCACATCACGGGGTCTCCCTTCTTGTTAGCCAACGTTCTGTGTTCTCCTGAACTCCTACCCATGCCACCTGGTCCTCTTTGGTTCTGGGAGCTGAAGCTGAGCACCCCCCCACACACTTCACATACGATTAAGAAGGCAAAATTGTGTGTGTTATACCAGAGATTTTACGGGTCTTCAAACACACAGGCATCAAAAGTCTGGCCATAACAAGGTAAGATGAGAACTAACAATGCTAATTCCCTGCATATTATGCTAAAGTGCCACACTCTTGCCACCAAAATACAAAGGCCAATTACTCAAACTCTTGTATAGAAAAATGACTGGTACGACATGGGCACATTTTAAACCTATGTAAAGCAAAGTAAACTTTTCTTAAGGTGACAGGTCCACTTAATGCTTATGGCCAATGCTGTTAGTTTCTACTTTTAAACGACCACTTTAAGGCTGACGTACTAAGAAGAATTTGAGCAATTTAGTGCAACTAAGCCATGAAGAACAAATACCACTGTCTAAAATGTCAATTATTTTAAATAAAGCTTTTATTCCCTTGACTACAAGACATCTTAACATACTCTTCAAATGTTGGAAAAGGGTTAAAGTTCACCTCTCACTGTAGTTTAGCTTATTTGTCAGATAATTAAAATCTGCTTCTATGTTGTACTGGCTTTTTGTCTTTAAAATAAATCATTTTTCAGAAATGAATCTGCTTTGATGGAACAGTGTGATATTTTATGCTAATCCCCTGCACAGAAAATATATTAGTTTCGTGTGAGACAAAAATTAGCCCTCACAATGCTATGTATTAGAAATTTCCCCTGTTTTGGTCTCTGCCAGGTTCATTCACAACGCTGTATGCAAAGGCAAATTAAGGCTCCATAGGGTCCTAGGCAAGGTACCAATTTGGGGCCCGACACCCCTCGATCAGGTGCTGCTGTCAGGTAATGGCACTGTGTCTCAAATGAAAGAATGGAAGTGGGGCAACCGGTTGATGACGGCTCCTTTAAACAAAAAAGGCATCTGACCCAAGATGTTAGTGGCAGCAACATCAGGGCCTCTGTCTGTGACCTATTACTTTCCATCAGGTTCCTTCATATTGCCATGGGTCTTTTGGGATATAAGGTATCCCAGGCATGGGCCCTTGGTTCCATGTGCTTACAAGGATTCAGCTGCACTACACGACAAGGCCAACATAGGCTGAAATGTACGTCTGTGGTTTTGCTGTCTCTCGTGCAGAGAACATTTGCCTGACATTTCGTAGCTAGACTATCTGTGGGCAGGACCAGTCTGATATGGATATGGAAATTTCCTCTCTGCATTGGCACATGGGATTGAAAAACATGACTTGTAGCACCATTGAGAGGCCACCATGCCTAAGAACAATACACTTTATCTTGTTTGTGCTTGATGGGTGCTCGTTACATTTGTATGTGACCCTAGGCGGTAGCCTAGATTGCCATAATGGATGATCCAGATCTGGCTGTGTGTGTGGTTAAATTGGCCCAGTATGGAAACTAAATAGCATAAATTGCTAATTGTGCCATTTGCAAATAAAGGTTAATTTCTCATAAAATGTCTATACTATAAACAAATGATTAACAAGGCACTCAAAGGGTTAAATTAAAAGAAAAGTGCATTCATCCCCTATGGTGCAGTTGCTCCAGTTCATCTTATTACATCAGACATTCTGAGTTTTGCCAAAAGGGATTTTTTGCTTTCACATCACCTTTATGTCAGGGTCCAGGGGAGCCGAATTCTTGTAATACTAGTAAAGTCTGGTGGTATTTAGATTACTTGTGCATAAAAGCAATCCATCATATCAATTACAGTATATCCAGTTAGTGCAAAGTTACAATGCCCAGGGGTTAATCCTTTTTTAATGCATACTTATATGCTATTGTGTTTATCCAGTTTTAATTTCTTAATTGTTTGATAGAACATTTAATCTTCATTATCCACTTTCATAGCGAGAACATATATATTTGCAAATTTTACACTGCCACTGTTTTGCTCTTTGGAAGAATAAACAGGATTTTTGGTAACAATGCAATGAGAAATGTTTCTTAGAAAATGACAAGCATCATATTTATAAATCTAGAGCCATTCAGTGCCCAATACGTTGATGATGCTTATCCCACCAGTAGCAAATGACTTGATTGTGTCTTTTGTCATCTCTGTTATTAAAGTTATATCCTAAAAAATGAATAGGGTTCAAATGCTTTTATATATCATGCAATCCAAGCCAAGATTTGTAAAAATATTTATTTGGTGCATAAACCCCCACATTTATTATAAATATGGAGGAAGCTGTAAATATGACTGTTTTTGAGTCCTCTTTGTTCCTTCAAATGATAAGGCAATGGATGGTATGATTGAGGTAAACAAATAAATGAGAGATAATTTTCAGTGAACTGATTTCTGATCCCAAAACAATTATCATAGTTTATGTTTTTATCAGCTTTCTTAACAAGCCTGATAAACCACTTTTACTTTTTATTTTTAAAGATTTTATCATTTTCTCACCAAAGAAAAAAATTAAAAAAAAACTGTCTAGGAGTACACAATATTTTTGGGTTTGAGCCCTTTAAATTTTTTGGTGACATTGTACCTTTAACTTTCTTAACTAAATGTACAAAGTTACATACAAATAAATGAAATAAATGTGAGTATAAAGCAATTCAGAAGAGATGACAGTATAAAACACACGCTGGAAACAGCTTTGTGCATCGGCTCCATAGAATAACTTAAGAATTGGAGAAGTAATATCACTGGAGAAGTCATCTCCACTTTATTACCTCTTTAACACAGTGTAGTGCATCTCCCCCCCCCTCCCAACTGTTAACCAGCTTAATTTCCTGCCAGCACGGAAGTTGGATCAAAAGAAAAGGCATACAAAAAGTAATAAAAAATGTCTGAATATGTAGGCAGTAAGTCCCAGAACTAAGGAGACATCCACATAAGTAATGTTAAACAAATTGAGAGCTACACAGGGACAAAGCAACAGATATTAATGAATGCTATCTATACTCAAAAACTACATATCACCTATCTCCCACAACGGTGGACAAAGGGAATGTAGCTAGTACCCCTAACCACAACACATATATAGGCATAATATAGAGAGTAACCTCTACTGTTACTCTAAATGTACATAATATTTTAATTTCAATCAATATGACACACAAAAAGATATTAATACAATTAGGAACATAAAATCAAGATAATAATCACTTCTCATAGTCTACATATATCAGTTTAATAAATAAAATATTGCAATATGTCATACACTTACAAAGAAAATTAAATCATAATAAATAAAATGAGAAAAGATGCAAATCTATACTACAAAACTCTCCAATTATCAAAGCTAAAACTAGATTATGAGAGTACAGAGGGACCAGGTGATACACCAAACAAAATCACTTTCTAAATAATGATCACAGCACTTCACCGTAAATATGCCCGTCCTCCTAGGAGTTTTAACAAATATCATGGGATTCACTAGTGACCACTTTGTGGTGATATCCCCAGTGGGTAACCCGTCACTCCGCTCTCCACCAATCAATCCCACATGAAATAAATATAAACATATATACCTTCTTCTATGGTTCCAAATATGCTCGACTTAGACCAGAGTTCAGAAACGCCTTATCACTGATAACGAACACCTAGATCTAACTGCCAGATCCGCATTCAATAAGCCCTTAGTAATTTTATGTCTCAAACCACCATTTGAAGTACTCGACTTCTCATGAAATGGTTCCAGTCAATACATAAGAATAATAGAAATAATTAAATGTACATTATCTCGGTCATCACATTTCAAACATAAAAATAATATAATGAAAGCAGAGCATCAACTCTAACGTAATAAAGAAGTGTACACTTCAAATCTATACTTCCCCTCAATCCTGGTACCTAGGGTAATAGAGGGAAACAGATAAATAGTCCCCTTAGACTAAAATACATACTGCAACCCTACAATGTTACTACAACAGGAAGTTAGTGTTGGGGGCAAAAGACAAAGGCACTCAGCCCACTAACATTTTTTTCAAGGCATATGTTGCTGTAGGACTCACACGTTTTACTTTCAGCTATTTATTTCTCCACTTCAGCCCTTGCAAGAAGTAATATTGCAGCTAGAGATCTTGCAGTTATAGAAAACAAAAAGATAATATCCAGTCTGCCCTTTGAAAATATATAAAAAAAACCAGATATGACTTATTTATCAAAAGGCATTTCCATGGTTATATAAAATTCCACTGCTGCTGCCTCCACTGGCTCCTCGGTTGCGGCAGAAATGTATACCAGGAAAGACCCCCCTTGCATACATACCAGACCGTTGCCTGAGTCCCAGTGAGGGAATTTGAACAGAATGCAGCTGGAATGTGTACTTATGTACCTCTTAGCCAATCAGCTTCTAGTGGGTTTTGTCATTCACCCCTAGAAGCTGATTGGCTGGGAGGTGCAAGAGCATACATCCCAGCCAATGGCAGGCTGGCATCCTTTTTGAACCAAGACAATCCATATAAAAAGCCAGTATCTGTTCAAAATTCCCTCATTGGCACTCGGGCAAAGGCCCATTACATATGCAGGGGGGGTCTGTGCTGGCAGACTTTGCTGCCAGTGGAGCCAGTGGAGGCGGCGGCAGTGGAATTTTATTCAACCATGCAAATGCTTTTGATATATAAAAAACAGATATGACTTATTTATTTGCAAAGGACACACTAGATATTATTTATGTTGAATATGCCACACTGCATTTAACCCTTTGAGCGCCGGAAGGGTAACCCTCCGGCACTCAAAGGGTTAACTATAGCATATCTTGGGGGTGTTTCTTTTTATTTAAAATATTACATTGGCATTTATTTTTATTTTATAGGAAAGAAGACAGAAGAAAGAAGATATGAGAAAACATAAGAAGAAGGAAGAAAGAAGAAGAAGTGGAAGACGGAATGTAGCTGACCAGGGTGCTGAAGACTCTGCTAGACATCAGGATTAATCGTAAATGTTCCTTTTCAAGAGCTGTTTTTTACCATAGTTGGATTAACCTTGTGAGTGCCAGTGGGGTAAGCATACTACATTCTTTTCATACTTTGGATATATTGATTTGGAGCTTAGGGCCCCATATCCACTTGTCACTTAGGTTTTTTTTATTGTTTTTTTACTTTCAATTCCTGCATTGGCACCTTGGGGATGCGTTAAGGCACTCTGCATCCAAAAAAACTGGGTGCAGATTTTCACACAATAAAGTGGGTCCCTTATTGGATCTTAGTGCCTAACGCATGGAATTGAATGTCAAATTTTAGAGTAAACATTTTTACAATACGCGAAAAAACTGCAACATTTTTAGCCTGAGTTTGACTTTTTTATACAGTATTTTTTCATAGTAAAGGTAATTGCATTGCTTACCTTGCTTGAAAGTTGGCTTTTTTTGGCCAACTGGATCAACTGAATCGAGTCCTATGTCTGAAGACAGAATGAGACTGATTACCTTAATATTTCAGGTATAATACAGACCTGTGTATAATACACAGGTGTATATTTAAACCAAGATTTAAGCTACCCACCAAAAAAACATTCACACATCCAATGCATAGACATCTGTGCACTGACACGACAGTAGTGCCCTGCGAGGACCTTCAGGACCTCAAAGGGCATCACCCTTATCTCAAATTAATACAAGTCCTTACAGGAAGAGGGCTATAAATGCAAGCATGCCACCTGTTGCACAGGCATTCCAGATGCCTCTGAAGGGAGGGAGTAGAGAGAGCGAATGGTGGCAGCATATTGAGGTGAGTGGAGGAAGGGAAGCTGACATGTGGGGATACATAGAATTTTTTTTTCTTGTCTATAATATGCACCGCCCACTTAAGGTGAAAAGGGGCAAAATTGTAAGTATTATACGTGAGATTTTACAGTAAATCCATTAAATTTAAGTATATATTCTTGTTTGTTTAATGGCCTTTAATTTCCTTATAAAAGGAATATTTTAAAGGGATAGTAATACTTCATTTTATCTTTATTTTATTTTGTAGGCATTAAAAAAACATGAAGAACGATATAAGTCTAATCTCTCAAACCTTTATGGTTTGAGAGATATTCACAAGCAAAGTTTCCCCTCCCGCCCCTTTTACCTTTTGTAAGCCATCTCTTCTCAGATGTGGAATATGGTTGTAAGACCAGACAGATAACAGAAGGGGACAATCTTTTTCCTATGAGAAAATGAAAGCCCTGCCCTCCTTGACAAGCTTTTCAAGTTTTTCTCTTATCTTAATTGAAGATTGTCCCTCTCTGCAGTCTACCTGGGCACCTTCCTTCTGATCTGGCTGAACAGTGTTACATCAGTAAAAGGGGCAGGAGGGGGTTATTTTGTTATTGAATTACTCTTCAACTACAACTCTGATAGAATTGAAATAACACTCTCCAAAGTCCAAATACTATGATGATTAATTAGAGCTGCTTTTATTATGAAACATTACTGTCCCTTTAATATTATTGATGTTTATAGAATTTGTGGAAAAAATGCCATGCTGCATTTGACCACATATGTTCATCTAGAGAAAGAGTTGATTTGATTTTCCATTTTACTAGTACCAATTTGTCAGTCTGTCAAGGTGTGCATTTCTAAATTTCTTTTTTATTGAAAGGGATCATTAATCCCTTTCTGAAAAAAATATACAATAAAAATAAAATAATAATAATGAAATAAAATAAAAAAAATGTACACATTTGGATGTTTGGAATTCTTGCTCTTCAAAGTCCATCTGTATCTGCAGACAATAAAAGTATTTATATTTTGAAAATACTGAATAATGACTGATTTTAGAAATATTATACACTCGTACAGAGTTATTTCTCTAATCAGCCCAATCGTAACACAGTGCTGCCGCACACACCTGTATATATATAAAATTCCAAGGTGCTACAACTTATTGAAGTGAAGATCTCAACAAGCCGGACACAGCTGGGCACTGTAACAGTTTTCAAGACACTCAGACCAGCAGGTTAAAATAAAACACAGTTTTATTAAACAAAAATAAAAAGAAAGGATAGGCAGCACAGAATAATAGCAAGAAGGCTGTAGTTGCCCAGTATACAGATTAATAAACTTTACAGATACTGTCACATGACAGGTACAGAAGACAGAGAACACAAGGGTTAACACAAGTAATTAGTCAGTCTCTGTTGTGGTGTTTGGCATGCCCAAGATGGTAATGAGGCAGTGAGTGATGTAGCTGAGGCAACACCTTAAGTCCATAAAACAGAGATAACTGCTTCAGCAGAAGGGAACTGAGACCAGAACCCTGCAGAGACTTGAGCCTATAGCCCCCACGTGCGTAGTAACGGAAGCAACTGGATTGCAAAAGCTTGAGCCAATAGCCCCCACGGGCGTAGTAACGGAAGAAACATGATTACAAGAGCTTGAGCCGATAGCCCCCACGGGCGTAGTAACGGAAGCAACTGGATTGCAAGAGCTTGAGCCAATAGCCTCCACGGGCGTAATAACGGAAGCAACTGAATTGCAAGAGCATGAGCCAGTGTGTTCCTGATTCTGAAGGCTCAACTTGACACACGTCCCAGGAATATTTAAACCCATACTCACAGTACGTTGGTGTATGTTCACAGTGTTAGTCAAATATTTAGCCTTGTCTAGTGCTGATCTTGTTTCCAGTCTTTAATCTTAACAGCGTTACTGGCCACCACTTTGTCTGCCACCTGCCAAGTGATCCCAGCAAAGTTACTGGCCACCACTCTGCTGCCTACCAAGTAACCGTAGCAAAATTATTGACCACAGATCCAGGACCTGCTGCCTGATAAGTGACCCTAGCAAAGTTAATGACCACTGATCTTTCTTCTACTTGCAATCACCTACCTGCTACAAGTATTCACAGCCAGGTTTACCCTTAACCACTTACTCATTGAGCTGCAATAAGTTGAAAACCTCTCTGGCACTCAAAGGGTTAAGTTTCTCTGCTTCATCCTTGCTATAGATCCCATTCTAGGTCTCTGCTACAGTGTCTCGGCTATTTAATTATTTGTTGTTCATTTATGCAAACCTTGTCCAGTCACTTAACCTGTGCCTTGTAATTGTCAATCACCTCAGCTATATACGACTTCCACCTGGCTGGCTTCACCCGTCTCTATTTTTGCTACCCTCCACATTCCTTGTATGGCCAGTATCACCTGATGGGTTGTCTTAAAACAAGCCCACAGCACCTCTCTTAATCAGTGCTCACTGTTGCCTGGTTGCTGCTTAGTATGCTATGGTGCCACATTATCCTAGTTAGTGGCAGGCTGATGTATTGTAGTCTCTATTATACAGTTGATTGTATTGTTCTTTCTATGTATTAACCATATACTTGACTTGCCAGTCTGCTTTCATTCTATGTACAAAACATCAGCACTGCCTATAGTTTATTCTGCCTGATTAATCTAGCTGTCAGCACTGATCCTGCATACAAGATTCATTTTATAAGCTCTGTTAATTTAACCTTGTTTTCCCATAGTGACCAGATCAGTCTACTACCACACACACCCATCATTGCAAGCTATGATCCTAATCCTAGGTCCACTGGTCAGTGTTATGTAACATCCCTTGCTCTGCCCTCTGAGTCTGTTATCCTTTCGGGCTTACTAGGCCTTCACAGGGCCAAAGAATGAGAGACCAGAGTAGAGAGCTAGGTAAATTTAACAGCAAGTGATCAGTACTAAAATCTGTGCTGGAATATGGTCAAAAGTCAGGCTGGATAGTCAAGATAGTTTGACAGTGCAGAAGCTAGCAACAAAATACAGAGACAGCAGTGATGGATCAAGATTACGGTATCTATGCTCAGCAGAAAAAACTATTTAAAGGGATAGTAATACTTCGTTTTAACTTTATTTTATTTGGTAGGCATTAAAAAAACATGAAGAATGATATAAGTCTTATGTCTCAAACCTTTATGGTTTAAGAGATATTCACAAGAAAAGTTTCCCCCTCCCACCCCTTTTTCCTAGTGTAAGACATCTCTTCTCAGATGTGAATCTGGTTGTAAGACCAGACAGATAACAGAAGGGGACAATCTTCTTTGTATGACAACAATGAAAGCCCTTCCCCCCTTGACAAGTTTTTCAGCTTTTTCCCTTATCTTAATTGAAGATTGTCCCTCTGTGCAGTCTACCTGGGCACCTTCTGATCTGGTTGAACGGGGGGGGGATACTTTGCTTGTGAATATCTCTTAAACCATAAAAGTTTGAGAGATAAGACTTATATCGTTCTTCATGTTTTTTTAATGACTACAAAATAAAATAAAGATAAAACAAAGTATTACTATCCCTTTAATTCTGGGACAAACCAACCCTACAATAGGTGATAAATACAATTTCCCCAAAATCCTACCAATTTTAATGAGCTATTTTTTACCCCTTGAATGCCTCATAGGCGTCTCCTCTTCACCCTCTAGATTATAACCTCTACCGAACAGGGAATTTGTAGTTAGATGTTGCATATTATTTCAAATGTAATGTATCACTTACAATTGTGTAGAGTGTAAAACATGCATTGCTAAATGTTTTGAATACTATATTAATGGTGTAACAATATTATACTGTAACATGGAAAATAAATCTCTGCATATCACAGCATTTAAAAAATATGTGATAGAGTGGCATTACCCAGCATAAAATCAACAAAAAATAACAGATTTCAGCCTGTTTCATTTTGCAAACATTTTTTAGATCATCTGAGAGAAAAAGTAGACAATCATTTTGCTAGCTATTTCCCTTGACAAAACTTGAAATTTTCTCACAGGCATCCAGTGCAGTCTATGATATGAGTGGGTTGCAATCTGACAGTGCCTGTGAAAGGAGGGAGAGCACATAGAAAAATGTAAGATGAACACAAGCTTTCCAATCCCCTACAAGAAGCTGATAATTAATAAATGAACCACCCTGGGATGCTTCTAAAGCTTCCTCAGATGACATATCTGTCGTGAGCTCGGCAAAGCATTAAATGGCCATTTTCTGACAGAATGACTTCACCGCCTTGGAGCTTCTTGACTTTGTGTGTAATAATTTTTCTCTGTTTTATTTTTTATTTTATTTTATTATTTTTTTTTTTTTTTTGCTTTTCCTCTCCCTGGTTGATAGCTCTAGTTCATTTCAGCCTGTTTAATTGGGCCCCGGATGAATTTAGTCGACAGGGCCATTCATCATGTGGCAGCCGCTGGCGGACAAGCCCAAGGGGAGCATGGCTGACAGCTCCACAAGCCTCGGATGCTGCCTGACTCTGGAAGTTCACATATTTGGGCATTAGTGCAGCTATTAGTTTAACAAGCTTCGTTTATCCTTGTCACTACCACTTCAGCTTCCCATGTAATCATTTGAAATGTAGATTACTGCTAGACAAATGGGACTAAGCAAGAGAATCCAGGAGGAAAGAAAAGTGACAAGGACTGCTTGTTAAAAAGATATTTTTCCCCACCATTTTAAATCGTTTGCAACATGAGTGCTTTGATTAACCTCATATTCATATCATTTTAACCATAATGTTTTGTTGTCACACATTATACAAACTCCCACTTTTGCCATGTTACAAGAGAGGTTCAACTGAGTGGGTCAGAATTATTAAATGATGAACTGGTGTAATGCTTTTGCTTGGGCAGAGATACTCACTTTAAAGTAAATGTCTTTCATTGTAGTATCTTACTTAAATAAACATAATTTTTATGTATTTAAAATACTATTACACCACACAGTTACAGCTATATTTATCTGTTGCATAAATGCTTGCTGCATAATTTATTTGCAGATAATGGAGAGAATAGCAATAATTGGGTATGTGCATTTAAGAACACATTATAATAATATAATATATATACTGTACAGCAGTGATGAGCAAACTCTTTACCCACAGTTCATTTGGTTCACTGTAGGTAAGACAGATATAATTTTGTAGAAAATTTTGTTTAAAAAATCCATTGTACATCCATGCAGCCCTAAAGCAGACAATAAGAATGTGGGGACAATGTAACTCTACTTTCCCACCACTAAAACCTCCAATTTATATTTAGGTTAGACAACAATTGGTCTACATGGTGGTATTAATAATAAAAACAATAATACAGGCAACTGAGGGAAAACTAAGGGAAGGAGCATTCTCTCATTAACTTTGGCTTTGTGGTAGGTGAATTTAAGCATAAATCAATAGCTTTGCAATATGGCAGAGCATAAAAGCATTTTTTGACTGTAAGATCAGGGTTTTATGTAATGTTAAATGGTCACAGTTTATAAATAAATGTCTGAATATCTTATGCCCCCTGCCTTCACACCATTAAATTGGGTGGAGAGGGGGCATGGCTCGAAAGTGACGCCAGATGGCTGCACATTAAAACTGCTCTGCATTCCACAGGAGACAAATAAAAGCTCATATTTACCCTAACATCAACAATCTTGCTATATATTTCTTTCATACTTCACCTTATGCTGGTGATACCCACAGGAGCCAGCGCAGTGCCCATAACTGATTTGGAGAATAGAGTCCACAGATCAAAGATTCGCTTGAACGGACTACCAGAATCTGTTTTACCTAAGGATCTGCAACATATGAAAAATCTTTCTCTGTATTCTGAAGTCTCCTCCAGATAAGAAAGTCACTATTGAAAGGGCTCACGTGGTTCTCCTCTCAAAGTCAGAGCAATAAAATAAACTTAGGGATGAGATTTTGTCTCCTTGCATATTATGTTATGAAACAAGCCAGAGAACTGCAAGAAATTACTTATAAAGGTGTTGTTGTACAGGTCTTTAATGACTTATCTACCTTCACTCTCCAGCAAACAAGAATTTCCAAACCTCTTATGGATGTACTACCAAATCAACATATTGCCCATCTTATGCACATCCCAGCCAATCAGATTTGAGTGGCTGTTCTTTAAACTGATTGGCTGGGATGTGCGTAAGAACATCCCAGCCAATGGCTGTGAGGGAAATGGAAGTGAGACTGCCCATATATAAAGGCAGGCTCAGCTCCAATTCCCACAGTGTGCTACGGGTATCGGCCCGTGCAAGACTGAAGGGCACCCATTCAGCTCATTAATGTCTCCGCCACCTTCTCCGTGGACGCACCAAGAGGCGGAGACATGAACATTTAAGCTAAGTACATTTACTTAGCATTTATGCATGACATTTCTTCATGGCGTATAGTTATAATATTTCTTCATGACATTTTATGTACTTTAGCATTAAATGAAGGCATTTACTTTAAGACATATTCATGGCACAATAATATTTTAACCCTTTGAGTGCCCGTCAGGTACGCAATTCATTGCTTTGCAATGTGTTGCGTACCCCTTTGCCAGTCATTATTCATACTTTGTATTAATACTGTTCTTTTATTTAACAGACAGAAGACAGAAGGAAGAGAATAAAGAAGAAAGAAGATAGAAAAGAGAAGCCAGAAGGAGAAGGACAGTGGATGACAGGTTAGTGTAAGACATATGAGTTAATGATCGGTGCTTGGCAGTATGACAGGCATTGATTGTTCACTTTTTTACTGTTAAGTGCCCAATACTGCCGTTATTTAGCGACGTTTTGGGAACTTAACGCACAAAATGGACGTTTGGCCATAACACCATTTTTGTGGCCTAATGTCCATTGTGCTTTTAGCCAGTAGGACATTTGAATACTGACCAAGACATTTTCTTTTTGTCAGTCAGTATCCGTTTTGCCTTACCGGCTTTTTTATCACCAACATTTGGATCGAGCCCTTACACACTTGTCTGAACAGAACTGGAGAACATCTTCAGTGGATTTTGCACATACATGTGATGGATGTCTCTCACTCTCCTTCTCATTCTCTTTTTCGTTCATATTATTCACTCTTTTTCTCCTACTTTCTTCCCCTCCTTCTCTTACTCTTCTTTTCTTTCCCTACTTTTTTTTTCACTCTCTCCTGTGCTTACATGTCTACTCTCTCCCATACTTCTGCTCTCCTCACTTCCACTCCCGCTCTCTCTTCTTCATTCTCTGTCTCTCCCCCTGTCCTTCCCAACAACTATTTGTATGTCCTCTGCCCTTCTATTCATTATTTATCAATTCAGAAGGGTCAGACGTTTGTGAAAATTCTTCAAATCATTGTGCAAAATGAATTGAGCCTCTTTTGCTCATGCCTAGCTGTGATGAGCCAGACAGAGGGATGTGAGAATGTAGATTTACTTTTGACATACATTGTATGATATGGATAGGGTACACAATGATGTTTCTCAAATAGCATCAATTGTTGTTTTCACAAACTTAAACAGCATCATTTCTAGGGCAATAATTTTGGAAGCCTGAGCAGTTAACAACAAAAGATTCAGTGACAAACAAAGTTGAAGATGTTTGCTAGTGAGCTACATATTGGTCCCACTTCTAATGATGTTGAGAGGAAGCCTGGGGGCAGACAACTGTTTCATCTTACTCATAATCATCATCTTCATGGGGGAAACAACTTTCTCTTTGGCGTTCAGCTGGACAGCTACTAACAGGACTGCTTGTACTAGTAATAGGATCTTTGGATTTCTGCTGGCCACTGATCTCACTATTGTTTGCTTCACCTGAACTGACATGACAATGGCCTTTTAACTGCAGTATCATAAAAGACGTTCCAATATTTGTTCCTTTCTTGCCACACTATTTTTGGGATAACATTGCACTTGAGTTTCTTGAACAAACTGGAGGGGCATACAGTTTATAAGCTCTGTTATTTTTATGAAATTTACTATAAATTATCAGTTACAACATTGATACCTTTGGATTTTGAACTTTAACCCACTGTAAAGGGATATATTAATCATGATATATTTTAATAAATATTTAATCTGTTTTAATTAAAGAGTTCCATATATGCCAATATCTTTGAAAGAGTTGTGCAATATATATTTGGACAGAACACATGTTCTCACTTGACCCATATCTCCCCCAGATAGCCTCAGATGGTGTTGTATATGGTCTTGAGCCATTACAATGGTTGTATTATCTTTGTTCTGAGGAACTGTGGGCTTCACTACATTCCATCTGAATGGCTCATCTGGAGCCACTATGAAATATTTGCAGGAAAATGGCAATTTTCCACTTTTTCATAGAAACCTCCTACAATTTTCTCTTTTTCACTTACCCTAAGAAATTTCCTGCAGGAGGTTTGCTGGTTCTCACTGGAGACTTAGATTCAGTATATGTTGTTCTGGCGATCCCAGTTCAGCGGCGCAAGGCTTGGACTTAGAGGTCAGTAAAATATGTCGTTCAAAGGATAACAGTGCAGTGTGCCAAGGCTGGAGTGGGGTATGACAACAAGTGTAGCTGGACAACTGGAGGTCAGTGGTGGGAAATATGAGACCCTCTAGCTGCTGCCAGAATGTACCTCCCATCATTCCCTCTTGATAGGAGTCGTAGTCTGGCTGCAGGGATCATATTCTGTTACCAGAAATTTACCGATAGTCAAAGCTGTGAGGTCAGTAGGTGTGGTTCAGTGGGTACACTGGGACAATGCTGGGAGCATTATGGGTGGCTTTATGGCTACCAGTGCAGTTAGACAAGGCTGAGGGACAGTATATGTGGCTCTGTGGTTACCGTAGGACAAACCTGGGATCCATTTTGTGTGGTTCTATGGCTACTAATGCAGTAGATGAAGGCTAGAAGTTGCAGAGAAGAAATAAAAACCGCACTTTCCTACCTAAGTTACACATCTTCAGGAAAACACATTGGAAGCCAAGAAGCAATGTATAGAATACCATTGGAAACAGCTATGCATACAATGACATTGCAGTCAGTTGGGATTTCCAGTGTCACTCATTCTGCTTTGGCAGTGTAAAGTTGTTGAATCAGTTAAATTTGACCAGTCATGAGCCTAAACTTGCATCTGCAGTCACATCCCCAAAGTACCCCCAAACACTCTTCCTATACACACCCTTCTGCAGCAAAGGGAGCTCACAATGCATTGCTATGTAATGCATCTCCAACTTGCAAGCAATGGAAGGCTTAATACTGATATAAATAAAGAAACCTCTCACACCCAATATCCCAATCTGAACTACAATTAAAGTCACAGCTGCCACATTGGCTTTGATTTACCACACAGGCAACAGTGGGGTTAATAGAATAAAACCCAAATATTTTATGTTTATTTAAGGGGGGGTGGCAATACCCATCTCGCCATCCTGAGAGATCCCACATTATTTATTTTTGACCAAGGTTGAGAACATGCATTCCCTCCAGGAATTAATTAATCAGAATATAATAATATGAGATCCATTTATCCCAGATTTTTTCAAACACATGGGGTCCTTAGGCTCCATTGTAATTAAATAGAGAGAGTGCTCCAACCTCTTCTTCCACCAGGAGTGGAAAGTGTAAAATAAATGCCATGTGTGAACCCAGTAAATTGATGAGAGTTTCTCAAGCTTCGATTGGTAGATTCAACAACAAAAGAGTTAACTTTATGAAAACATAAGTGTGGGGCAGGTGCTTGTCATTGCCTTCCAAGTTACCCCTGCCTATCCCAAGCACAAGGGAACATATACATGGTCGGACTATTTCCTTGGCTCCTTTGGAGCTTCAGTCTGGGGGCCATTTGGAATCATTATTCTGCTGCTTTAAGCTGATCCAGGAGATCCAGGAGATCCCACAGCAGCATTTCAGAGTTCAGGGAAGGCTCATTCCAGAATCATTGCAATAGCTTGACGGTTTTAAATAATTTTCCCCAAATAAGATAGTGACACAACACAAGTATAATAATGCACATAACAGTACATGCATAAAAGAAAACTAACACCTAATATTGATAGTCTTATTATGGGCTCTAATGGCTCTTATGGATTTTGCCTTTGCTTTAACCCTTTGTGTTCCAGAGGGGTGTGCAATACATTGCATACCTCTTTGGCATTCAAAGCGTTAAGAGATAACATATTCAATAAGTCCTGTATGTCATGTCCATGGAGGTGGACATATGACTGTTGCTAACAGGATCTCAATCTTTACTCACTGTCACCCCTCAGATCCTTAAAGAGTTAAGTAGGTTTCTGTACTTCAATTTGAAAAAAAAACCTGCAAGCAACCTACTGTAACATCTCATCTGGGAGTTTGCTGAATGCTGGCCAGTGAAAACAGTCTGTGCTGTAGTAGGCAGTGGTCGTAACATGTGGTAGGTGGCTATTTATTTTCACATTAGCATTACGGCATTTTATTCTGAAGTTTCAATAAAATGACTATGGGAATAAAATGACTATAGGAATCAAGTTGAGGATGTGAACAGTGAATGATGCTTATCTTCCTTAGCTTAGTAGTCTTGATAAGGTCTCTGTGAAATGATGGCACAGTATGGTCTGTAAATCTATCAGAGATAAGAAAAAGTTTAATTGGTACACCATATTTTGCTTATTTTACACATTAATGTTGGGTTCTCAAATGGAGGATCCTATGAGAGGAACATATTTGGTTTAGCTCTTCATCAATTACAGCCATGCCAACATTCATTGTATTAAGATATGGAATTTTCACTAGTCACACTATTACTCAGGGCAGCACCTGCCTAGGCCATTATGTCTGAAAGGAATCTCCTTCAGCTTAATTCCTACAGCTATCTTTTAGTTCCAAAATATAGGGATATTGTAGCATTTTAATGATATTGAGTGCTCCATTTTTCCAGCTAAGGCCAATCACCTTTGTTCTCCCTTCCCACTGTTGCTTAAATCAGCTAATAAGCTATTGTTCCCTGGTCTCCTGCTGGGTTATAAGCCAATTATACTCCTTTTCATCTTTTCAAGGGAGACTGAACAATGTGTCCTTCACATCAGGAGGCCATCCTGCAAAAATGATAACCCACATAGCATTGCAAGGTTGCTCTTCAGAGTATTTTCAAACACTGGAACCCAAGCTTTGGTGGGACCAATGTATCCTGTCCTCCAAACCAAGCTTCAGTGTTGGCTATAGGTACTGACACTATGAATGGGAAATCTTTCCAGTGGACCTTCAAGTTGCAGCTGGACTAACTCAGGTTATTAAACCTATTTGTGCACTGTTGTTAAATGTTGTTTGTCCTTAAAAAACATCTTATTTAATTCATTTTTACATTTGCTGTTTTTCTCCACAAGCTTTGAACCCCTTTAGTACACTGATCGCTAGTAACTCCAACAATACTATCAATGTTTTATCTTGTATATGCATTTTATATCAATTTCATGAATATTAATATTTGCATTTTATATATAGATCTTTCTTTTCTCTCTGCTTCAATTTTATTACTAATCTCAAAATGTAGAAAAAATGCACTTAATGTCTCACTTTTTCATGGTATTAAAATAGGTCGGAATAAGTCAACTATTTTACGTGACTGGTTGAAAGTAATGAGATTGAATATAAAGGCATTTAAATTAGTAAGCTGAGCAGTTCCTATCACAAAGGAGACGCTTGATCTAAAAAAAGCATACAGATCATTTTATCTTTACTAATAGATTAATGTATATGAGAAAGCAATTTGACATTTTTCACATAACATCAAACACTTCCAACACTTTCTTTTCATGCATAACTGAGCAGAATAGACCAGAGTTCAACTACCAAAATCCATTTAATAGCAGAGTAAATTCTGTATAATGATACGTCACATCACAGTTCCTGAGGAACTCTGAAAGTGGCCAGCCAGATTCAAGAAGCTAAAATATTTATATTAACACCTCATTATTGTTTGCAAGTATTCTGTTATTTGAAGTTTCATATGTAATAATTAATAGATCGCACAGCACATTAACACTGACTATCATTAAACAAAGTGGTGAGACAGATGTTTATAAGATACCTGGCAGGAGCCACAATGTCATACATCCAATCTCATTGGTAGACCAGCACCATGAACTCAAGGGTTTGAACCATGAACTCCAATGTTCTTGTTTTTTCAGAACTAAGCAAAACCTCACAACATACTTGTTATATAACTTATAGGTTCGATCCCAAGGTAAATTTTAGAAATCTGAGATTGTTATAGTTGTAGTTCTGAACTTCTTAGGAATAAACAGCATATGATAGCACCTACTATGAAGGTATAATAAATGATAGGGATGCCTAGATGTTATTATAAATTATATAAATGGATTCCGTTGGCCTGGATTCCATTGAATTAAGGACTTTTACTTAAAAATTTCTCCATAGACTTCAAAAGACTAAAACCAGTCAAAAACTAAGCCAAACTATGTGAGAGGCACAGAAATATTAAGAATTGCAGTGTAATCTAGGCCATTATTGGTTATATAAAGGAACACAATAGAAGCAGCTACAGAGCAAGGTAAATGTTCTGTGCTGTGCTGTTCTGCTGTGATCTTTTTTGCAAATTTGAGGCAGGAGAAGCTCATAGTAACTGCTATTACTATGAGAAAGTTTAAAACAAATAAAAGGACAAACTGGAAGGACCCCTATGTGTCCATTGAGTCTGAGTAGGAAGTGAGCACTACAGAAGCAATTCTGGCCACCCCTTAAATCACCACTAGGGATCTTGGGGAATTTAATGTCAAGGGGTGAAGAAAAGGGTAGTAATGAGAGCAGGACAAGTCACCTGCCTGTGCCTGCTGCCAGATGTGCTGCGCCTGCTGCCAGATGTGTGGAAGGGGAAGCTATTGAGAGCATCCAGACTAGTGGTCAAGGGAGCCCACACCATTCCCCAGACCCTGGGAGTTGCCTTCCCCCCACATAGAACATGATTCTGAAGAAAGCAGAATTGTTACCACCACACAAATACCACCACCATCAGGAGCACAGATTGCCTGTGTCTGCTGCTAGTGCTGCCAGTCTGCCTTCTTCAGGTCACCAAGAAATGGCAAGTGTGACATTAGAGGACCCTCTGTCACATTTCTCATCACCTCCTTCAAGCAGCAGTGAGATGGCTGTAATAGAGCAGCAGCAGCAGCATGGAAGGACTAGTGGTGGTGGTGATGATGATGGTGCAGAAGCTGGGTTGGAAGAGACATAGATGGCCTTTTTAGCCCAAACTGAGAAGAAATCTTGGGTATATTACGCACAATTTTACCCCACTTCACCTTATGTGAAGTGGGGAGTGCGTACTATACCCGACAGTTTTAAAAAAAAAAAAATTAAGCTTGCCAGAACCCTTCCTTCCCTCCCCCGGAACTATCCGATGCTAAAATATCACTTACTTTCTTCAAAACTCAAGACCCCAGGGGAGGGCTGGCCTGCGGGGCAGAAGGGCAATTGCCCCCTGAGCTGGTCACATGTCTGGGCCAGTGGGCCACTGCCTCACTCAGTCTCCCAATTGCTGCTGTAAATGGAGCTACACTAGTGATACCACAGAGCTTACAATTGAAATGGAACTACCTAAATGATACCACAGAGCTACAATCCAAATAGAGCTACACTAACAGCATAACCCATTTCCCTTGTAAGCTCTATGGTATCGATCATGTTGCTGTACTTAAATTGTAAGCTCTATGGTATCACTAGAGTAGCCGCATTTCAACTGTAAGCTATGTGGTCTCGTTTACCTTACTTAACAGCATTAATACCAATAGTAAAAGTAACTAAAGGGGATGGGCTGTGAAACTGGGCTGGAGCGACTGAAGAAATGGGCCGGTAGATTGTATTTGCCCCCCAGGCCACAAGTTGCCAGCCCTCCCCTGCAAGACCCTGCAATTTCAAGATTATCAGGCAACATATGGATGATATCAATCTTCCCCTGCGGGCGGCATGCCTCCATTTCAATGGAATGAGCTAGGCGAAAAAAGCAGAAAAACTGCACTTTTTGAAGGAGATTATTCGTCAAGCGGGAAGTGCCATTATTTGCCAATTTCAGTTTGAAGTGAAAATTTTTGCCCATCCCTAACTGTAATACAAAAGTAAACAAAGAACACAATTCAATCGCCACCCAGGACCTGAGATTTAATTCAATCTTGTCACTCCAATCTCCAGCCAATGGGGATTAGAGCTACAAGGGACAACAAGCAGTGATCAATCAGCAAATTCGAGATGAGGTGACCACTTGACAGCGATGTCCAGAATTGAATCCAAATGGATTTTTAGTATGGACACTCTGCAGCAGAAGTGCTTAAATTCTAATCTTGAACGCTTTGGATTTTTGTAGCGTTGGCAGAGACAGTATGTTTTCTTTTTCTTCCTTTTTTTTTGTTTTATTACTAGGGATGGGTGAAAATTTTCATCTCAAATCAAAATCAACAAATAATGGCACAAGCCACATGGCAAATAATTTCCTGTGATATGTGCAGTTTTTCTGCTTTTTTTGCATAGCCCATTGATTTAAATGTTAACATTAAATTTATACACAATACATAGCAAATGTTACTTTATTTTCCAAAGGCATAGTATAAAAGGGGTATAGGGTGCCTGTGTTGGTGTGCCTGTGTTGGTGGAGTGTGGGAAAACAATCAGTTGAACAGGGACATTTTTTTGGGGGGGGTTGTTGACCAGTAGCAACTGGCCACTGGTCACTGTCAAATTCCCCGGTGTAATTGTGGAATTTGTGACTGCTGTTCTTGCTGCTGATGAGTTGATGCACCTGTGGCAGTAGCAGCACCATAACAAGCCCCCACCACTACCAATATATGTGGAAAATAGAAGTTGGCCATTAATGCTTCTCCACCTGCCACTCCTCCAAAATCATGGGTGTGTTGTTACTAGAATAGAAATATTTCCCTTTAGAGCAGGAACTGTGTCTCTAATCAGCAACTGCAATGTGCCCAGAGTGTGTGGTAAATAAGGGAAGGACTGGGAACAACGGAAACAGCTGGGCTCAAACACCTGGCATAACTGTAACCAAACACCATGACATTTAGGGTCCCAAATGTGAAATCCCCTCACTAGAAACCAAGTACTGCTGCTGTCACTCTTTCCTTTGTCCACTCCCTACTAAGTACAAGTGACAACTTGCAGACAGTTTTAATAATAGTGATGAACCCTTCCTGCCACCATCTTAGCGTATTCTGTGGGATGGAATTTCCTCAGATGCTGCTTTATGCCCTGGTTGCGATTATCCGCCACCAGACTGCCATGTGTGGTCAGTGTTCTAGTCCTGCATCACTGGACCCCATTCCCACTGTGTCCACGGTGGTCTGTGGCACATTAGCCTTCTCTTCAGCATCCTGTTGCCCTTGCAACTCAGCAGCAGCAGGAATTAGAGCAGTAGCAAACTCTGCAAATTCCAAAAGCTCACTGCTGGTGGTTGTGGTGGTGATGCCCATCCCCATCCCTGTCAGTTTAGGCTATAAAGGGCATTATGTATCTTCCACCCCAGCTTCTCCACCATCATCATCATCACCACCACCTGTCTCTCCTTGCTGCTGTTGCTCTATTACAGATGTCTCACTGGTTGAAGGAGGTGATGATAAATGTGACTGAGGGTCCCCTAATGTCACACTTGCCATCTCTTGTTGACCTGAAGGCAGATTGGCAGCACTAGCAGCAGGCACAGGCAGCCAATCAGTGCTCATGGTGGTGGTGGTATTACTGCTGCTAGGCAACATTTCTGGCTTCTTCAGGATCATGTTCCATCTGGACAATGCATTGGTGGTAAGGGGGCTGCCATGGTCAGGGGAATGTTGTGGGCTCCCTTGACCGTTAATCTGGCTGCTCTGCATTACTTCCCCTACCACTCCCCTAATTCTAGTCCCACCAGCTGCTTCACCATCACTGTTACTACCTGGATATTTTAATTTGTTTTCTCTGGAATTAACAGTGTACCCATGGTACCAGTGCGTTGTTTGGATTTTTAGTTTTATATCTAGATATATTTTTGTAAGTGATTGAATTGTTCATGGTTTTTGTCTTGTTTATTCAATAGATTACTTTAGTTTATATTGTTTTAATTTATTTTGGTGTGGTCTGATGTCTCCTACTGGCTACTTTTTACCGGTGCAGATTTTTTGGGGCCCTTCTGCACTTTAGCTAGAGGAATCTCAGCACACATCCTTAATATATTCTTTGTCATCTTATATATTGTGTGGTTTTTGCAGCTTGGGTACCCACTGTGGGGGATTCATAAACAATTGTTTGTATCCCATATAGTGGGTTGCTGAAGTTGGTATACCAGGCATATAGTTTATTTAACAATTTTTATAGGTTATTTCTCCACTGACCAATTTTGGAAGATTTTTTTTACCATTGACCAATTTTGTGTGATTTTGTTTATAAACAATACTTTCTACACACACATATTTTTTTTATCTTGTGTCGGCGCTTAGATACAAAGATCCTTTTTTGCATTTTAAAATATCAGAAGGGAGAAAAGACTGAGCTAGGAATACGGAAAGGCAGAAAAGTTGAAACATGGGGGTTGTCATTGGCACCAGGGCACCACTACAACCCAAGAAGAGTACAGAAGTCATCGGGCTGCCAGCATGACTGGAATCTGATTTTCAGGCTGAGAGCTGAAGAGAAACTTGGTGAAAGCAATGGAGAAGATCAGGGGTAGTCTGGTGGATACCAACTCAGTACATGTGTTAGAGAATGAGTTAGAAGTTGCTGTTTTGGTTCACAGAAGTAAGGGATATCCAAATCATAGAACAATGGTCCCCAACCTTCTGTATGATATATGTTTTAAGTCAAGAAATTCAAATATTATTGACTTGTGTGTTTGTAGGAAAAAAGAAAAACTTAAAGGTATAGTAATACTTCGTTTTATCTTTATTTTATTTTGTAGGCATTAAAAAAACATGAAGAACGATATAAGTCTTATCTCTCAAACCTTTATGGTTTAAGAAATATTCCCAAGCAAAGTATCCCCCCCTGTTCAACCAGATCAGAAGGGAGGTGCCCAGGTAGACTGCAGAGAGGGACAATCTTCAATTAAGATAAGGGAAAAAGCTGAAAAACTTGTCAAGGGGGGGGAGGGCTTTCATTCTTTTCATACAAAGAAGAATGTCCCCTGCTGTTATCTGTCTGGTCTTACAACCAGATTCACATCTGAGAAGAGATGGCTTACACTAGGAAAAAGGGGCGGGAGGGGGAAACTTTGCTTGTGAATATCTCTTAAACCATAAAGGTTTGAGACATAAGACTTATATCATTCTTCATGTTTTTTTAATGCCTGCAAAATAAAATAAAGTTAAAATGAAGTATTACTATCCCTTTAAAGAATATCTTTGGAAAGATGCGTGAAAGATATGAAACACTATGCTTGGGGCAGTGACACATAAATGTGTCACAGCATGCCTGCTTGGAGTGACTAGTCTAAAAGGAAACTTGGATGGAGGTGATCTGGATAGTTAGTAGAGAATGCAAGTTGGTACACATGTGCAGGAGATAAAGAGGAGTAAACAGAACCAAGATCTGTATGCAAATGAACATGAGAATAGCAACATGTAGCCTCTATGAAGTAAGACAATGAGAGAATAACAGGTGTAATGGCAGCTAAACTTTTTAATTAAAGGGATAGTAATACTTTGTTTTATTTTTATTTTATTTAGTAGGCATTAAAAAAACATGAGGAACGATGGTTTAAGATATATTTATGGTTTAAGAGATATTCACAAGCAAAGTTCGCGCCCCTTTTACCTAGTGTAAGCCATCTCTTCTCAGATGTGGAATGCAGTCCATAGACCAGACAGATAACAGAAGGGGAGAATATTCTTCCTATGAGAACAATGACAGCCCTGCCCCCTTGACAAGTTTTTCAGCTTTTTCCCTTATCTTCATTGAAGATTGTCCCTCTCTGCAGTCTACCTAGGCACCTCCCTTCTGCTCTGGCTGAGCAGTTTTACATCAGTAAAAGGGGCGGGAGGGGGACACTTTGTCAAAGAATTATTCTTGAACTATAACTCTGACAGTATTGAAATACTCTCAAAAGTCCAGATTTTATGATGATTAATTAGAGCTGCTTTTATTATTATTACTATCCCTTTAAGAGGATTTTAGAAACCAAACTGAACTAGCATGGAATCTTGGAAGATGAAGGCTTCCAGAGTGAAGTATGGTACTGAAACCATGGGAAATAAATATATTTACTACTACGCTTTTTATGATTGCTTGAGAATCTAAGGCAACATAGTGTAAAACAACAGTTATAATGTTGTCCCCATTTTCATTGCAGAAGTAGCTGTAGTCATTCACAGAAGCTTTAAACTGCTAGATGGCACAAGGGAGATCTCCTAAATGTTTAATTTGCATTAGGTTAGTTATCACATTCAGCACGCTAAAGAACTGTATGAGTTGAACTTATAATATTATGTTTGTGATTAACAATAAAAGTTGATGAGCTGGCATGATTACAGAAACTTTAAATAAAACTAGTCAAGCAGAAAATAAAACTAGAGGCAACAAAATTAAGGTATTTTATTTGCTATATTGAGGTTGATTTTTTAAGATTATAATCTCTATTGTATATTCTAAACCATTTTAAGAGTTTTTTTTATTTTTATAGATTGTATCATTTTATAACAATAGCTTACAGTGTTTTTGTAATAAACATGAGGTTATTATATTTGTTCTCTAACCACTCTGTTATGAAGTGCACATACGTATGTTTTGATTGTATAATATACACACTATTTTGATGCATGTTGTCCCGTGGTGCAAGGGTACATTTGCCTCCTGGACTGGTTGTATTGTCATTGATTTGGACCAACAGGTGTCTGACTGTCTCATTTTTACTATAAAGTGACTGAGAATCAGAATTATTATTCCACTAAATGACTGCTTCACCAGCCTTTGCAGCTAATATACCAGTCCTCCAGATCATTCAACAGGCCGTTACAGCCTGCCCCACCTGTAGCTCTGAGATACTTTAACTTCCCTTCCCAGAAAAAAGCTTTGAAGGAAAAAAGAAGGGGTGGTTCTAGTGTATCAATCTTAGTTGTTTAAACCTACACCCATGCACCACCGTACTTACAAGACTGAAGTCTATTAAAAGTAGTCCGACAGACAGATGGGAGACTCTAGACTACCCCCACTCAGTCAATCCTCAAATGGACTGGAATGCTGCTTCCCCACAAGATTAAGATATCCTCAGACTCCTTTACAAAAGAAGACAACAACAGCAAGAAGGGGTGCAAAACCACAAAATATATAACATCAATATTTGTACTGAAAGTGAATACTCACTTATTAAAGAGACTGTGGTGCACATAACCGGTATAGAGTAAACAGGGTATTAAATTCTCCCTGCTTTGGAGACCTCCCATGGTAGAATAACCCAAAGAGGAATAAAATAGCTGGATCTGCCTGGATAAAAATAATAAACTTGTAGATCTCTACAAGAGGATCTATCGGATTGATTCTGATTGATTCGAAATGCTCTCACTATGCTGGGAGATACAGCCTTTCATCTTCACCCTCAGCTGCTAACAACACCTGTGCATTGCTGCTTGGTGTGCCGGCTTCCCCTGCTGGCTGGGATCGTCATGCATGGCAGGGTATGAATGCTTCACTATTGTCTCATGTAATTGTGAGCAGTTGTGCCTCCAGTGACACCTACATGCAGTTTCATGACATGTGGGTGTTTTTTGTGGTGGTCAGAAAATTCATAGCTATTTTTATCCTATTTATACATGTTAGGCACCTGGCTTGGCTAAGAGGTCAGTCTCCTATAGAAGCAGATGTTTTGCCAAGTTGTCAGCCAGCGTGGTGAAGCATATAGTCTGTTAGTCTCATCTACTGTTCAAATCCCACTTAGCTTACATACTCAGCTGCTCCATTTGCACACCCACCTAATCACCTACTTCACAGCATCCTTCACCCATACCCCTAAGCATATTCCCCTGTGTATTTCACACATTTTGCTCTGTCCTTTTTATGTCCACCTATAAGTCCATACCATTCAGATCGGCCACTACATTTCATAATGCGCAGAATGAGCTCAGCTACTCCACAATCACAATCTGAGGTGTACTGCTCAAATCTCATGCAGCTCACACACTCTACAGCTCTGCCTGTACAACCAATGAGACAAGTACTTCAAACTATATTCCACATCGCAAATCAACTCTTATGACATCTGACAGCTTTATTGTCACTCTTCTCATCCACATTCCTAAACCTCTAAGAGTGATTTCTTTTGACAATCATCCCACCAGATTCCCTGTTATGGTGTACCCCCCTCAGGGTGGCTACTCACAGAAAATAGAGGGTTTACCAGCCTCTGGGTCATAAATTACATTGATGAACTTATTTGACAAGAGCAATAGTCCCCGGTGTGTTTCTCCTTGTCAACTGCTTCAAATACTTGGATGTTTATTAAAAGAAACTAGAATTGCTTGGGCTACTTAAAAAGAGCCTCAATGTAGTATGTTAGTTAAATATAAAAATATATATTATGTCATGTTTTCCTAGGTTCTGCTCTGTTTCCTCACCAGATTTTCTGGCTCCCTTGTGTCTCCTCCCTGTCTAGTTCACACCCTTGTTCTTGGCCTATATGTAGCACTGATTCCTTCATATCAGTGCACGATCTAAGCGTTCAGTACTGTGAGTTTTCTGATCCTGTTCTAGTGATTCCTGTTATTGACCCGGCTCTCCTCGACTCCTCTGTTGTCTCCAGATTAGGCTTCTGTTCCAGTGTTACCGACCCCGGCTTGTTTTCGACTCTCTTGTCTATTGATTTGGTACCGCTTTCGCTCGACTGACTATCGACCCCGGCTTGTATGACTTTTCTTGTCTCCCCTTCAGGTTTTGTTGACTCCTATCCATTGTCGACTTGCTTCGGTCGACTCAGCATCGAGCATCCCACGTGACTGTCGACCCCTGGTGCCCAGTCCTTTTATCTGATGCCCTTGACTCCACGTCGAGCTTCTCTCTGTGTCGTCGACTCCCGGTACCCAGTGTTTCCCTTGCCATCTTCAACTTGGAGTTGAGCTTTCCACATACTTGTCGACTTCCGGTCTCGACTATCCATCCAGCTTCTCCTATTGCTCTCCTTGGTACCACAGGTAGGTCTTCTTTAGTTGTTTCCTGTCCTGTGAGTAGTTGTCTGACCACCTAGGGGGTCATCCGACCATCAGGCTTTGCGGCCTGTTACCCCACCAAACCCCTGCCGCGTCAAGGCCCCCTGGGAGCAGCCACCTACAGCCAGCACCGCTCCCTACTCTGCGCCCTCTAGCTTCTGGCTCACAGAGGCCTACCCAGTGAGTATACTTTTGTCTGTCATCTTCTATATATATATATATATATATATATATATAATATAACAGATGGTGGAAGCACTCTCACTTCATAGGAAAAAATGCCTGGGTGCATTGATAAGACTGTTACTCATCCTGAGTCCTGAGGAAGGCCAGAAGGTGTCTGGCCAAAACGTTGATACAATAAATCACACTTTGATCTCATATTGAAGTCCTGTGAGTGCTTGATTCATAAGTTTCTATATATATATATATATATATATATATATATTACCGGTATTGAGCAAACAGCAGCTAGTTATTATGCTGTTTTATCTGTTATTATCTGCACTTATTCTGCATTGAGCAAACAGCAGCTTGTCATTCCTTCTGGGGTTTTCTCCCCTCTAGGACTTCCCTAGCTGCTAACACAGGGTGATTCTGTCTGATCGTAACATATTATGATTAAAGTGGTAGTCTAAAACCTTACTGCAGCCATGGTCAAACCAAAAGTTCAACCAGTTCTATTAAAAAATCATGTAAGAACACTGAAGATGACAACGAGTCGCATCCTAGTGCGACAGTGAGACAAACAGGCACAAAAATACCTGCCCTTAAATTGTAGCAAACATTATGAACGTAAAAATAAATTGTTTGAGACCCTTATAAGCTTAGAGGAATATAACGGTAGTGGGCAAGGGGCAGCTTGAGATGCTGAGGATGACCTAATGATGTCTGATGATAATGATGTAGACTTACAATATATCCCTCCAGCATCCTCCTCTTCTTCAGATACAGATAAATTTGAGGCTTTAAAGAACTGATTTTAAGCTTTGTACTATGCTGGAATATCCCAAGCCGCAGTTATTTTTCAAGGGTAGCTGTCCCAGTGTCACTTAAAGGGATAGTAATACTTTGTTTTAACTTTATTTTATTTTGTTGGCATTAAAGAAACATGAAGAATGATATAAGTCTTATCTCTCAAACCTTTATGGTTTAAGAGATATTCACAAGCAAAGATTCCCCCTCCCGCCCCTTTTACCTAGTGTAAACAATCTCTTCTCAGATGTGACTCTGGTTGTAAGACCAGACAGATAACAGCTGGAGACAATCTTCTTTGTATGAAAATAATGAAAGCCCTTCCCCCCTTGACAAGTTTTTCAGCTTTTTCCCTTATCTTAATTGAAGATTGTCCCTCTCTGCAGTCTACCTGGGCTCCTCCCTTCTGGTCTGGCTGAACAGGGGGGGATACTTTGCTTGTGAATATATCTTAAACCATAAAGGTTTGAGAGATAAGACTTATATCATTCTTCATGTTTTTTTAATGCCTACAAAATAAAATAAAGATAAAATGAAGTATTACTATCCCTTTAAGTAGGAAGTTAGTGTTGTGGGAAAAGGACAAAGGCGCTCAGCCTGCTAACAATTTTTTCAAGGCATATGTTGCTGTAGGACTCACAACTTTTACTTTCAGCTATTTATTTTGCCACTTCAGCCCTTGATGAAGTAATATTATGGTATGAAATGTTGTAGTAATTGAAAACATAGACAAAATATGTTCTGGTGGAAAATTTATTGGGAGTGGTGAAAAGAAGAACATTTTATGCTTTGTCTATGGGAGAAAAAAAAGTGGGAAATTGTTTTTTTGGCAAAAAGTCCTTCTGGAAATTTCTATGACTTTTTTCCCATCTCTCCCTGTAGGAAAAGAAGGGAGACATGCCGTGTGATGGGGAGAAATTCAGTCTTCCCATTGATTTCAATGTATTGAGCTAGGCAAAAAAAAAAAGCTGAAAAACGGCACTTTTGCCAAAAAAGTTGCTGCTTGGTGAAAAGTGCCATTTTTCTCCTGTTTCACTTTGGAGGCGAAAACATTCCTGCCATCTCTATATAAAACCTCAAGGAGTTAAATAACATAAAAAGTCTATGAAACATGAAGGAAAGTGTCTGACCATTTCAGTCTGCATATACATTGTAAAACTTAATATTAACCCTTTGAGTGCCAGAGAGGTATCCAATGCATTGCAACGCAATGCAATGTATACTCCTCTGGCACTCAAAGGGTTAAATGTTTTAGAACAAAATTAGACAAAAAAAATCAACATCGACTGGAGATACTTTGGTGTTTTGAAAGAATAAAAAAATCAGTTTAATGTTAGATATCAAAATTCAAACATTGTCATACTTCCTTTCACCTCTGATCAATATTCAAGAGCTTACATGACTTAATCCTTCAAGCAAGGATACTAAATGTATTTAGCTTCACACCTTTTAAGTCATCTAATCAAATGGATTCTTTTAGTCAATGAAGTGAGAACTACAATCTCCGAAGAGCCAAAAATCCATGACCCCTGAGTTTATTAATTCTAGCTACTAGCAAGTGAACATCACATAATTTAAAATGGAACTGGGAATAATGTATCAAAGATTAGGGAAATTCTTTCTATTATTAATTATTGGTAGGTTTTGTAAAATGTTAACATTTTTGTAATGTTTTTGTAATGATATGTATTAGGTATTATTTTTATTTATAATGAAAGTTACCGAAAAAGGTCTGTATGGACAAATAAAAAGAAGAGCAATGATGGGTCAACCTAACTGCAACATAGGGACAAATGAACCTTCCCGAAACCCTCTCTGATCTAAATGAGGCTTTTAAAGGGATAGTAATGTTTCAAAATAAAAGCAGCTCCAATTAATCTTCATTGTATTTGGGCCATGGAGAGTGCTATTTAAATACTGTCAGAGTTCAAGACTAATTGAACAATAAAGTATCCCCTTCCCGCCCCTTTTACCTACAATAAGCCACCCCCTCTCAGATGTAGAATCTGGTCTTAAGACCAGACAGTTTGCAGCAAGGGACAATCTTCGTGCTGTGAGAACAATGAAAACCCTGCCCCCCTTGACAGGTTTTTCAGGTTTTTCCCTTATGCTAATTGAAGATTGTCCCTCTCAGCAAGCCATCTGGACACCACCTTGATGCTCTGAGCTGAGCAGTGTTACATCAGTAAAAGGGGTGGGAGAGGGATACTTTATCATTCAATTACTCTTGAACTACAACTCTGACAGTATTGAAATAACACTCTCAATGGCCCAAATACTATGAAGATTAATTGGAGCTGCTTTTATTTTGAAACAATACTATCCTTTTAACTCCTTACATGCTAGCAAGGGCTCCAACACATTCAGTTGTTTAAGAGCACCATTTTATTTAACCCTTTGAGGGGGTATGCAATGCATTGCATCAGAATGTGTTCATCTCTGGCACGAGAAAGGTTAATGGGAATTTTGGTTACTCCCTTGTGGTTCAGTTGGTTTGCCCCAGAATTGTTCTTTTGTGCAAGTCTTATAAGCTGCGCAAACCTAATACATGAGAATATTTCCAGGATCATATTATAGTTTCTAGGAAACATGGAAAAGAAAAACTGCATATTTTTTAAAAAAAATGATTCAATTCTACATTTAAATGTATAGAAATGTGTTGCTCTCATGCCTGTCTTACTTTTCATTTTAATGGGCTGCAGAAAATGCTAGCCCTTTGTAAATGAAAATCAACAGAAAGAGAAATATGCTATAACATTCTACAAATGTAAGAAAATGTTATAGACAAAATCAAACCTAGAAAGGAGTTATACAAAAGGCAATTGGACTTATATATAAACTGTGTGCACAGCACACAAAAGAAATGTAAATTGTACCTCTGCAGCCATGGCTATGTCTTAAGATGTTGCAAGCTGCTTAATACATAATTGTAAAACACGGCTTTGATACCCTAAGACAGCTGTATAATCTTTCACAAAATAGAAATACATATATATTTCCATTTTTAGTACCATGGTGGAACTGAAGATAATTAATTAATCCCTCAGATGTTTTTTTAGGCAATACTACACATTACAAATCAATCTGTTGCAACCACTTAGCAATGGGGGTGGGTTAATTACTTTTAAAAATGAAGAAATACTTCTGCAATTAGTGTTTAAAAGGATAGTAATGTTTCATAATATAAACGTCTCTAATTAATCATCATAGTATTTGGACTTTGGAGAGTGTTATCTCAATTCAGTCAGAGTTGTAGTTCAAGAGTAATTCAATGACAAAGTATCCTCCTCCTGCCCCTTTATCTGATGTAACACTGCTCAGCCAGATCAGAAGGGAGGTGCCTGGGTAGATTGCAGAGAGGGACAATCTTCAATTAAGATAAGGGAAAAAACCTGAAAAACCTGTCAATGGGGGCAGGGCTTTCATTGTTCTCATAGGAAGAAGATTGTCCCCTGCTATTATCTGTCTGGTCTATGGACTGGATTCCACATCTGAGAAGAGATGGCTTACACTAGGTAAAAGGGGCGGGAGGGGAAACTTTGCTTGTGAATATCTTTCAAACCATAAAGGTTTGAGAGATAAGACTTATATTGTTCCTCATGTTTTTTTAATGCCTACAAAATAAAATAAAGATAAAACAAAGTATTACTATCCCTTTAAGCTGCTAGTACTCTACTGAGTGTTAGTATTGCTATCTATCAATTTAGTACCACCTAAGGCTCCATGGGCAGGACAAATACCCATTGTAACAAGTAAGTGTATTATGTCTAAGTGGCTTTATATGATAATTTTTTAATTCTGAGGCATTCAGGGTCAATGTTTAAGGAACTAATAGAGCTGACGTGATAGGATAAATCTCATTTAACTGCATCAAACTATTTTGTCCAATACAAAGTTTGGAACCCACTCTTTTTGCAATGATCGATATGAATATGGCTACGTATTCTAGACAAGTTGGTATCATGGATTAAAACTCTGTTTGGTCGAGGGGGACCTGTGAGATAATTTATTTAATTTCCTTGTAAAAATGTTATATCATAACACAGCAGTGAGACTGGATGTTAAGAGTGATAAAGGATAAAGTTATGGATTTAACTTAGCCACTCTAGATGGTGGCATGGGACATTGAATCAGGGAGACATTCCTTTTCAAATGCCTCATGATACAGACGCTTGGTAAGTCCCTTGAAAATTTCTTCCATACAATGAGGAAGTTACATCCTTAGGTCAAAGGTTAACAAGTGTAGAAGGAGAAATTTTTAGTAGGATAGGTAGTATATTTAATCTACTTGGATACCTTAAACCTATAATGATTGTTATAACTGTTATTATTTTATTTGTCATTATCACACACCTTTTGTTTTGTCTTCCTAATGGAATGAATAGGACTACAGATTGAGTAAATGCTTTCAAACTGCAACATGTTAGGTATTCCATCATCCATTAGGAAGAGGTTTATTGGCAGGTATTCACAAATACAGAAAGTTTCTTAAATTAGTCATCTCACTATTTATCAATTTTCATATAAGTGTAAGATATGCAAACAAGTGTTTGAAAATCCAAATAACCATTATGTGTTTCATAAAACTTTAGGTTTTGAAAGTATTAGTCCTAATACAGAAAGGGACCTTGGTATTCTATATGTTAATAGCATATTCCAAATGCAAGCAGTTGATTTGCCAGTTCCCCATGCATCTCATATCTCAATGAATTCCTACCCACACCATGTAGCTATTCCTGTATAGCCACCTCCGGTAACATCCTGAAAAGTCCTGAGAATGAAAGACTTTCTGTAACAGTTTCCTCACCAGACAGAAGGCCTCTATTCAGCGTTAACATCAAAAGGGATGTTGATGCCCAGGAAAATTTGGAAATACTTTGGGGTTTTTGGTTGATCAATGATTTGATGAATACTTTCAACCAAGCCTGCTTTCACTGTCTGGATAGAAATAATTCAGTTTTTCATATGGAAGTCTCTTCTAAGACTTTTGGTTCTATGAGTCTTGTAAACCATGGAACTTTAAACTGTGATACCCTCATGCCTTGGTAACCCCCATGATGCTTGTTCCATGTGGCAGGTTTCCATACCAGGTCTTTATCATCCTGCTTGTCCACATATGATTACATTTGGGGACTTTTATAAACTATGTCAGAGACATAATAATATGCTCTGTATTCATACTAACAATATTTTTTCATTGCTTTGATACTCTGCCAGATGATTCTTTTTATGATTCCCCTATATCCCCCACTCTGGACATTTTGGATGTTGCAGATTATGTACATATGCAGGGTCCTACTATCATTCCTTTGAATGGACCACTTAATAGTTTTATTGAGTACAATTCTGCAATTGAAGGAGGGCGTATAACAGTTTATCATTGTTAATAATCAGCCTGGTAATAAGTGATCAATAAAATGAATAAAACTTGTCTAGGAGCATTATCTCATTTTTTTTCTTTATAGAACATCTCCTGCCTAATAGGGGTGGACGATGTGGAGAAATAAATAGCTGAAAGTCAAAGTTGTGAGTACTACAACAACATATGCCTTGAAAAGGTTGTTAGCAGGATGAGTGCTTGTCCTTTTCCTACAACACTAATGTACTGCTTATGTAACATTGGCACAACCATCCTTGAAAAATAACTGCAGCTTGTGATATTCCAGCAGGGTGCAACACATGACATCAGTTCTTGAAAACCTCTGTTTTCAACAAAAGAAAAGGGCAGCATGTCAACCACCAACATTTTGCAAGCTTACTATTCCATAGAGATACGTTTGAATTATTTTTGTGCAGGTTTTGACTTCTTTCTAAGAACTTAGTAAGTGTGGAATGGCACTACATAGTAAAAGAATTGTATAACTTTATTGCTTTAATGACATGACTTATGGAGTTGGTGGCAGTAAGTGTAGGCTCTCTATGACATCTCCATAAACAAACTCAGTTATACAGCACTTCTGTTATGTACCCCAGAGCCCTGGGAACATTTAGGGGTACTTCTGCTGCTGCTAGGTATGGCACCTCTGACCTGTTGATGGTGTGTTTCCCAGTCAGATCTGTGGTTGTGCTTCAGGTGGGACCTCATTGACGAGGTGCCTAGGTGTGATCCTGCTTTCCACCTGCTCATGTGCTTTTTTCACAGACTATAGACAGGAAAATGCTTACGGTAGCTTTTAAATCCTCTGTAAAGTATCTCCATACTGTGGACTTCATGGACAGCGGGGTTTCTGAGGGTCTGCTACTACTACTAGGACTAGATGTTGATGCAATTCTACTTCTACTACTACTAGGTTTCAAAGGTGCAGCACTTCCATCAGCAGCTGAGGCAATTATCATAGCTAAGGTTGTGTATGTTGATAACCTTTGTTGCTGTTGTTGCTGCTGGTTATTCAAGACAAGTGTGCGTGGCTGAGTGGGGCTTGGACTTAGAAGCAGTGATGATACTGATGATGACAAACAGGATGTTTATTTTTACTCATCTTTGCTTTGTCCAGGGTAAGACCTTTTGATTCTTTTCTCAAACAGTTTATAGACAAGCACAGTGCTACTTTTCAGAGGTGGGAGATTAAGCCTTTCAGTTAACTTTCTGGCCATGTAATCATCTCTCAAACTCTCAACTTCATTTGTGTCTGAACAAGAGAAGGACCTTGACAAACTGCATCCACCTTGGGGGGAGAGGGGTCCTCATCATTTATTGCACATGCTGCAACCACAGCTACAGTCAGTTTTTGAACTACCACTTTACTCCCATGTCTATGTACTGCTCCTCCTTTCTCCCTTCTCCTGCTCCTTGTGCGTTTGCTAGATATTACTCAACTACAGTGTGTGTTTTTAATCTAAAGTAAACAAGACAACTGACAGAGTGTGATGTCTTTACTCTGCCTCAGTAACAAAGCTCACGTCAGGGTCCAAGTCAGATGTCTGTCTGTCACTTAATATTTTTATTTTTCCAATTTTTCTGCCCAATCTTACCACGGTTCAAAAAACAAATTATAACAAAAAAATTCTAAAACTTCTTTCCCCAGTCTTCCCCCCAGCACAGAAATAATAACAGGAAGATCAGCAAGTAAAGTGAACTGCAGCTGCCTGTGTCTTTCAAATTAAATCAGTCAGACAGAATGTTGGGGTATTTGGGGTCAATCTCCATTGCTCCCTTCTCACAGCCCCAGACTTCCCCAGCACAGAGATAATAACAGCTAGATCAGGAAGTAGACTGGATCACGGCTCCTTCTGTCTTGCCAGTGAGTCACACCAAATTTTAGGGTATTTGGGGTCAACCTGCTTTCTCGCTTCTTCTCCCCCAGAGTGCTCCCAGAGAACAAATGTCCTACCTAAAATATTCCATAAACTAAGCTTCAACTCCATTTTATTTGCCTATCATTTCTAAATCAAAAATGTGCTGCTTTCTCTCTCAAACACAGCATGGCATGCTGTGATAGCCTGACACCCTTTTATATGCCTGCAGGAAAAGAAGAGAAAACTGCCATGTGGTAGAGAGAAATGCCCACCGATTTCAATGCAATGAGCTAGGCGATAAAAAGGGAAAATAACACTTTTTGCAGGAAATTTTTAGACAGGAAGTGTGATTTTTCACCTATTTTGGTTTGAGGTGAAAATTTTCCCCCATACCTAATGCCTAATTCACAGTGCACTAATGAGGCATCTTTTTCTGCTATTGCATGCTTAGGCCTAAAGGGGTACTTTTTTGCCCTATTTTTGAGCCCATAGTAGAGTGCACAATATGCAGGTGGTGCTTTATGACGGCATAGATGTCCATATCAAGATGTCTGAAGCAGAGAAAAGGCATGGCAAAATGCACTGGCAATTGAGTTTATATATAGATGTATTTTTATGAACAGAGAGAAAAACAGAGCGAGAGATACTTTTTCCAGTCATACTCTGTTTTACATATCTATATCTATATATATATATATATATATATATAAACGAGAAAGCCTCATTGCATAATTTATGTTTCCTCAGGACACAGAACATAATTTATGTCTCCTCAGAAGACACACACCCATAGAACAGAATAGCTCATTACATAATTTATGTCTCCTTAGGAGACACACACATCCAGGGGCGGCAGTAAGGAGGAGTTACTGCTCCCATTGGGTGATTCATCATGCAGGGAGTTGGCCTGTCCCCACTATCCAGCCTGCCCACAACTATACAACCTACCAAAAAAACAAAATGGCTGCCACTTGATCCTACATCACACATACACTATCCAACTCAGGAAAGAAGAAGCACACACACACGCACACACACACACACACACACACACATATATATACTTTGACACACACACACACAGTCACTCACTCTGACTCCCAGTGGCTTCAGCAGGACCTGTAGTACAGCCACTGAAGGGAAGCTGCAGCACCAGGGGAACAAAATGGCACTCAAAGGGTTAAGATAGGTCCTCATTGCTGAATTATTTCTTCACTGTCATCATTTGCCATACAACACAGAGGACAGGCAGCCATCAGATACACACTTAACCCACTGACTGCCACAGGGATGTGTATCAAGTTTTACCTCTCAGGGAGTGTGTTCAAACCCCTCTCACTGTAAACTTTAATTTCCCTCCCACTTCTTCTCCTTCCCCAGCCTATTACTAACACTTTCCCACATTTATGTTAAGCCCTGCCCCTTCCTTGTGATTAAGCCCTGCCCACTTTTACCCCAAATTGCCCCATTGGCCTCTCCACATCAGCACCACATGAGTCCCCTTCAGGGACTCCACAAGTCAAAGTTCCCAGGTATGAATACACTTCCAGACAACAACAAACCGGCGCTTCTCTATGTATAAAATAAATATGTGCCCTGTGTTTAGCATATATAATAATATTTCTTAATAAATAAAATAAGTGAGATATTAGTTTTCACAAATTGGCCAAGTTGTGGGTAAGCTTGCCACCTCGCCAAGGTTTCTCACTGTACGGCAAGTCCTACTCTATACATCTGTAATAGCCTATCTAAAAATTTAAAATTAAAATAAAACTTGAAACTCCCTGATGAGATGTTATTATAAACGAGTTGGAGGGCAAGGGACCCTTTAAATGCGCTCTTTTTATTGCTTTTACCCCAGATTGCCCCACTGGTCTCGCCACATCAGCACCACATGAGTCCCTCTTCAGGGACTCCACAAGTCAAAGTTCCCAGGTATGAATACACTTCCCACTGCTATTTAACGCTGACATGCTACTCTATACCTTAACCCTTTGAGTGCCAGAGGGTTGCACAACACATTGCAACACACTCTGGCATTCAAAGGGTTAACATGCCGCTATAATGCTCCTTTTATTTTCTGATTTCCATTTGCACAGCCCAAACACACACAGGCACAATACTGCAATTCTGGTCCAAAGTAAAGGAGAAATAAAATACAACATTGCATACCTCCCAAGTCTACCTTTTTAGGATATATTACTGCTTCATACCTCCCAAGTGTCTCTCTTTAGGATATATTAGTGCCACATGTCTGTGTTTATCAGTGTGTCTACATTTCATAAATGTACGCCCAACGGTCATAACATGACGGGCAACGCCGTCCCACATTGTTAGTATATATATATATATATATATATATATATATAGCTGTTTAAGTATATATGACATTCTTGCCCTTTCTATATTGTAATCACTATATTCTACAGAATTGTGAGACCGTTCTACATATATAATATTAGGAGTAAGGTAAACTTGTACCAAGAGTAGGGTGTAGCTGCCCCTTGAGTCTTTATATGGGAAGAAATGTATAACCGTTACACCTTGGTTCAGGTTTGCATATCTGAAAACTTAATTAAATGCTGCCTATGTGCCATCTTAGTCAAAAGGCAAGCAAATGTATAGTTTAAAAGATATTCATACTTGGTAACATATTCCAGTGTAAGCCAAAGAGGTCCACTTTAACAACACTTTAGCACCTGATCTGAAAAAGGTCCCTCAGGTAGGACCAAACAAGGAAGAAGAGTGCTGGGATCTAAGGGAGGAAGAAGTTCCCTATACAGGCAAGGGAACAAGACTAAGAGCTTCTAGGAGTAACCCAGGAATGCCAGAGAATAGGGCGAAAATATGGAGAATAAGATGATGTAGGTAGAGGAGAGCTAGTATCAAATACCTGACATTAGCCTGGGAAGGCAGACCAATCTAACATAAACTTGCCTGCAGGGAGAACTCCACAGAAGGGACCAAGTAAGCGCTGATGTAGGAACTGCTGGCCACAAGTTCTGTACAGAGGAAAGCAAGGAAACATGGAAAATACCTGCTCACCATAGGAACTGGGTCAACTGACACCGCTGCCGAAAGGACAGAAGGAAGCAACTGCAAGCTACATGTTGGTGTGTTATATATTATTACCTGAGCCATATTATTACTGTCGCAGCTAATGTGTAAGAATATCCCAGTCACACTGTATTCAATTCACCCATTGAGCTGAAATCAGTGGGTGGTAAAGAAACCACATTGCTTTCACAATCAGCATCCCAGTGGGAAAAATTCACAGTTGAAAGGTGGAGATGAGATTGTGGAGGAGGTAGATTAAGATATTGCTTAATGTGTGTGGGATACCAAGCAATTTACCGACGTTAAACACAAGCCTTGAACAAGGTTAGGTCTATGAGGTGCAGGACTGACATTGGACGACAAAGGAATGGTGGAGAGGCTCCTAGATTTATCACCAACTTTAACTGATAACTCTGCTGTATAATGGAGGAATCAACTCGTGTTTTGGGAGCATGCTATAACTTTGTAACACATTAACTCCATTTAACAATTCTACTTATGGTTCCATACCACATACTTGAACTATTCATTCACCCTTTTTATAATAGACCAATTAAGACTCAATTTTCTTTTACTTGTATGTGATTTCTTAGTACCATATTTGTGATTATTAGCAAGTTTTAGTTGTCATCTTTTTTTATATATTAGGTTAAGGCAGCTTATATGCTAAGATAAGAAGTACATTAGTTTTGAGCTAATCTTTTATATATGTTGTTTTTAAATTATTATAACAACTTTTAACTCCATTTCTTTTCTCTCTATTTTACATAGTGTTGGGATGTGGTATAGTTGCTGGCAGAACCAAGTTTACACACACACATATATATATATACTAGTTGAACAGCCCGTTACACGGGCCACAGTGCCACTGCCACCCGGTCGCGGGGCAGTCACGTGCAGTAGAGCCTGCCCGCACCATGGCTGATACACAGCTTATCAGACACAGCGCGGGCAGTCTCTACTGCGCATGACTGCAGCACGCGCAGCAGTGTCTACTGAGCATGTTGCGGCGTTACACACGATTTAGCGAATTATTATATAGGATATGTATATATATATATATATATATATATATATATATATATATATATATATATAAAGATAGATAGATATATATATAGATATATATATATAGAGAGAGAGATATATGCTCAGTTTTTTGTGCATAGGAGCAGGCTTCACTTACCTGTGGTAGGTAAGGAGCTGTTCCACTTTGGTCTGCCCCACAGCCAAGAGTGTGACTCAGATGATTGTATTAATATGAAGGCAGGTCCTCAGGCCCTGGTGATATATTTGATGAAATTAAGCATGTCTTGTTGTATATTTTCTCTTCTAGGGAAAACAAAAATCTTGAATGAGAAATCTCTGAGACTTAGGTGTTTTCAAGGAGTATACAATGGTATAGAGAGAGTGGTGAAAAACAAAATAAAAATAAAGGGTGCCGATCCCTCTAAGGGTAAATCTGTCTGACAATATAATTAATAAGCCTCCATATACAGAAGCTCACCAGATAGTAGACCAATATCAGCCTATATGGCGTCTAACGATCATCCGATCAGATTTTCTGCAAAACCAAAACTATATCCCTCTGCAAACCACAGGATTCAAGGGTCGATAATAGATTATATTTATTTAAGTCTTTAAAACTTGCATTCAGCATAAAATATTTTGATATAAGTGTGCTTATATAATGTGTACTCCAAAAATTCCTAGTTAAAATACTTTTGCTTCAATTATCAATAGTCTATTCAAATAAAGAGCTTGAAAGATTTTGTTATATCGCATGCCCAATCTAAAGACTGCAAGTCAGTTCAAATCTTGTACACCAATAGAAGAATGGATGTCATAACACACATAAGTGACAGCCTTACACAGACTGCTTCTGCCACCGCTTTTATCACAGCAGGGAAGCAGAGAAAGGCTCACAAGTATAAGTTAATTGAGGTGTATTAATCTTCTAGCCTTGCACTACTGTAGACAAGTGTAGAGCCCTGACTAAAACCTGGCAGTAAAAAAAAAGTACCTGAACTGCACTACTTTTTGGAACAGTTTGAAACAAAAGTTGATGTTAATGAAGTGAGCATGTTAGTGAGGATTTTTGCAGTGTCTAAAACTAAATTGTAATGCCAATGTTATATATATCGACAATAGTGTTCTAGTTTTCTAGCATGAGAAGTTGTCCTCTGGAAATGTATGCTTTCAGCAATGTATGCTTTCTTCATAGCGCCCATATATGTTATATCCCTGACCCATGCCCTACATTTTTTATTCCCGCAATTTAATTGATGAATACACCTCTAACATTCACTATTAATAGAACAGCATCATTAAATTAAGACTTTAGGAGCCATTTGAGATTCAGGCACGAGTGTATACAGTGTTTAGTCACATGACCGTGAATTTTAATTTAGGAGGTAAGCATGTTCATAAAGAATACTTGGGATATATTGATTAACAAATTTGTCACTGATTCAGGATTTGGGAATATAGGCAAGGTCAATACATGTTATAAATTGTGTGTGTGGAAGCAAATCAAAGAGGAAATCATGCCTCCAAGCTTTTATTAACGCTTTGAGTGCCAGAGGGGTACGCAGCGCATTGCTTCTCAATGAGTTGCGTACCCCTCGGGCACTCAAAGGGTTAACTCCATAGATGAGGAGTAGCACAGTGATGGAACAATAAACATCTGTTTAAAGCAGAGCAAGTGAATGTCAGGGGACATGATGAAGTCACCCATGCATAGAATTACATCACTTGATAATCAATCAAAGACACTGCATTCGCTTAGTACATAAAAGGCAAATATTGGTGGAAATAAACTCCCATTAGAATATGCACCACATCAAATGAAATGCTCATTTAAGTTACACTTAAGGAGACCTAACCAAGACCCTGAGGGAAACAAGATACATGGCACGCAAGAAGAATACAACTATAGGGGACAAGGGAAGTGGAAGAAGAAATGGGGCGGGGCTAACAACCCCATATTAAAACATTTTGAATAGCAACCCCCATAGATATTCCTAGGCTTATGTATGAGACTAGCAAAGTATAAATTATACATTTATTGGCTAATTGAGTGGCTCTAGGGTGCAAGCTTTCAAAACCACTAGCTCTTTTCTTCAGGCATAATAAGAATGAAGACTGAATGTGCAATACATGACTTTAAAACTCATTCACATAATTTTAACATCTAATCCCCTGACTGCCAGAGAGGTATCCACCACACTGCAACACATTGCATTGGATACCTCTGTGGCACCCAAAGGGTCAAATTCCATTAGCAGAAAAAAGATCAATTACCTTTTTCATGCTTCAGTGAAATTGATCAGAGATGGCTGGCTCTAAAGAATGTATAGGTTAAAGTCATATAGTGTGTATTTAGTCTTCATTCTTATTATGCCTGAAGAAGGGAAGCTTGCATCCAAAGTCACTGAGTTAGCCAATAAAGGGATCAATTTTACTTTGCTAGTCTATGGCTAACATGGTACCACGCTTTACTCATAGGCTGTTATATTGTTCAGGAAAGCAACACACTAGCACTGACGGAAACATAAGCTTCCTTATACCATATACATCCAATACTAATGTGAATACTCTTAGGGTGCGTGGAAACAGCGTGAAGAAATAGTAACAGTCAGAGGCTGACATACCTTTACATGAAAAGCATAGTATAATTTGATGTTGTCTAATCAATATCCTGCATAAGATATCACACAAAGCTTTTCTAGTTCCTAATATACCTTGTATACCACTGCATCTTTTGAATATTTTTCTATCATGGGCAAGAAGTCTGGAGAGTACAAATATAAAATAAGCAAGTTTACAAGTTGCCAGGTGGTGGAGAATGAAGTAGAAGCAATAATGGAGTCGCCAACTGTGTTTTCCTCAACATGCTGCTCATCTGATCAGAAGGAGTCAGTCAACTCTCATTTCTCTGAATTAATGGCTGTCATCATGAACTGCCAAATTTCCTAACAGCCAAAATGTACATCATCCAAATGGAATTGAATCTCCTGAGGGCAGATCAACAGGCAATGAGAGAAAGTTTTAGACATGCAATGTAGAGTATCCACAATGTAGGATTCAATACCACCTATGAACAAGTTCATAGAAATGCTTTGACAGCAAGTCAAGGCCCAACAAAGAAAAGCAGACACCTTATAAAACTGATCTAGAAGATGCAATATACACATCCTAGAAATCATTGAGAAGGCAAACCAGAGGAATTTATGGAAAAAATTGATCAGGGAGAACCTGGGGGAAGAGGGAATATCAAACACATTTGTAGTAGAAAGAGCACACCACCGCCGGGTGCAGTACCAAGACCACTCATCACCAAACAAACCAAATTTCTGACAAGGGATGCAGTTCTGTGACTGGCCCATCTCAAAGAAGAGATTGAATTTCAAAATCACAAAATTGCTATTCAGACTTCTCACCTGAAGTACAGTGACAATGATGTAAGTTTGTGGCTATCAAGAGAAGACTATGAGAAAAAAGAATCACATATGCCATGCTTTACTCTGCTAAACTGAGACTGGTGCATAATGGTAACACTTACTTCTGAGGATGCATGAAGATGGTTTGATACCATTTAGGTCTTCACATCATTAATTATAATGAACAAGTGCTGGTCTCCCTGCACGAAGAGACCTAGGTCCCATCTGGGAATCTAGCAGCACAGAGAAAATACTCTATCATTTAGACTTATTATTCACAAACATTTTTTTTGCTGTCTATTTACAAAAGACATGACACTTATTTCCTTTAATAAGCTTATTACTTTAAACAATTTGTTTATTTAAGGGAGCGGGATGGGGGGGTTGGATGGTCTGATATTCTGTGTTGGCTGGAGTATTCTCCTACAAAAATGTTTGGGATTGAGGTCTCTATCAAGTTGGGGGGATGGGGGCAGGGAGGTGGAATGTTTGTAAGGGGTACAATAAGTTCTTAGGAATATGCTGGTGGGCAGGTGCCCTTGACTCTCCTGGGGACTGGCACTGGAACTTGTTTAAAATTATAGATCATGGATGGCAAATTACTTAGATTCTTATTCTGGAATGTTAGGAGGGTGAATTACCCAAGTAAGAAGTCTTCAGTCTTGTCCTATGACAGGAAACATCACCCCAGTGTCCTTATGCTACAAGAGGCACATTTGTTTGGGAGTAAGATTATGGCACCTAAGAAACCCTGGGTGAGACATAATTATCACTCCACTTTCTCCACTCATGCTAGGGGGGTGCATTCTTAATAAACAATTGACTACAATTAGAATTAATTGATTTAAAAACAGATCCTAAAGGAAGATAATTATTTTTAGAATGCAAACTGTGGGGCTTCCTGACGATTCCACTGAATATAAAAATGTCTACACTTTTAATATGACACATAGAGCAGACCTGGACAGGATGGGGAGGGGGTTCAAATAACTACACTCTGAGCACCAGAGCTAAGTTCTCAGGCCTAATAGAGGAAATAGGGTTGGTTGATGCCTGGTGTGTTCTGTCCCTGGAATCCGAGAGTTCTCCTGACACTCTGCTATGCATAAAATTATTTCATGACTACGTTTTTGTATCTAGACAAATTTGGAACAATACAGAAAACTTTCTACCCAGAGTGGTATCGGATCATTCTCCACTTGTACTCAGTGCTTGCCTGGGTAAATACAAGTCTACTAGGAACTGGAACTCCAGCCATTTTGGTCAGATCTTCCAAACAGTTTTTCTGAAGCTCAGGGTTGTGATTTGGGAAGCTGAGAAAGCAGCAGCTGGGGGGGCTTATTTTCCTTGTCTCCTAGTACAAGAAGAGGAGAAAGAATAAGGAAACTGGGGTCAGAAGTAGCAGTTAGAAAAAAATATATATAGAAAAAGGTGGCACCAAGTCATAAGCAGTTTTTGTCTGCATCTGAACATTAATCACTTGCATGGAGCCAACAACACATGCTTGAGAATGGCGATAGAGCAGGGAAACTGATGGCTCGACTGGTTAAGGGTAGTAGAGAACAGTATCATATCGCCTCACTGTCTGATGTTCAAGGTAAACTTAAACTGACGAACGCTAGATAAATACGTAACATATTAAATACTATGCTAACCTTCATAGTTCACAAACCCTGACCACTATAACACACATAGAGGATTGTAGTGCAAAAGTGGAAACAAATAGGTCTTCCAGGTATGTATGCAGATCAGAAACAGAAGTCCCCCACTCGGAGAGCCAGATAATGCCAAATATAGGTTCTAAGTTTCAAGATCTATACCTACTCATATAAGAAAAATAATTCTAAAGTAATATATAAAATATTAGCATATTTATTAAAATGGATACTGCACACACCTATAGACCTACAGGTTGATCAATATCTCATAGTGAAAATCTAAAGACATGTCAAAAGTGAGTCTCAAATAAATCTACAAACATAGAACAATATCTCAATTATCTAACCCTATGCCTCAGAAGTCAATGTGATGAATAAACACGGATCAGTCTATACATCCAACCTTCACAACCAAGTATAAAGAACGACTGTCCCACCTGGATATTCCCAGATGGGACAACTCACCAGAATACACAGATCCCATGTTTAAGGTTGTGTCCAGGATATAATCCAAAACCAACACAGAGACCTCTAATGTATTGTAGTAGAGAAAATGGTAAAAAAGAGAACATTGTTGCATACAAAACAACTGTTAGTGTTCAATTTATAAAATCCCACAAGTATCCCACAGATGTTAATCTGATTTATATAGGACCATAAACCTCACTGATCTTCCAATGCCCCTTGGTCTGTGGACTCCCCTAGACCCAACACCAAACTGGTCTAACAAGAATATCACAATCAGAAGCACAATAAGGATTTTAAATCTGTAGTTCATGCACCAACCACTGAGGTGTATAGATCCACCATAGTTGGTGTCTGAAGTCCAAATCAAATATCCTAAAAATAAATAACATGCATTTGAAAGCCAATCAAGGAACAAACATCCAATTGTTTTCAGTTCATCCCAATATATAATCTGTTCCGAACAGTCCCTTATTGAAACCGATAGTCAATCCTCCAGGAGTAATATCCATCTTTATATACCTTCCTATGATTTTCCCATCCATCCAACTGGAAGTTTCCATTCCAAGACAGTAACCCTATCTCTCCAAATATCTAAATGGTGGGCTGAAGATCAAAAACTAACTAAACCAAATAATCCAAATAACTGAGTGTTCCCTGTATGGCAACACAAAGTAACCATACACTGTATATACCCCAGTAGACATACAAAGCACAAATATAACTGGTGGGATAAATATATACTATGTGTGTCCTATTAATAAAAACAAATATGCATATAAAATGAATATATACCTGCTATATTTAATGTAAATATATATACGCTATATTTTACTAACTTAAAGGGATAGTAATACTTCGTTTTAACTTTATTTTATTTTGTAGGCATTAAAAAAACATGAAGAATGATATAAGTCTTATCTTTCAAACCTGTATGGTTTATGAGATATTCATAAGCAAAGTTCCCCTCCCACCCCTTTTTCCTAGTGTAAGCCATCTCTTCTCAGATGTGAATCTGGTTGTAAGACCAGACAGATAACAGCAGGGGACAATATTCTTTGTATGAAAACAATGAAAGCCCCGCCCCCCCCTTGACAAGTTTTTCAGCTTTTTCCCTTATCTTAATTGAAGATTGTCCCTCTCTGCAGTCTACCTGGGCACCTCCCTTCTGATCTGGTTGAACGGGGGGGGGATACTTTGTTTGTGAATATCTCTTAAACCATAAAGGTTTGAGAGATAAGACTTATATCATTCTTCATGTTTTTTTAATGCCTACAAAATAAAATAAAGTTAAAACGAAGTATTACTATCCCTTTAAAAAAAACAAAGAGGAGAAACCAGAAGAGATCTATAAATACACTTAGCCCAAGAAGCTGAAAAGTTCCATCTCACAGTTTAGTCCATATGGCTGACTATAAAAGAAAGATCCTTAATATTGGACTTGGGACATTGCATAAAATCAGGCAGTACAATGTGTTAGTTTTGATGTTATATATGTGTTCCTTCACTTTATCGTCTTTTGGTTCTGCCAATATATATTTTTTTGCCTGTACACTCTAGTAGATAAATGGCTCCTTTAGTATTAGACGTAATAATGCCCCTAATCTTGCATTCTCCTCCTGTAATGGTAGATTGAAAACTCTTAATATTTATTTTAATGTTACAGCTCTTGAAGTCCACACATTCCCCTCATTTGTAGAATCCTACATTGTCATTGATCCACATCTTCTTAGGTGGGGATCTATGTTCTTTCACACTTAGGGGCTTTATTGAACACTATTTTAGGTCTCTTTTGCAAACACTTGCCTAAAGTATTAAAACCTGCATTATAAGGACAATTAGTAATTATAGTCTCCTCTATATGGTCCCGGGACCATAATCCTCTATAGAACTCCATAAACACTACAACATTTTTTTTTTTCAATTTAAGCATTACTATCTCTTTAAAGAATATTTTAGTTTTGATTTTATTTTCATCTCTACTGATGGTTAGATTAAAAATGTACTTCTTTTTCACTAAATTCTGTTGTGAAATCCAAATTGTATTGGTTGTTATATACTGATATATGTTCAATAAATAAACTCAGTATATATTTTCCACAGCACCAGGTTCACACTACAAGGGTTATTGTACCAGATGTAATAGATTTCCAATAACCCATTGTCACGGAGTGACTTGAGAAATAAAGACACTGACGAGTACAGAAAAAATGAATGCATTTTATTGAAACACAGTAGTAGCAGCAATGTACCTCTCACTTTCACGAGACCAGGGAAGGACAGTGCACACACTTCCCTCACCCTTCACTAGGCAGGTGTCAGCTAGAATACATATGGCCCGTAGTAACCTTCATGAGACTAGGTATGAGGACAGTGTATAGCACTTCCTTAATCCTTCACAAGGCAGGTTAAAATAGCGCAACTATACCCTACCTCTAGGGTATACCAAAGGCAAGGTAAACTGCACCTATAACGCTAGGTGAGGCAACAAACCACCCGAACCTAGACCGCAGAAGGTCAGTGACACGGACTGACTGAACAAGCACAGCTACAGGAGTAGCAGTAACAGTAGGCCCAGGAAGCCGAGGATAACGATAGCCGGGGCTGGGTAACCGAAGCTGGCAGTAAACCAAGCCAGGAGAGCAACAGAAGATGAGGTAGTGAGATGAAGCCAAGAGTCAGAGCTGGATCAGGTAGTCAGACAAAGCCAGGGTCTAGAGCTGGATTAAGTAGTCAGATGAAGCCAGGAGTCAGAGCCGGATCGGGTAGTCAGACGAAGCCGAGTCAGAGCCGGATAGGTTACTCAGACGAAGCCAGGAGTAATACACAGGAATCAGTAAATGGACCAACACAGCACTAGGCTCAGGTACACCACTAAAGGGCACTGGGTAATGGAAACGCTGAGGCCTTTAAGGCCTAGTAGGTGGGCGGAGACATGACAGCAATTACCAGTGACCTATAAGAACAGCGACTTGCATTGAGCGACAGCCAGGAAGTAGTAAGGTCGCTGTTACAGCAGCACAACACTGGAGGCAATCACGGGTACCGTGATACCCATATACAGATTTGCATAACTCAGATTGAACCTGGTTCCTATGGCCGCACCTAAAACTTGTGAATAAATATCCCCCTTGTACGAAAAATAACGATGTTCTTGTATAAATCTCATTAAAGTAATTCAGACTGAATTTGAGAGAGATAGAATCTATTGGAATAATAAATTCAGAGAGGTTCCATCTCTCATTCATCCTGATCAGACAGGATTTATGCCAGGTAAGTCCACTTTTCACAATCATAGGTGTCTTTTCCTACATCTACAATCAAATCATAGGAACACAGGAAACAGAGTAATTGTCTCACTGTACACATCAAAGGCATTCAACTCTGTAGAGTGGAAATATCTATGGTGCATACTATGTAGATTTCGCTTTGGCCCCACATTCACACATTGGATCCAGCTGCTATGTGCATAACCTCAGGCTTCGAAACGCATTAGAAACATCTCTATCATCAAAGCAGTTAAACTAAATCCCTCTACTTTAGGGATGGGCAATGTGAGGCAGAAGCTGGCTGACAGGGAATGATGGAAATGGGAGATTTCCTCCATACAGCCTCAGTGGAACATAGAGGGGAGCATGATTTTTACAAGATTGGCCAGGGGGCCAAAGACCCCCTGGCCACTCCTGTCAAAATTTCTGCAAGTAGTTTCTCTGCCCTCACAATCTATCACGGTGCCCGTGATTGCCTACAGTGGGTAATTGCTGTAACAGCGACATTGTTACTTCATTGTCGCTCTATGCAAGCCGCTGTTCTTATAGGTCACTGTGGTTGTGATGTCATCTCTCCGCCCATCTGCCAGGCCTTTTACCATGTCCTATTAACAGTGCCCTTTCGTGGTGTACCTGAGCCTAGTGCTGTGTTTGGTCCATTGCTGTTCCTGTGTATTACTTTGGTGCCGTCTAACTACCCGATCTGGCTCTGACTCCTGGCTACGTCCGACTACCCGATCCGGCTCTGACTTCTGGCTACGTACAACTACCCGATCCGGCTCTGACTCCTGGCTACGTCTGACTACTCGATCCGGCTCAGACTCCTGGCTTCGTCCGACTACCCGATCCGGATCTGACTCCTGGTTACGTCTGACCACTCTCCCTCTATTGCATTCTGCTTACGATTGCTAGCCTTGGCTACCCAGCCCGGCTACTGTTATTCTTGCTGTCTGGGCCTACCTTTCCGTGCTCCTTACCTGTTAGCAGTGCTTGTTGGTCAGTCCGTGTCACTGACCTCCCGTGATCTGTCTAGTTTGGGCACTTGCCTCAGTCAGTCCATGTCACTGATCTCCTGTGTTCTGTCCGGTCCCAGTGTTGCCTCACCTAGCCTGCTAGGTGCTCTTTTGCCTTGCATAGGTATACCCTATCGGTAGGGTATAGTTGCGCTACGAGTCACCTGCTTGGTGTGACTAGGGAACTGACGTGCAGTCCCGCTACCCAGCTGAGAAGGTTACCTAGGGCCGTTCGGTTACTGCTACACCTGCCTAGTGAAGGGTTGAGGAAGTGTCTTGCACTGTCCTCACACCTGGCCTCAAGAAGGTGGTGGAGTTAGTCGCTACTGTGTTACTCCAGAGTTCTGGAGATACTCGCTCCTGTTGCCTGGGTACTCTAGTGTTAGGGTACAGATGAGAGTTACCACACTTGCCTAGTGAAGGGTGAAGAAAGTGTGTACTGTTCTTCCCTGAACTTGTGAGAGTGTACTGTTCTTTACTGCCACTGTTGTGTTTAAAATAAAGTTTATTTTAAATTTTATCTGTACTTGTCAAGTGTTGTTATTTCCTAGTCAATCTATGACACAATCCCCTGTAAAAAAAACAAGCATGCCTGACTCTTGCCGCTCCACACACATTTGCAAATGTGTAACCCTCATTTCTGCCCGCACCCCAAAAATATGGTCAAGTCTCACACCCTGCACATCACATTTACTCCACTTTATTATACCGTGCACTCCACACCTTACATTAAAGAAACTTTATGCCGACTTTCCAAAAAGATGCAATGTCTTACACACACCATATATTAAAATCAGCATTTCATTCTGCCAGCTTCATCTGCCAGTTACATCCCCATATGCCCCTCACATGACACTCTGATCCATATGCCACCCTTTATTGCTTCCACTGCTCATTCCATGCTTCCAAGTCACCTCCACGCATTTTCGGTGTCCCAGGGCTATCAGAACTATATAGTAAAAATGCATGTCTTCAGCTTAGCTTGTACAACTTCCATCATCCTGGAGATGTGGGACAAAAACATCTGGACAGCCACATATTTAATACAGAGTTCTGAAAGCCCTGGCAATATGGCCTCTTCCTCCCTGTCATCATCATCATCATTCACTCTTCTTTTCCTTCAAACTACCTCTTTCATTGTTGTACATATTATACCCAGCATTTTAGCTCTTGCCGACCTGCAACGAATGCAGTTACCTTTCCATGTGTTGATGGCAAACTGTACTACTTCTGCCCTCTGCATATGAAGTATCACAGGTTACCATAGGACACATGTAAACTGATTATCCATCCAACATGACTCACACAATTAGAGGCCATACAGCTCCAGGGTGGTAAGTAGTGCTACCAATATGGAAGATGCAGAGGATGTAAGTAGTCCACTTTACTTTCAACACATGGAAAGGTAACTCCATAAGTTGTATGTGGACATAAGTAAAAACACTAGGTGTACAATGGACAACAGTGAAAGAGATAGTTTGAAGGAAAAGAAGTATGAATGAAGGTGGAGATAGGGAGAGAGAGACAGAGGGAAGAGGCCATATCGCCAGGGTTTTCAACATTCTGTATTAAATATATGGCTGTCCAGCTGTGTTTGTCTTACATAACTCGTCAGGTGGATGATGAAAGATGTAGCAAGCACAGCTGAAGAGATTCATTTTTACCATATAGTTCTGATAGCACTGGCACACTGACAATGCATGGAGGTGACTTGGAAGCATGTCTCCAACATATCTCTATCTCTCTTCTAAAACATGCCTCTCACTCTTTCTCCATCATGTGTCTCTCTCCCCTTCTCCAACATGTCTCTCACTCATACCTCTTATCCAAAATGTGTGTGTCTCTCTCTCTACCATTGTCCAACATGTCTCTCTCTCTTTCTGCCCTTCTACAACATCTCTCTCACTCTCCTCTTCCTCAGCATGTCTCACTCTCTCTCTCTCTCTCTCCCCCTTCTCCAACATGTGTGTCTCTCTCCCCTTCTCCAACATGTCTATCTTTTTCCCCTTCTCCAACATGTCTATTTCTCTCCCCTTCTCCAATATGTGTGTGTGTCTCTCTCTCTTTCTCTAACGAATGTGTGTCTCTCTCTCCACTTCTCCAACATTTCTGTGTCCTTCTCCAACATGTATGTTTCCTTCTCCAACATGTCTCTCTCGATCTCTCTCCCCTTCTCCAACATGTCTGTCATTTCCCTTCTCCAACAACATTTTCTCCCCTTCTCCAACATTATTTTCTTCCCTTCTTCTCCATCTATTTCCCTTCATCAGCCTCTCTGTGTCTATAGCATTATGTATGTGTGTAAGCGTGTGGGACTATCTGCCCTCATCTCAATGTGTGTGTGTATGTGTCTCTACACATATTTTTACAATGATAGCTCCAGTTTTTGTAACCACTGTGGACTTGAAACCTAAGCATTCAATGCATTGCACATTTGCTACAATGACAATGGTATTCTATTTTCCAGTGTACTGCTGTTTATGTGTTTGCAAGTGTTTTAACCCTTTGAGCTTCGAAGAAGTATCCAATGCATTGGATACCTCTCTGGCACTCAAAGAGTTAATATAAATAAACATTCCACACTAATATTTATATTTCTTTTATCTGAAAAATGAAAACATGGGCAAAAAAGCAGAAAAGAATAGATCTTCACATCTATAGAAACTGCTCTATTGCTCCCCAACTCTAATTCTGCAACATTAGGCTTCCTAGCTTATCTAGTACATGCCCCATCCATGCCCATTCTTCTCCATGCTTATGTAAAATTGATAATAATTGCTTTGTCATGGATAAGTCAATACATGTCTTTGTAAAATATTGTGAAAATCCACTCCTAGAATTCCTGTTCTCTGCTTATCTGCAGTTCTGATTGCTCATCTGGTCATGCCCATTCAGTCTATTTGAACTAGCTGCAGATATGTCTCAGTGCATGTGCAAAGTGCTTATACTGACTGTTGTACCTGAACCTTGTATCCTAAAATCAATAGATAACCCTTTCTATCTTCACCCACTGCTCCTGTGTAATTCCTACCTTGCCTTGTGAATGACCGTAGACTGTTAAACGGCCATTGCAACAGTCTGCCGCCAGCCCACATAAGAAGACTGAAAAATAACCACAGCTGTTTGCTATCATCCTGTGACATCAGCCTATTAACCCCTTAAGGACCAGCGTTCCCGGGGTGTGTGGTCCTTTAAGGACCAGATAGGAAAGTTTGACATGCTGCCCCACGTGATTGATCACGTGTGCCGGCACAGTGAATGGGGGACTGAAAGAGATCGTTCCAGTCTCGGAACAATCAATTTCAGTCCCTGCAGGAGCGATGTGAGTAAAAAGTACGTGACGTGCCAGGACCGTCACTGGTCTTTAAGTGCCGGACAGCCATGACGGTCCTGGCACATCACTTGATGCGAAGGGGTTAAATAACTTCTACTACTACCTGCTATATTCCAAAGACATCAGGGGCTGGATTCTGTTGCAGGTGCTATCACTGCTTTTATCTCCAGTTTTCCCTATAGACTTCAATAGGAAAATGTTTGCTAAAACGGGTGTTAACATCACCTGTAATAGAATCCAGCCCTAGCTTGTTAAATGATCACCACAACTATCTGCTTATAGCTGACTAGTGTAAAAGCCCGTGTATACGGGCCAAGGTTCGGGTGATGTTAACCCTTTGAGTGCCAGAGGGGTACAAAATGCAGAGGCCGGTCCTGCTCTGCGTCCTGCCGCCGACGCAGTCATGCACTGTAGAGACTGCCCAAAAGCACAGAATGCTCCCAGCACAGAATGCTCCCAGCATTCTCTGCGTTCAGGCAGTCTCTACTGTGCATGATGGCTTCTGACAAACATCCTAGAGAATTATTATATAGGATAACCTCAACTTGGTCTGGTCTCTGCATCCCAGCTACTGTCACAGTGAGCTTTAATTGATCACTGGCAGTTGCCGCACTTCCTGGCCTTATACATCTTGTAGCCAATGCTGCTTTAAAGATTAATCTGTGATCTTACTAGCTATCTCCAATCCCAAACTCCTTATTTGAGCTGTTGGGAGTTTTGTGCTCTCTGGCATTTTCTTTGTATTTGAATGTGTTGTGATCAACTGCATTCTCAAGCTTCCTTCAAGCTTTCTGGCTGGATTGCTGTCTGGCTTTATCTGTGTCAAGTCCAGTATCCTATTAAGCTCTTTCTGTACCTGTCTCCTGTTCAGGATAAAGTCACAGTGTTCAGTCATACTAGCTTTTGAGTAACTAACATCTCTGTGTTTTCCATTCACTCAGTGTCCCAGTGTGTCATGTCTGTTCCTACTACAATATGCTGAAGCAGCTCATCAGATTATGTTTCCAGGACTTACAACACAGGTTCTCTGTTCAATATTTAGACTCCCTCCTCTACCGTATATTTCAAGTCCCTAGCCTGGCCAGTTTGACATATATGTGTCTGAAGGTCTGAAAAAAGAATGCATAATTGTATTCATCAAATTGTACTGATGTGGGATTTAGTCTAATAACTATAAGTGTGGCTGATTTAAAGCGATAGTAATGTTTCACAAAAAAAAAAAAGCTGCTGATTAATCTTCATAGTATTTGGGCCATGGAGAGTGTGAGTACTATCAGAGTTGTAGTTCAAAAGTGATTGAAAGATAAAGTATTCCCTTCCTGCCCCTTTTACCTAGTGTAAAGTGCATCCCCTCAAATGTAGAATCTGGTCTCTTGACCAGACAGGTTGCAGCAAGGAACAATCTTTTTACTGTGAGCATAAGGAAAACCCTGTCCCCCTTGACAGGTTTTTCCTTATGCTCACTGAAGAATGTCCCTTGCTGAGATCCTTCTGGACAGTCTAGCTGCTCTGAGGTGAGTAGTGTTACATCAATAAAAGGGGAGGGAGGGGGATACTTTATCACTCAATTACTCTTGAACTACAGCTCAGACAGTATTGAAATAACACTCTCCACAGCCCAAATACTATGAAGATTAATCAGAGCTGCTTTTTTGTGAAACATTACTATTCCCTTAAAAGGCTTAGTAATGTCTTTATTAAACAAAACAAAATATTGTAGTTATTACAAAAATAAACTAAATGATCTAAGTCTCATCTCTCAACCCTTGCACTGACATCAGCTGTCAACAGAGCTGAAATACCGCAATCTAAAAAGAAATAATTAATCGGGACGGTCTACAAAGTGTACTTGAAACCTAGGCACATGTTGTAGCCTGTTCCAATGAAGTATTTATTTTTAGATTATGGCATTTCGGATCTGCTGACTCGAATTTCCTTCTGTCAGCTTTACAGTTGACATCAGTGCAAGGGGAGGGGGGGACTTTAAAGCGTTATATCTCTCAAACCACAAAGGAACCTTCAGCCCCCTATGTGACTCACTGACAGAGCTGCTGCTAGGGGTCCAGTTGCTGTAACACCTGTACCTGCAGACAGAACATGTTATACTAGTTTACTTATACAAACCTGTAGAAATAAATTAAAACATGGCCACCACAACTGAAAATTCTAGATTAAGCAAATAATCTAATTTTTATTTTTGGAAAATGAGAAAGTAGCTAATAACATTTATGTAAATGTACTACTGAAAAGAAAGCATACATTTGTGAACTTAAAAAAATTATTTTTATTTTTTGAACCAATAAAATTATGGTAAATATTTACAAATAATTATCTCACATAAAGATTACATAAATTCGATTCTTCACAAATAACAGTCACTCCAATGGAAAGACACACATATATTGAATCTACGCCAATCTTATTGCATGTTTCTTTAACTAACCTAAAAAGACTTGCAGTCAACCATTTAACTTAGAATAAATTCACAAATTTACTGACAGAAAAAAACCCAGAGAGCAAAAATACTGGCCATCCCAATCCTTAAAAAAAACTGAAGAAATGTAAAACATCTTTGGCAAATTGGCACTGCTGTAATTACATTCAAATATTACACACAAAAGCAACACACAGCACTAAGAAATAAAACACCAAGATTTCAAATTGAATAGATTCCTACAAAAAAAATATACAAAACATACACTTTTTATGAAGCGTCTTGTATCTGAATAGGGAATAATTAAATCCCAGATTTTCAAAGGCATTTTATTTTATAATTTCTTAACTCTTTGAATGTCAGTGAGGTACGCAAGACATTGCAAAGCAACATATTGTTTACCCATTTGGCACACTAAGGGTTAATGACAAGTAAGCTTTATTGGTGCAGCCATCGCAAACTTTGGCGGACACATTATTTGTAGTTTTCTGATGTTGGAGTAGGAGGCCCCTATTAAAAAAAATCAGTTAGTTTGAGATATTTTGCAAATATGCTTTATTATTTTTGAAAAGGTACTCCAGTCCAGTGGTGAATAATGTACAAGGCCACTAGTAAATGAAAACCAGACTATGAAAATCTCAATATGAGGCTGAGTAAAATGAGTTTTACAAAAAACTTAGTAGACATATTAAACATACCATATCCTTAAGGTTACCATTTTTGCCAGTAAAGTCACATTATTCCATAACCTATAGTACTCTACCAAGTTGATTGTGTAAGAAGAATGATTGGACAATATTGACAAGTAATGTATACATTGCAAGAAATGGCGTAATCCTAGATATATCCTGTTTCATTTCAAATACCAGAAACTTGACAGCTTTGGGATGACATAATTAAAGCTTTTTGCTTTGGAAAATGAAGCAGTTGAATACACGTAAAGAGAGCATGCAAATATTTTTTATATTTGGAGACTGTAAAAACTATGAGGAAATGTAAAACTATAACTCAATTCAACTTTTCTTATTATATGTTAAGAATCCATAGTGATAGTACAATAAGAGCTTAGAATCCACTCCAGCTTCCTGATTTCAATGTTTTTCTATAAAGCAGTATTTCTCACACTTTTCAGATACCAATAAAAAGGCAAGAATATATAGATTTTCCTGCTTGAGCAAAGCAATAGTCAGAAGTTTAACAAAAAGAGATTAGAAATTGTGATGCAAACCAACTGCACAGAAGGGGTCAAATATAAAAAACTAGTCTAAAAGCCCGTGTGCACGGGCCGTGGAGCAGTGAGGCAACGGCAGTACACAGATCAGGACTGGCCTCTCAACATTACCTGGACCTGCTCCACGTACTGCCGTTACCTCACTGCTCCACGTGATTGCGCTGCCTCACTCACACGATGCAATCATGCTCAGTAGAGGGTGGGCGGACGTGGGCAGTCTCTACTGTGCATGACTGCATCGTGACAAACTTTCTGACCTTTTATTATATAGGATGTGGCTTTTAAGAACTTGAATGCCTAAGAGGTCTCAAACATCTTAGGAAGCAATGTGTTGGAGTCCGCTCTAGCATTTACAGGACAAGTAAACCTTTGTTATGAAAAAAATATCTTTTATACCTTCTCCTCTTAAGTAAAGCAAGGATACGCCCACTGCTGTGAGATGCATATTTTCAGTTATTAGTCTAAACTCTTATTTTTTTACATTAACAGTTCTCTCGAGTAGTCAGATTCCAGGTAGTTTTTCTGTAGGAGAGGTGAATCGTTAACAAACAGGTATCCATAGAATGTGATAGAAACTGCTGAATCATGCTGTCAGTTTGAACTTTCAGGAAATAATCACGCAATTCATGTCTTGATAATCTAAACTGTTAGTGGTGATAGTGGTGGAAGTGCTGTGGTTTACTAAGCATGAAAAGCTTTAGAAAGTATAGGTTTTCATAAAATAAAGTGGTCTTTTGAGGAGTTAACTGTTTGAGTGCCAGATGGGTAAGCAATGCATCTGGCTTTCAAAGTTGTAATTATAGCATTATCATTGATTTCAAATCAATGTGTAACACCTTTCATGCTAGAAGGGTCACCAACAAATTGTGAATCAATGCATTAGAGACCTCTCTGTCATTCAAGATTTTAAAACTCCCATTTATAATTTGGGCATTTAGTGATTTTTTTGTTTTTTATTTTTCTCTTATGGTGAAATTGGTTTGCCCCAGAATTACTCTCATTGCTCAGCCTCCTACATTCACTCACCAACATGCAAGAAAGCAAGTATATAATTAACTTTTAATATTTTTGAAAAGCATAGATGTAGAGCATGGTTGTGTTTCAGGTACAATAAGAGGTTCTGTAGAATAGAATTTTAATTGCATTTGTGGTTTAGCAAATGGTTTGCCAATGTTGTGACAAATCATGTTAGTTAGCAGATAGAAAAGTGGATTGAAAACCTTGCATCACTTAGTTCTTAATTGACATTTTAAAACATGATTCCATGAACATTCCATTAATTTTGATTTCCATCAATCAACCTGAAATGGGTGGAACAGCAAAATGCTTTGTGAACTGCATGGAGATCAGTTTGCTCATCCCTAGTAACAACTCTTAACACAGTATATATTGAAGCAAACTCCACACTAGTGATGACACAGTTTTACAACATTTTTTTTTTATAAATGCTAACTGATGTGATAACTTTATAGAATCTGGGGTCCAGTGCATCTTAGCCATTAGTCTGGAAAACATCTGTTGACTAATCTCAACCATTGTAGGTGGCCTCATACCTAATTACAAGGCTTTGCAATAGGTACATTGGCAACAAATGGAAATTAAATTCAACAGCAAGCACCGAAATTTAAAAAAAAAAAACTGACATGCTATCTTTTAAATGCTCTGATATTTTAGAGTGGTATTTTTCATAATGTCATGATATTAACCCATAGATTTAGCCTGCACATATTGAAACAATGCATTACTGATCTCTCTAGTATTGAAGGGTTTAAAGTGGGGTGTTGCCATTTTATTGTGACTTCTCAAAGCTCCCATTTTGCATATAACATTCTATGTGGCTATGCTCAGTTCCTTATTGCACTTTAACCCTTTGCAATGTGTTGCACACCCCCTGGCACTGAAAGCATTAATGAATAACCCTGTAAGTCCTGTAAATGGTGATGTTTTAAACTCACCATTTTTTACTTAGATAAACTGTGTGGAAGATCTTTGTAAAATGATTTTGAAATAGTGATATGAAGTTTCAAATTGAATGCATTAGACAACTGCCAGTTAATTGTTCTATACTCTTTCTTTTAACAGGTACATCAACATAAATATTATTTTATCTCAATCTTGAAACATTTGAATAAATAAATAAATACATTATACACAGATCTTTGCATTGTATTGTTATTATTATACTGTTCGCACAACACACAGGGGCACTGGTTTATTCATTTTCAGACATATTTGAAAGAACATGGTGAGATATTTATGGCAAAAGTACTATGTAATATCTCAAGTAACCTGCTCCAAAATTCCATTATAGAATGTAATTAAATAATTGCAAAGTAGGCTTCTAGATTAAGAATGGGGAATGCATAAAACAATAATTGTAGCTTAATTATTATCACAAAATTAACTAGCTAGTGTCTTAGTTAGAATTTCTAAATAAAACAATTGTTTTTTAACTTGACAAGTAATAAAAAAAATTATAATTAATCAATTCATAATTTTAAATCAATAATTTAAATGGTACAAGTGCTCAGGTCTAATTTATTAAAAAAAACTAAATAATAAATATGTTAGTACAGAAACTGTTGGTAACCACCAAAACATATGGACTAGTGCTGGGTCAAGTTGAAGAGGAAAGAAAATACATGTTGGTTCTCTTTGCCGGGCTATTTATCTTCTGCTCTTTAAACAATTGTACTTCAGTATGATTAGGTTTTCTAATTCTCAAAGATCACTGATAAGAATTTGTTAGTGAGTCCCACTTCGGTTTTTTAAGTGTTTATGGCACAATCATAAAATGGCTTGACGATAGATATTAGCGCAGATTTCCTTTAATGCCATTGCCATAAATTCAAACCATTGTGCTCAATTTAATTTGTATATTTGATGTTTTATTATAAATAGTATTTTACAAATCTGGCCTAGAATCTAATCTAATATGACTTAGCATGACTAGGGATGGGCAAAAAATGTTGGCGTGAGAAGAAATACCTGGGAAATGGCCTGTTTTGGAAGGTCATTATCACTTATGTGGGTGAGTGGATGTATGTGTATATGCGTGCACGTGGAATAGGGTAAATATGTTGGTGAGCATGCGTGTGAATATGTATGTGTGTGAGAGAGACATATGTGTGTGTGTGTGTGTATGTGAGTGTGTAGGCCGGAAGGTTAAGCCCATTGAAATCAATGGACTTAACCTAGAGGTATTACATTTTCACTGGCCTTTTTTCTTCTTCTGCAAATTGAGCATCATGGATATGCATTTTCTGCATTAAATAGAACCAAAAACATTTAAAAGGTTCAAACATCTTAAAAAAGGCATTTGTTGCTCAACTATTTGATTTGATAATCTGCCTATTATGCAGCAGTTCATGAATTTCAGGAATAGTGTAGTTCCCACATCAGTACAGTCTTAAATTTAAGGTTGGAACAGCCGAAATTTGATACTGCTTTCTTGTATTGATTTCATGCAAGACCTTCACACTATCTTGTGAAAGTCTTGCATGAAATCAATAAAAATCTTGTTGACAATGAATCTGCTAACAGGTGAATCAGATGTTATAGATTTCTAAATGTCAGATGCATTGTTTTCAACAGGATCATAGGAAGATGTATGCCAGCGTGTTTTAACAACATTAAAAAAAAACAAATAAAAAAAAATGTCACAGATCCCACTTAAAGGAACGCTAACACCTAAAATTGAAATTGGTCATTATAACTTTAAATATAGCTAGTATATGTAAAAATCATTTACTCATATTTTAAATTCATAAAGTATCATCTTAAACTTGTTTTTAACACATTTAAACTGTTCTATTCAGAAATATTTTTGTGCCTGTCCTGTTTGTAATGAGATACAAGTGCTAAAGTCAGTTCATTTATTGTGATCAGTGCCAATCTTTCTTGTTTTCAGGAAGTCTGTTATATTATCTCAGCTAATTTAAAAATTCCATTTACATATACACCCATCGAGATTGCTATGGAACTGAGAGCCCTGGAAATGGCAGGAAAACATATAGGGAAGTTTTGCAGACGCTAGCGTGAAATACGGGGTATTTAAGTGACTATAATACCAGTTCATTTTTCGGTGTTACTGTCCCTTGAAAATTGTATACTTTTCATAAAGAATACTTCTTTTTCTTCTAAAATGACTGGTAATGAATATGGCTAAAAAGTGCTATTTCCTATTTCAAATGGTTAAGGAGAGTCTTTTAATTGGCAAAGGTAAGCTCCAACCTACCTTTTATTATAAACAACTACTTCTTGTCTCTTTATTAACCCTTACAATTACTTGATTCTTATTCTAAAAATTATACAGTGCCATATTTAGCCAATTTATTAAGTTGAGGTTAAGTTGATAAATAGGCTTCCTACAAATGTGGAATGTTCTATTCTAAATATTACTTTCCAGTTGCCCTAATGACTTAATCAAACACTAACGAAAATAAATGACCCCTTATTTCGAGCATATCATTCAATGGCTTGTTCACATTTGAAATTATTAGTGGTTAAAATTATAATATATAAAATATGTATTACAGTTACAGTTAAAGGTACAATTTCAAAAGTAATACTTTGCAGTTAACGTCACAGCACAGGGCTAATTGAAAATTGCCTTCTGCTATTTATATATCAAATGATTCATGAATTTTCCCTGCATTCTTTAAGCAATACAGCGCAATAAAAATAAATAAAGACATTTACACCTATTTCATGTGTTTTTGTTTTTATCCAAAACATAAACTGTATCTAGCTGTGTTAAATGACCTCATATATTAGCTATGTAGATGCATGTATTGTATTGTCTCTATATAGAAATTCAATACAAACCTAGATGCAGTGCACATTGCAAAAGGTGGAAACATTATAAAAAGACTTGAGACTTTACTTAAAGTGGGAAAAAAAATTGTTTTAAAGATTTCATAGGGATGGTTTAAGATAAGAGACTTTGGCATTCAATATTACTTTATCTTGGAAAAAATGTTAAAATGCAATCAAGATCAAGAGTATGCTCTTATTAAAAAAAGGTCAAGATTGAAGAAGTAACTTTTATAACAGATGTTTACATTTCTTAGACAATTTGCTAGTCATCAATAACTATGTATTGATTAATTATAAATATGCAAAGAAAAAATAATATAAAATAATATTCTTTAATAAGACACTACTAAATTGCATGTCTTTGACCCACTGGTTAAATGCTATAAATGTTGTCTTTTTTCAACAAACTTCGCTGAAATGTGATCAAGACATGCTTTTGTGCAGATGTGAGCAATCTGCAGCTCCCATAATCCTTAGCCATCCAATGGCAAGCTCAGGAAAATGAAAGTTGCATTTGAGCAAAACAAAAGCTGCATGTTGCCCTACCCTGCTATAAAACATTACATAATTATAGCCTATATTTCTGTATTAAATATTGACTGGCCCACATTTGAAATTATGTAAAAACATATCACTAGCAAATCCGTTTTTTTTTTGTTTTTTTTTTGTTTTTTTTACAAAATATATTTCTTGACATATACAGTAGTTATATTTGATTTGATGTTTTTAAATGTATTTTGATTTCCACTCAGTTGTTTTCTTTGTAAGAAGTGGCTTGTAATCAAACACATTAAGCATCTTCTTTTATAAAACAATATAAACTGACGTGATGTACCATTAACTGTTCCTAAAGAATTTAATTTAGGATGTATGGAACATAGTTGGATGAGTTTTACATACATAGTGACATCAGCCTCACATTTAGCCATAGTAAAGAATAACCTGGTTTAATGTTGGTTAAAGCTTACTGAATTTCTGGAATCAGTGCAGCATTTTACAAAAGACAGAAATTGAGTTACAAACATATACCATGGTGCTTAAACAAAGCCACTCTCATAAATTACACAGCGGAGCATGGTATTTACAGTGGTGCCGTATAAGTAGATTTGGATCTGTTGACCAAAAATTTGAAGGCCCAAGTTAAAAAGTACAATGCAAAGCAATTGCATTAAGTTGCTGCTTTCCATAATCCCCATTGTAGCCAAAGTCAAGTTTGATCCCAGCATTCATCAATACTGTACTCTCAGTGTTGATAAATATTTTGAACTGTCAGTAAATGTTTTTGGAGATTAGAACCAATTGAACTCCCATGGTGGAATTTGCCATTCTATTTGCTCTTATCTTTGAAAATTATGGTTAATTAAGTCTTATAGTAATTCCCACAGCTGATAGGTGTAGTAAGTGCTTTAGCTTTCATTACATTCTGTCAGTGGCGATCATAGGCAGTGGCGGGGGCAGGTGGGGCCGTTCCTCGAGCTGCGCTGTAATAATATGGTGAGCCTAAAAAAAAAAAAAGAAAATATCGGTTAGGGATTTTTATTGGAAAAGTGTCTTGATTATTGGATTTAGTTTTGGGGCCATAACTATAAAACAACAACTGGAAAATTCTGTGACAAAGTAACTTTTCTAGCATCCATGGGGTTAGAAGTCCAATTTAAATCTATCTGAACATTTAATTGATAAGAAATAGAAAAACTGAGCACCAATAAATAAATAAAACTTAAACTCAAAGTGGAGAACTGAACTGGAACATTGGATCACCTCCATAGAATGGAGCAAAGCTCCTTGTGGTTTTCTGTCTGCGTAGACCACTACTCATAGGAACAGTTGTTTTACCCCTGAAATAGTCCACCTTTGTTTTTATACATATTGCCTACTCAAAATATGAGCAAGCTCTATTAAATTTAAATATTCAGATGACAGTCCATATGTATTAAAGCTTGAGCAATTCTGGAGCAAAGTATCTTCACCAATGGAGGACAAATAAGCATTCCCTTTCAGTTAAATTGGGCTTTAAATCCCTTTTATGACAAAGAGGCCCCCTATGCATTGTAATGGAGATCTATCTAGCAATCCACACCTTAAAAAGTTCCATTTGAATCAATGAAAGTCTGTATCATTTTATTTGTCTCTTACAGTGCACTTAGCTTGGCCAAGAATAGTTCCATTTTGACTTTATACATAAGGACCAGCGTGTGTGGATTTTGAAACTATAAAGACTATAACAAAAATAAAGCAATTGTAATCCGCATGCATGAATTAAAGTGAGACAGCAGAGAGTTTAACCAATGATCTACTTTTAAAAATAGAAATGGAAGAAAATAGTGCATTTTCATAAACTATACAAATAAAAGCTTTTATTCAGCATATAAATAGTTTATGGAATAAATGGTTTAGTGTTGTGCCCCTAACACAGATTTAAGCTACTTACTCCAAAATATGTCCTATCTTCACTGCTTATGCCAAAGGGGAGGGTGGTGGGGATGTGGATGGTTATTTCAGGACATTCCTTTCCTCTGAATCTTAATTCAATATACTACCAGGGCACATGCATACAGAGGCATAACTAGAAGCCACTGGGCCCTGGTACAAAAATTGCCATGGCCCCCAACCACCACTACCACATTGCCCCCCGACCACATTGCCCCCCCAATGGCCACCTTCTATGGCCATCTCCAAATTGCCCCCCCCCCCACCGGCCACCTCCACATTGCCCCCAATCTCCACATTGCCTCCACATCACCCCCACTTTACACATTGCCCCCAATCTCCACATTGCCCACAATGTCCACATTGCCCCCGATCTCCACATTGCCCACAATATCCATATTGCTCCCAATCTCCCCCTCCACATTGCCCCTATTTAACCCCCCCCCAGTGTCCATTTCCTACCTCCCTGGTGGTCCAGCAGAGTGGCAGAAGAGGTTTATGCCTCCTTCTGCACAGACCTCAGAAGCTGGAGCTCCAGCGTGGTCCTCTCTTCAGTCCTGCAGAGTGCTGGGAGATTATGTCATCTCCCAGCTCTCTGCATTACTAGAGTGCCGAGGAGGGTGCTCAACTGCTAGAGGTCTGTGCCAAAGAAGACCTCAGCTTGCTGGGGGGTCGCAGGGGGGTGACCGGGCCCCTGGAGTGATGGGCCTGTTATACCACTGCATGCATAGGAGAGGCATTCATGGCTTGCTTTCTTTAAAGGACTGTATTTAATAAGAGGTGCCACTTTGAAGAAACCAAGTTCACAGTGTTTATAAAGACAGACTTATCTATCAAAAGGAGTGAATTAACACATGCACACTAAATTATTACATGAAAAATATGCATTGTAGTGCTATTTCTGCTGAGTAATACAAGGCTACTCCCACTTTTGGGAGATTTTTTTCATTCAAATATATTAATTCTCATTTTTTTTAACCCTATGAGTGCCAGTGGGGTGTCCAACCCATTGCAAGGCAATGCATTTAGATACCCCTCTGGCATGCAAGGGTTTAAAAAATTGCAATTTTCAATTCTGGTCACTAGGTAGTGTTCCACGGTGAGATGTAGACAGTGATTCCTGCTTCCAACAGTACATTGTTTTAGAAAAAATTGCCTTTTGGACATTGGTTGATGATGTTGATTTGAGACGTACACTTGAGCTGTAATATCCATTGAATGAAAATCTCATGACATTGAACGTACCCTTATTAGTATTCAGCAGAAAAATCCCATAACATATTTTTCATAATAAACATTTACTGCACCTTTATATCACTGTTTGCATGAACTGTTGCAAAAATAAAATGATAGAATTAATTTTTTTTTCAGTTTCCTTTTAATTTAACAGAACACTTCCATAAGTGGGAAATTTGATGTTATTGATATTTAGAAACATTTTATATCTAGTTATTATTTTCTACATCTGCAGAATTCAAATTCATAAACCAGGATAAAGGTTATGTAAATTGTACATGCTGTATTCTGTGTGTTTATTAAGAATCAATATGTAATCTTGAGCCTTTAAATATAATATAAAGAAAACTACTTAATTTGCTTTTCGCAAACTATTTGATGTTACAGTGGACTAAAGGAATTATGCCAACTAGAGGACGAGTTCAAAGTCATATTCCTTTTCAAAATTCCATTAGAAATCTTTAATTGAAAAGGGTTAAATATTCATCTAGTAACAGTACTGACCACTGGCACACAAAACAGCATTTTGCACTGCAAATGTTAAATATGGCAAATCATGGAAACAGGTTAATGGTAGTTTGAGAAATTATATCCAAAACAAATGATGGGACTCTGAATTATTTACTGCATTCAGGACTTGGCAAAACTTAAAACATATACAAGGGCTTAATGGTAAAACCATTCATGCAGGATAAATTGCAATTACGGTACTAGAAATGTCTGTAGGTATAAAAGTCAAATATAAGACATTTATTTCATGGTAACATACATAACATGCCTATACTTTCTTAAAGTATAACATGTTTAAAGGAATAGTAATGTTTCACAATAAAAGCAGCTCCAATTTATCTCCATAGTATTTGGGTCATGGAGAGTGTTATTTCAATACTGCTAGAGATGTAATTGAATGATAAAATATCCCCCTCCCGCCCCTTTTACTGACGTTACACTGCTCACCTCAAAGCAGCAAGACTGTCTGGATGGATAACAGAGAGGGACAATGTTCAGTGAACATAACGAAAAACCTGAAAAACCTGTCAAGGCACAGGGCTTTAATTGTTTTCACAGTAAGCAGATTGTCCCTTGCTGAGATCTGTCTGCTCAAGGTACCAGATACCACATCTGAGAGGAGGTGGCTTACACTAGGTAAAAGGGGATGGAGGGGGATACTTTATCATTCAATTACTCTTGAAATAATACTCTGACAGAATTGAAATAACACTCTCTATGGCTCAGACACTATAAAGATTAATTGGACCTGCTTTTTTTGAAATATTACTATACCTTTAATGTAATTTATAAAAACATATTCCTTGATGTTTTCAACTGTATTTGCATTGCTTTTCTTTCCAAACATTTCTGTGCAGAATGCAATTTCAGTTTATTATTAAGTAGAAAGATTACACTAGAGCATATTCATATTCTTCTACTATTTTCATATGTGTATATCATGCCAAAATCTCATTTGCTGCTATTTACTGTTCTTAGACTAATAATGTATTTCATTCTTGTTAAAATCATTCTGGGTTTATAATTACTATTTTAAAGTAGACAGGGAAATATATTTGTTCTAATTCAAGTATATTGGTTTCAAACATATTTGACCACTCTGCAGTTCACTGCATTAATATCAGTCAAGAACTAAGCATCATTTAACCCCACCCAGAAAAAGTCTGAAATATGTTTATTATGTGTTAAAGGGATAGTAATACTTCGTTTTAACTTTATTTTATTTTGTAGGCATTAAAAAACATGAAGAATGATATAAGTCTTATGTCTCAAACCTTTATGGTTTAAGAGATATTCACAAGCAAAGTTTCCCCTCCCACCCCTTTTTCCTAGTGTAAGCCATCTCTTCTCAGATGTTAATCTGGTTGTAAGACCAGACAAATAACAGCAGAGGACAATCTTCTTTGTATGAAAAGAATGAAAGCCCTTCCCCTCTTGACAAGCTTTTCAGCTTTTTCCCTTATCTTAATTGAAGATTGTCCCTCTCTGCAGTCTACCTGGGCACCTCCCTTGTGATCTGGCTGAAGGGGGGGGATACTTTGCTTGTGAATATCTCTTAAACCATAAAGGTTTGAGAGATAAGACTTATATCGTTATTCATGTTTTTTTAATGCCTACAAAATAAAATTAAGATTAAACGAAGTATTGCTATCCCTTTAAAGATCCTTTAGCAATGACCTCTAAGCAAATATTACAAACCAGATACAAATATCTGTCTCAGAAAAAAAAGCATTACCTTGACATGGGTGTTTTTTTTAAACAAAGATGGAAATCTAGTATGTTTTTAAACTTCTGCAACATTCAATAAATGGCTTAGTATTGTAGGGATATTGTTTTTTTTTCTTGGTGGTCTTTCTCTCAGATAGTCATGTTATGTTGATCATCTGTTTATTTGTGTTCAAAACAACCTTCTTTTGGTGCCTTCTTAGAAAGATGTTCAGCCTTTTCCCCATAAGGCTCCACTGAGTTTCAGAGTCAATAGATCGCTATAGGTCAGTTACTAAACAGCCTATCATAGACCTAGACATTCTGTAATTGACAGCAATGAAGCAAAATGTTTTCAACAGGACTATTTTTGCACAGATAACACAAGGAGCATGCAGTCAGTTATGGTAATGTATACAAATGAGGCTCTCCTATGATACAAAAAACTACACTACACTATTTAAGACTTTCAAAACAAATATGATTATGAAACATGCAATATTAATTCAACTGCCTTTAACAACAGTGAACTTGTGTCCTTAGAATCTCAGTATTTCTGCCAACAGCAGAACTCACACAAATCACATTCTTAAAAAAAAGCAGCAAGATTGTATCAACTAAAATCCTTTATGATGAACATCAAGTTAGAAAGTAATGAGCGAGAATGGTAAAGAAGTTATTAGAACAAACCAGCATGAAATTGTATCATTTTTCTTCATTAGCCAGAATTTGCCATTATCTAGTTTCAGCATGTGTGTGTTAAGCAGCCTTACAAATGTCCTATAGTTCGTGTCAGCTGTACCACTCGATTCCCTCCCAATTTACATGGAGGGAACCAGTTTCTTCAAAGAATATCACATTAAATCAAAGCATTTTTCACACTTCAGCAATTCAAAGCCTGGTTACATTAGTAGCACTTGAAAAATTTCTTTCCATTGTGTAATCCCCAAATTTCTTCTTTCATAACCAGTTTCTTGAGATCTTAAAGGTATAGTAATACTTCATTTTAACTTTATTTTATTTTGTAGGCATTAAAAAAACATGAAGAATGATATAAGTCTTATCTCTCAAACCTTTATGGTTTATGAGATATTCACAAGAAAAGTTTCCCCCTCCCAACCCTTTTTCCTAGTGTAAGCCATCTCTTCTCAGATGTGAATCTGGTTGTATGACCAGACAGATAACAGAAGGGGACAGTCTTCTTTGTATTAAAACAATGAAAGCCCTCCCCCCCTTGACAAGTTTTTCAGCTTTTTCCCTTATCTTAATTGAAGATTGTCCCTCTCTGCAGTCTACCTGGGCACCTCCCTTCTGATATGGTTGAACAGGGGGGATACTTTGTTTGTGAATATCTCTTAAACCATAAAGGTTTGAGAGATAAGACTTATATAATTCTTCATGTTTTTTTAATGCCTACAAAATAAAATAAAGTTAAAATGAAGTATTACTATCCCTTTATGTATGGTTTCAGTACCAGTGAAAAAAATATTCAGTTTTACCACACACCCCCACACCCTCGGGCAATCTTTTGCAATTTCTGCAACCTTTTATGTATGTTTATGCAGTGGGTAAATTTATTTAATCATATAAAACAATAATTACAGGAAATATCTACGACTTTGCTTTTATCTGAAAAAAAAAAATGTTGTGTTTAAAAGATATAATTTCCTCACAGATTTAAGAAAACACTGACAATATAAGGTCATATAATTAGAGGGAGTGGCACAATGTCTTATCACACTCATTCCAACACTAAAGTAGAAATTAAATCCAAAATGTTAGCATGTTATTATTTTCAGAAGAGTTTTACCTATCATAATGCTTCATTGCACTTTAGGCTTATGTCTGTGTAATGGAGGTGAAATAAGGAAAGCAAAAGGAGTAAGGTGTGGCGAAACCTAGATTAAGCGAAACCTAAGGTAATGCAAGTGGCAGTGAGCCTTAAGAAGATAATAGAGAGAGCAGGTATATTAGGGTGGGTTTCCATGAAGGTGACAGGCACAGAGTGGGGCTGGATTGGCTGGTTTATAAATGCTTCAGGACCTCCCACAAAATGCAGGCCATAGTCTGACACTTGTAATCAGGGTTTTTGGATGTATAATGGAGGTGAAATAAGAAAAGCTAAAGTAATGATGTGTGACGGAACCTAGGTTAGCCAAAACCTAAGTTTGTGAAAGTGGCAATGAGCCTGGTCAGCGGCCAAAAATTTAGATTGATTGACAAGATATGTCAAGTTAGTGTGTGAGAATATGGAAAGCAGTTTTGATTTCATGTTGTGGATTAGGAATATATCTGGTGAAGCATGAAGATCTCCAGTGACCCATTTTCTGGATAATATGGTTTGGAACGTTGTATTTAGAGGCTGATGATGCTACCCCTAGTCTAAAAGAATAGCCAGAGTAAAGGTAAGGATTGAGCTGTAAGAGAATAAGAAGGGCCCTGAGATAGCAAACAATGGATGACGTACTAAGAGGGTCATATTGGCATGGGTGATAAGGGACTAGAATCGAGTTGGTTAGCCAAAAAGGAGACTAGTTTGTCCAGGGTAGCATTGGGCACCAATGGTCATAATCTGGACACCTGTACATAGGGTACTGGTTTTGAACCGAACTAGGTGCAAGGAGAAAGAATTGTCAAGCCTTTTTAATCTGATTTTATCAGATAGGGAGAATATTGAATGGATACAGAAAACTTGCAAGGCCTTAGCAAACCAAAAAAGGCCAAGTAAAAAGCTGCTAAAATGATAATATTGGTGTGAGACTCGAATGGTGAGATGATAAGAGGTCCGATATCTTTCTGAACAGGGTTTGATGGGTAGAGCAGGAAGTATTGGTGAGCCCTTTAAGGAATAATTTAATGTGTGGCGAGGAAAGGATGGATGGCGAAAAGTGTTTAAAGAGAGAAAAGTGGTGTTGCCAAGTATAGCGGAGGGGGGAGGTGAAGCAAAGTGTGACAGTAAGAGTAGAAAGCCAGTATAGAGGAGGGAAGGAGGGTTTTGTAGCTTTCATAAAATGCTTTGATGTATGTCTTCTGGGTCTAGAGCTTGTGAGATGACTGTGAGAGAATGGTTGAGATGAGATGTCATGGAAGTATCAGTTCTTTGAAGGGGGGTTAATTTACTGGTTGAGGCTTTGCTGAAGGGGAGATCTGAAAGAATTTCTGAAACTGAAATTGAGAAAAGGCATCCGAGGGTGAATTGTAATATCCTAGAACTTAGGAGCAATGAAAAAAAAAGTATAATGTCATGAAAACCATGTTCATGTTTGCATTTACATCATAACATGAGGGGAGGAAGATCTGGCTTTTTCAATGATATAGTACCCAGACTGTCTGTGAGTAAGGTGACTGGAAGACCAGTATGCGAGAATAGAGGAATTTCCCAAATTTTGTACGGCCACTGTTCGGCGCACCATACGCTGCCATACATGGCTTCAAAACCAAAGGAGGTACAGGCATCTAAGAATATGTGAGGGGAGGAGGAATGGGTGGAAAAATGGTATGATCATTCCAATCATCTAAGAAGTTTCCATTGCTAGATTGCATTTAGCTGGTTGGTCTAGTTCAATAGTGCTGAGGGAGTCTTGAGATGAGGGGAGCAACTGGAGAAGGTTGTAATTTGGCTAGGCTGAAGGGAGAAGGGTGTGGCGGTTTGTTGAGGAGGAAAGCATCCAGAGTAGCCAGCAGTGTGCTTCTGTGAAGGTGCTTAATATCTTAGGGCTACTCTTTGAACCAAAGGTGAATAGGGTGGTAAAGTAGTAGGATTCTTTCCACTTAATGCCATGTAAATGCCAGAATGAGGGGTGGATGGGTATGAGTTTAAAGAGGCACTTTCACCTATTAATAAGTCGCCATGCATTCATTAAACATATGGCGACTAGCTTGAAAATACATGTCTTAACTATAAAAAGTGGCAGATTCTAAATAAACCTTTACCCTTTGGAGACTGGAAGTCAGGTAATTGTGCAGACATCTGGTCTGCGTGCCTGCGCTGTCAGTTCCGGTTTCCTGTAAAGCACTGCATCTTGCCACATGGTAACTGGAAGGGACTGATGGTGCAGGTACGCAGACTGCACAAACCTGCCTGTCAGTCTCCAAAGAGTAAAGATTTCTTTAGAATCTGGCGCTTTTTATAGGTAAGACATGTATTTTCAAGCTAGTCGCATTTGCAATGCATGGCAACTTATTAATAGGTGAAAGTTCTGCTTTAAAGGCATGAGATATGTCTGTCTTAGAAAGCCATGAACCTTTTGCCAAAGGAGATAATGCCTTGAACAGTGTGGTTGATAATGGAGTATTGCATTGTGAATTCTTTGGATTGAATTACATAATTGATGGGGGTAATAAATTAACCTTTTGTTGAGGGAGAAGACTAACTTCGTGCTTAAGTAACACTGCCACAGCCATCCTTGAAAAATAAGTGTGACTTGGTATAGTTCTGCAGGGTGCAACACATGACATCAGCTCTTTAAAGCCTCTGATATCAATAAAAGAAAAGGGCAGCATGTCAACCACCAAGAGGCATACTTTTTTGTGCAGGTTTTATCTTCTTTTAAAGAATTTAGTAAGTGTGGGATGGTAGTACATAGTGGAAGAACTTTGTAACTTTATTGCTCTAATGACATGACTAGAGGTGGCTAGAGATGACTCTTGTCATCTCAGAGTCATACTCCTCTGCAGCAGGAGCAGAAAATCGTGGCACACTCTCTGACACATCAAAAGCACTTCTATTAGGTACCCCAGAGCCCCAGGAATATTTATGAGTAGTTCTGCTGCTTCTAGTTGTGGCACCACTAACCTGTGGATGGCGTGTGTCACAGTCAGACCTGTGGTTTTAACTCAGGTGGGATCTCAATGAGTAGGTGCCTAGTTGTGAGCCTGCTTTCCCCCTGCTCAAATGCTTCTTACACAGACAACAGATAGCAATATGTTTAGCTTTTAAACTGTGAGTGAATTATCTGCATACTGTGGACTTCATAGAATGCAGGGTTTTTGAGGGGCTACTGCTATTACTGGGGCTAGGCTTTGCTGCAATTGTACTACTACTACTACTATACTACTACTACTACTTTATGTCACAGGTGCTGCACTTCCTGCAGGAGAGGCACTCATCTTAGTCAAGGTTGTGGATGTTGATAACCTGTGTTCTTGCTGGTTACTTAACACTAGTAGTGTGGCTGAGAGGGACTTGATAATGCTGATAAAGACTGACAGAATAGCTGTGGATTTTTTTTGCCATGGTTTGCTTGTCCAGGATCAGATATTCCATTTTGTTTTCTCAAACAGCTTATAGACAGGGACAGTGCTACTTTTCAGTGGTGGATGACTAAGCCTTTACCATTCAGCTAACTTTCTGGCCATGCAATCATCACTGTTTCTCTCAACTACATCTGTAGCTGAAGTGGAGGAGGATGCTAGAGAGATATATTATAGATCTACATCATCAGTAATTAGGTCATACTCAGCATTCCCTGTGGCTTCTTCCCCACTACTTTTATATTCTTCTATGCATTTAGATGCCTCAAACAATTTCTTTTGACTTCTCCTTTGAGGGATTTTCACAATGGTTGCTACTACTTTCAGGACAGATGTTTTTGTGATTTTTTTTCTCTCTGTCAGATGCAGCATTTGGCTGAGCTGCTACACCTGCCTGCACTATGCCATTACCACTGGGATGTGACATATTGTTGTCTCTAGTGTTTTTAGATTACTTATTAATAGTACTGGTGCTGGAACGTTTGGTGGGGCTGACAAACTGCATCCTTGGAAAAGAGGAATCACCATCATTTATTGCACACACTGCAGCAACCATGACTGCAGTCAGTTTTTGGACTCCCACTTTACTCACACTTCCATGCACTGCTCCTACTCCTTTCACCCTACCCCTACCCCTTGTCTTTTTGCTGGACAATACTCAACTACTTTGCGTCTTCTGACTGTAAAGTAAAGAATAAAACTGATTGTGTGTGATGTTTTGCCTTTATAAAAAAACTCCATCTCGTATAGTATCAGTTTCCCTCAGTCACAGCTTACGTCAGGGTCCTTCTCTCTGTCACTTATAATTTTTTTATTAACTATCAAAAACATACTCCCTGTTCAAGTTCTTCTTTCCCCAGACTTCTCTAGCACAGAGATAGCAGCCAGATCAGGAAGAAACTTGGATCATCTCTGTCTGTGTATTCCTAGTCAGTTATATAACAGTTTGGGATATTTTGGGAAATTCTCCTTTGCTCCCTTATCATGTGTCCCCTCCCAGACTCCCCTGACATAAAGATAGAAGCCAGACAAGAAACAAACTTTGATCACAACTGCCAGTGTCTACTTGACCACACAAAAATTTGGGGTAAAACTCCTTTGTTCCCTTTTTACATCCTAAAGCTTCCCTATAACAGAGAAAACAGCCAGAGCACGAAGAAACTTAGATCACCTCTGCCTGTGTGTTCCCAGTCAGTAACACAGATTTTTGGGATATTTGGGGTAATTCTCCTTTGCTCCCTTCTCACACACCCCTGACTTTCCTGACACAGAGATAAGAGCCAGATCAGAAAGAAGCTTGGATCACAGCTGTCTGCATCTACTAGGTCACACAACATTTTGGGGTATTTGGGATAAAATTCCTTTGCTCCCTTCTCACCCCCCCAAGGATCCCCAGCACAGAGATAAGAGCCAGATCAGGAAGAACCTTGGATCACCTCTGCCTGTGTGATCCCAGTCAGTCACACAGAATGTTGGAGTATTTGGGGTAATTATCTTTTGAGATATCATAATGGCAGATCAGGAAGGAACTTGGAACAAAGCTGCCTGTGACTACTTGTTCCCATGAAAATAAATGCTGGAGTATTTGGGGTAAACCTCATTTCTCACAACCCCAGACTGCTATAGGAAAAAATAACAGCCAGATCAGGAAAACGCTTGGATCATGGCTGCCTGTATCTTCCCAGTCATTTCGAATTTTGGGGTATTTGGGGTCAATCTCCTTTCTCCATTCCGGTCCCCCCAGAGTCTCCCGGACTCCCATAATACAGAGAAAAAAATTCCTGCCTACAAGATTCCTTAAACTATGCTTTAACTCTACTTTAGACTGTCTTTTCTACCTCAAAAATGTGCTGATTTATCTTCCTCTCACCACCACAGAATGGCATGCTGTAAGAAACTGACACCCTTTTAAACTATGACTGTGGGAAAAGAAGAGAACATTTCCATGTGGTGGGGAGAAATTCTGTCTTTCCATTGGTTTCATTGAAATGAGACAGGCAAAAAAAAATGCATTTTTTGCAAAAAAAAAATTACAGCTCATCGAAAAGTGCCATTTTTCTCTTAGTGATATGAGGTTGACATCTTTGCATTCTCTAATAACTCTTTGGATGTTCAGCAGGTGTAATGCGAGGTGATGGATTAAGTGGAATACCTGTGGAGGAAGTTGGAGGTGGGATGCGAGTGGCTGAAGCTGCCACAGGAGATACATTCTCCATGTTGGTGAGGTGAGACTGTATGTCTGAAACTGCAGGATAGGTTGGTGAGGAGCTGATAGATCTGGTTGGAGGATGCTGTTGCCTATTAGGTGACATGGTTCATAGAGAGAGTTATAAACGGGGCAGGCAAAATGAACAAAGAGCAAAGCAAAACAAAATACCTAGGAAAAAATGTCAGAAAAACCCAGAAAACAGGGAAGAACATGGTGAAATTGAACTTTCTGCCACTGAAAAAGATGGTTTAGGGTAAGAAATCAAATCTTCAGTGTCTCAACGGGAGGTAAGGAGTGACTTCAATCCCTCTGCATCTTAAAGAGGTAGGGAGTGCACTTATGCTTGGCTTGTGTGAAGGGGTAAGGAGTCAAATTGTACCTTGGCCTCTGATTATAGAGGTAAGGAATAAAGTAAACCTTTGGCCCCTGCGATAGAGGTAAGGAGTGAAAAACCTTAGGCTCCTGACTCCCTGAGATTGAGATAAAGAGTGAAAATACGTTTGGCGTCTATGGTAGCAGCAAAGCGTGAAATAGTCTTACGGCTATAGTGATAAAGGTAAGTAATGAATAAAGGTCCTTCAGACTCGGAGACAGAGATAAGGAGTGTAATAGGCCTCTGAGATAGATGTAAAGAGTGTAATAGTCCTTCAGTCCCCCAGATAGAGGTAATAGTCCTTCGGCCTCAGTGACAGAAGTAAGAAGTGAAAAAAGTCCTTAGGCCCCTGAGATAGAGGTAAGGCATGAAACAGTCCTTAGGCCCCTGAGATAGAGGACTGGAGTGAAATAGTCCTTCCTATGAAATAGAGGTAAGGAATGAATCAGTCCTTCAGACTCTTGAATAGTCGTAAGGAATGAGATGGCCCTTAAGCCTCTAAGATAGAGGAAAGGTTAAATAGATACTCAACCTTGTAATAGAGGAAAGGAGTGAAGTAGTCCTTCTGCCACTGGAATAAAGAAATTAATCAGTCCTTCGGCCTCTGTGATAGATGTAAAGAATTAGATGGCCCTTTGACTTCTGAGATAGAGGTAAGGCATGAGATAGACCCTTGAGCTTGTGACAGAACTGAAGGACTGCTTCACTCCTTTCCTCTGAGATAGAGGTAAGGAGTGAAAAAATCTTTAGCTTCTGAAAAAGGTATGGAGAGAAAAGGGACTTAACCTATGAAAAGATGTTGATGTGGGTCCTATAAACCCTAAAAGGAGGCAAGGAGCAAAAGCAAAACTTTTGACCTTAAGAGAAGAAGAAAGGTAATGAGAGGTGGATTGAGATAGAAATAAAGAGGAGGGGAATAACTGCTGAACTGTTGCATGCGGGGAGTGGGTGAAGAAGGGTAAATTTCTTTCTAAACACCCATGGTTGCAGAGAAACATTCCATCCCCTTGGACTACAAGGGGGTGGGATGAAACACAAGGAAGATTTGTGTTTTGGTGGGGAGGGGCATACAGGTGGAAGAGGGAATGGAAAGAACATAATAGATAACACATGCTTACTTAATGAGATAAAGAGGGGCGGCTGGAAGTAGCCAGCAATGAAGTATGTGTAAATCGAACACCTAATTCTTTCGGCAGAGATAAAAAGGGAGAGTGGAGGGGTGGAAATAAATGAGACTGAAGGGAAAACATGAAGGAGTGAACTGACATATTGTCAATAATAAATAAATATTCCAATAATAACAGACTCAATCAGTGAATGGATACAAAGGCTAACAAAAGGGAACTAAGAGGTAGGAAAAGCAAGCTGATAAAAATGAGTTGGTGCTGGAGGGAATTTGCTGCTGAAGTGAATGGCATGAAATGCTTCCAAGTGATGTTACTGAAGAAACAATAAACATGTGCAAAAATGGGAAAATACTACTCCTGATGCAGAACTATCAATTCGCATACATGGTGCATCCATGACCTCCATATGTTGTGTGACAGGATAAATTCACAGGATAAATGTGGAGGAGAGTGGTGGTGGGGGGAAACATGATGGCAAGAGGAATGAGACTATGTCAAAAGGTGGTGGCGCTCCAAAGCAAATCAACAGTGCAAGTGGGAAAATAGGAGAGGGGGCGTTAGGAAAAATGGAAACTGGGCTGAGATGAAATTGGTAGAAGGGGACTTGCAGAGACAGAGCAGATATTGTTTAAAATGCTTAGCTGGAGGAATAATGGTGATTGAAAAAAACCTTGTGAGAAAAATTTACACTAGGCAATGAAGCAGGGCAAAGAGAGCAGAGGAATGAAAACTGTGCATTCCTCTGGAAGCAGTGACTACTATGAAGGTGATGTGCACAGATAGGGGCTGGACTGACTACTTTATAAAGGCCTCCAGCCCCTCCCACAAACACACGTATCGCCTGATACCTATCCCTGATACCTATCCCTTTAAAAAAGACTCTATATAGGAATAAGAATGCATCATTACTTTAAATAACTCTCCTTCACCATCTCCATGTCTAAAGCAGGACATTTTGTTTTGCTTCTTGTGTCAGGTCCTTTTGATCTTTAGTCAGGTCACTTTATTTCCCTGTGCCCCTTGATCTCTTCCACATATGTAAAGATATTATTATTGTAGCACATTGATTCTTAAAAAAAAAAGTTTGTAGTCAAAAACGTGTGTTAATTCTCAGAAGAATATGTTTCACAGTTTTTAACGTAAATTTACTTGGCTCTCAATATTTTATGAAACATGAAGTTTGCATTGTTTATTAAAAATATCTTGAGTAACTAAAAGCCACGGGGCCCTGGTGCAAGAAATGCCATGGGCCCCATGACCACACTGGCCCCCTCAACCACATTGTCCACCTCCACATTGCCCCCCATCTCCACATGCCCCTTCCACAATGCCCCTCAAACTCTATATTGCCCCTTCCACAATGTCCCTCAATCTCCACATCACCCCTTCCACAATGTCCCCCAATCTCCACAATGCCCCACAATCTCCACATTGCCCCTTCCACAATGCCCCCAATCTCCAGATTGCCCCTTTCACATTGACCCCATCTCCACAATGCCCCACAATCTCCACATTTCCCCTTCCACATTGCCCCCATCTCCACATTGCCCCCCAATCTCCACAATGACCCTAAATCTCCTACCTCCCTGGTGGTCCAGTGGCAGAGGACAGGTCTGTGCCTCCTTCTGCACAGACCTTTTCTCCTGTGCGGTCCTCTTCAGTAATGCAGAGCGCTGGGAGATTATATAATTTCCCAGCGCTCTGCATTAAGAGAGTGCCAGTCTGCTGGAGGGAATACTGATCTCCCTCCGACAGACCAGCACTCTCATAATGCAGAGCCACAGCTCTCTGCATTTCATAATTGCGGGCATCAGGCGAGGGGGTCGCCCTGTGACCCCTATAGTTATGCCACTGTCTTGAATTAAAACTGAGGATTTAAGGTTTGATATTGATAACTGTGATAACACTTGTTACTGGAGATTTCTCACTACTCTGCTAACATCCATAACCACTAAGTTTATATCACTGGTTTTGTCTAAGCATACATTTTTCTATACATCTCATCACAGTGAGGGGAAAATACAAATCATTTTTGTTGCACTTATAGTGCTCTTTGCGAGTTTAAATGGAAAGCACCAAGGTGGGGTTTCAGAAGTGTGTAGGTATTTCAGGGTTTGCCATGCCTCTGGTTCTCAGTGAAAGTCTTGGGTGAAGGAGAAACATGGGCAAAATTCTTCTTTTACTTTATGCTTGCTATAGGGGTAGCATTAAGGAGTTGTTCAATTAGATGTTGTATGCACGAGGATCTGTGCGCAATCATGAAGTAAGGTATCTGTACATAAGAGCAGCCACAGTTTTAATGACACTATGTACAGTTTTGTACATTACCCTCACTGTTTATATAGAGTAGGCTGCTAGTCTGTGATGAACAGAATACTATTAGGTGTTAAGCCCAAGGTATAGATTAAATAGAATGAAGAAGAGACAACTGCATTCGTAAACATAGATCTAATATTTACTAATCTGGCCGATTAAAATGAATAAAATCATATTAAGAAACAAATTGGGGGGGACTGTATGAACCCTCCCTTATGGCTCTACTCTGCAATCAGGGGTATGTACAAGAGCATATTATCAGTTTGATACATAGTGGAGCACATACTCATGGTGAAGCACATACTCAACATTATTAAGATTATAAAGCAAGAATGCCCCCGATGTTTCCAGAAAATGTGTTCAGGTCAACTGACTCTGTTACACCAATTTTCTAGTAAATGGCAATAAACAAGGATCAGAGGACATAAATGTTTTGAAATACCCATACACACCCACACTGCTCAGCCCTTAGTTCATACAATGGAAAAAGAGTAGAAAGCTTATTACATAGGTGTTAGGTAAATGCCACACCAGTAAGTCAATTCAAGCACCCATTTTAACACAGAATCCTATTAGATACAAATATTTATTTGTGTCTTCTTGGTATCATCCCAGGAGAGGCTATATAACTGGAACATATTTTTTGTATCTTATTATTTCATGAGCAATTAATAGATTCATTTGGGGTCTCCAGACCCTATATTAATCTTTTTTAATGCTTCCTGAGGTATGGTAGAGGAAGGGTTCCTGGGACTGCTTCCTTATTATTTAATTATATTAAATAATATGGAGTCTCCTGGACCAACATTAATTGTTTTACCCACTTCCTCTCCTTAATGGGAGGACTGAGGAAGGGGGCTCCGAGTCCGGACCACTTCCTTGACCAATTATTTGTGATATGAGGGCTACAGACCATGTTTTAATTTATTTCATTAAATTATATTTTTTTAATAAATTAATATGTGGTATATGGATCATGCTTTTACAATTTAATCATACAGTGTGCATTCTTAATCATTAATTCTACCGTACATGTTGTGGTTGATGTGTATGCATTCATTAAAAACAGTACAGAAATTACTTAAATTTTTAAAATACAATTGATTTATCCAAATTAGGTCACACTGTTTTGTCTTCAGTAAATCTGGAAACCTCTGAGGCAATAATAATAATGTAGTTGAGTGGTGACAATTAATTGGAATTCCTACTTATCTCATTTGTGCAAATTATGCAAAAAAATCCTAATTATTTTATGCAAAGTCAAAGTGGTCTAATTTTTGACAGAAGTGTTAAAGGTGTTAAGCATATTTTCTTTTGATAAGGGTTGAAGTTGATTTAACAACAAAAGCTCCCAAGGCAATAAATATGAAAGGAGGTCAAGGTACTGTTTAATAATACACAATCATTTAAACAGAGTCTCTCTCATTGTCTCAGGAGGAAAGAATTTGCAGCAAATGTTCCATAAATTATTTTGCGAGAATTATTGATTTAGTTTTTTTCATGTTAAAACATATTAACTAGACATTTATAAACTTGAGTTTTAAATCCCTTTGTATACAGGCACATACACGTATACACACTCACACAAAGGCACACACATAAACATACATATATACAAAAATATACAGGCACATATACACGCACAAATACAAACATAAAGGAATAGACACACACATACATACAGGCACATACACAAATTAATTAATGGATTAATTAATATTTGTATTTATGTAGCGCCACAAGTTTACTTATCCTTTACAATTTAAAGGGATAGTAATACTTCATTTTAACTTTATTTAATTTTGTAGGCATTAAAAAAACATGAAGAATGATATAAGTCTTATCACTCAAACCTTTATGGTTTAAGAGATATTCACAAACAAAGTATCCCCCCCTGTTCAACCAGATCAGAAGGGAGGTGCCCAGGTAGACTGCAGAGAGGGACAATCTTCAATTAAGATAAGGGAAAAAGCTGAAAAACTTGTCAAGGGGGGAAGGGCTTTCATTGTTTTCATACAAAGAAGATTGTCCCCTTCTGTTATCTGTCTGGTCATACAACCTGATCCACATCTGAGAAGAGATGGCTTACACTAGGTAAAAGGGGCGGGGAGGGGAACTTTGCTTGTGAATATCTCATAAACCATAAAGGTTTGAGAGATAAGACTTATATCATTCTTCATGTTTTTTAATGCCTACAAAATAAAATAAAGTTAAAACGAAGTATTACTATCCCTTTAAAGGTGACAAGTGTTTAGGAAGATGAAACATTTAATATTGGAAATGGGATCCCTGCTTGAAAACTTAAAGTGTAAAGGGAGATATACAGAGAACATCAGAATACAGTGCTCAATTTCTAGTTGGTTTATGGGACCACAAATAATAAATTATAAGAGCCTTAGAAGTATGAAGTTATTGCCTTCTACCTTGTTGCAGCACACATACAGGCACATGCACACATACTTATATACATGCATACCCTCTTCCCCACTATTAACATGATTTCCTGGTGTGAATGAAAGTGTTAGAGGGCTATGTCTGACTGTTTCCTGCTCTTCTTGTTAGAAGTAATATTTTGCGTACCCCTCTGGCACTCAACGGGCTAAGAGCCACTTATTTATAGGTTCAGTTCTCATTTAATGGGAACTGTTTTTGACTCTTAGCACCAGAATGTGTCTTATAACAAAAGCCTAATTAAAACTGCTTCAGTATCTATCAATAGTAAAGTTTAAAAATGCATTTATTAGTGACCTTTATATTCATATTTTAAACAGACAGAACAATTGAATGTAGCAGAAAAAAAAAGTTATGCAATTTAGATTCATTCAATATTTTTAACAATAATTGCTTGTATGCTTGGTATCAGTTTCCATGATTTTCTGCCAACAATGAAGCAAAGTAGATTCAGAGTCGATGGGACTCTCGAGACAACATTGTACTTAGTCAGAAGTACAACTTGTTGGTATAACTTCTTGAATTTTTTTTTTCAGATTGTTTTGAAATATATGTTTTATAGCATTTCCTGCTGATTAGAGCAATGAGGCTGCTGGGAGATTTTAATTAAAAAGTTTTTATAGTTTTTACTTTTTTATTTTTATTAAACTGTAATTTTCTGTTCTAGTCACCAAGTTGTGTTGTTCCTGTCATTTACTATAGGCAGCCATAGTTAATGACTCAAGCTCTACCAAAGACATGATTATAAAATAACTGCCTTTTTAACACCGGTTGGTTAATAAACTGTGATAACTATGCATAAAGCAATCTCCTAGCAGGCACCTTGTTTTATTTAGCAGAAGACTGATACCATATGTTTTTCAGCAATAGAAACAGACTTATCAAATGGCCCAGACATAATACTCACCTAATAAACCGGGGTTAGGAAATCTCCAAGAGTCATTGTATGATGAATACTGTGGATGGCTATAGGGACTGCCAGAGAAATCACTTCCTGTATATATAAATAGATAAAATCATATTAAGACAATGTGGACAATTTATGTTTATAATTAACACAAAACCAAAATAAACAAGACTTAAAATGTGACATCTTTCAGCATGCAGAAATAACAACAATTCATTTTATATAAATATTAGTATATAAATATTGAAGTCTTTTTATGTTTAAAAATATACTTTGTAGACTGTTCCAGTTTAGGATTTCTATTTCAGTAACGTGATCACGGCTCTGCTGAAGAGCCTCAAATGGGGAAGGGGAGGGAAGAGGGAAATTTGGTCCCAAATATCTCTCAAACCATAAAGGTATGAGAGATGGGACTTGGGGTATTTAGTTTAACTTTTTACTGCCTGCAAGATTACCTTCTGTTATTATATGGCAATACTATTCCTTTAAGCAATGTTTGCAGCTTACTTTTATCTATATATTACTGCTACTATAAAATTCATAAAGTGTTCATCATGAAAATTATCTTGCCCATCTCAACTATTTGGTTTAGATTAATCTGACATGATTGAGATAATTTTTACATTTTTTCATTGAGTTTGATTTGCCTTGAGGGAATCCAAACCACTGAGACTGTACTAACAGTTTATATTGCATATACCACAAGTACTGGCTTACTTGTCCCTAATAAGAATAAACCTCGATTAACTATAAAATCTAAGCTGCCTCAATGTGCTAAATTAATTATTCTCTTTTGGCTTCTAGCTTACATATTAGTATCATCATTACATCATCACCACCACCATTTAGCAACTTCTAGATTCCAAGAATAACACTTTTAAAAATTGCAAGAACAAAATTGTTTTATAATATGCAAAGGAAGCAACACAATCAAGGTTACAAAAAAGAGTTAATAATAAGAAATATTACAAAATATCTTAACATAATATGCTCACTGCAGTTCTCTCTGCTGACATTATGTAAAACAAATTGCAGATGTCTAAATGTTGATATGTTTTTAAAACTATTAGTACTATTTATTTAAAAAGTAAGATGGTGAACAGAGGATCTATGGGACCTGTGTCATTCAGGACTGAGACTAAGCTGCAATACTTCAGTCTCTTCTCACAAGACTGGGTGTCTCTTTTCAGACACCCATTGTGACTCTTTTGCCAGTCTGCAAAGGGAGCAGACCCACTGTTAGGACATTGTTTGGTTGATGGTTCCCCTTTAACTGTGTGAAAGGAAACAAAAAAAATATGAGCTAGCCAAAATTCACACAGGATTTCACATATCCATTAATAATTTCATGTTCCTCGTCTTTATATTTCCATTCTGTGTACAAGGGAAATGTGGGACCAGATGTCAAAGATGATAGTTATTGCATTTGCAACCAAATCCAACTTTTTAGAGTTTGGAAGAATACTGAACCTCCAAACCAAATATAATGCCCATTTAAAATAAAATACATATGTAATGCCATAACATGAAACCAGCAGGTCAATAGCCCATTGCATGATATTAACAGAGCACATATTTGAGGCCATCGGGACAATACAGCATCATCATTTTGTATTGTCCTGTTGGTTTCAAGCAAGTGTATTTATCCTTACAGTAATGTGCAAGTTTTAGGCAGGTGTGAAAAAATGCTGTAAAGTAAGAATGCTTTCAAAAATAGACATGTTAACAGTGTATTTTTATCAATTAACAAAATGCAGTGACTGAACAAAAGGTAAATCTAAATCAAATCAATATTTGGTGTGACCACCCTTTGCCTTTCAAAAAGGATCAATTCTTCTAGGTACACTAGAACGCAGTTTGTTAAGGAACTCGACAGATAGGTTGTTACAAACATCTTGGAGAACTAACCACAGTTCTTCTGTGGATCTAGGCATCCTCAGTTGCTTCTCTCTCTAAATGTAATCTTAGAGTGAATGAAGTTGAGATCAGGGCTCTGTGGGGTCCATACCATCACTTCCAGGAATCCTTGTTCTTCTTTACACTGAAAATAGTTCCTAATGACTTTGGCTATATGTTTGGGGTCGTTGTCATGATGCAGAATAAATTTGGGGCCAATCAAATGTCTCCCTGATGGTACTGCATGATGGCTAAGTATCTGCCTGTACTTCTCAGCACTGAGGAGACCATTAATTCTGATGTCAAATGTCAAAATAAATTTGCAGAAATGCAGCCCCAAACTTGCAAGGAACCTCCACCATGCTTCACTGTTGCATGCAGACACTCATTCTTGTACCACTCTCCAGCTCATCTGCAAATTGCCTTCTGCTACAGCGAAATATTTCAAATTTTGGCTCATCAGTTCAGGGCACCTGCTGCCATTTTTCTGCACCCCTGTTCCTGTGTTTTCATGCATGGTTCAGTCGCTTAGTCTTGTTTCCACGTCGGAAGTATGGGTTTTTGGTTGCAAGTCTTCCATGAAGACCACTTCTGACCAGACTTCTCCATTAGATGAGTGTACTAAGGTCCCACAGTTTTGTGCCAAATCTGAGCTTATGGCACTGCAGTACATCTTCCAATTGTGAAGGGAAGTAAGCATGATGTGTCTTTCATCTTCTGCACTAATTTTACTTGGCCGACCAACGCATCCTCAACGTTGCCCATTTCTTTGTGCTTCTTCAAAAGAGCTTGGACAGCTCATTTGGCATCTGGAAACCCCTGCCTGCCTTGAAATTTCTGCCTGGGAGAGACCTTGCTGATGAAGTATAACTACCTTGTATCTTGTTGCTGTGCTCAGTCTTGCCATTGTGTATGATTTTTTTACTGTCTACAGCAACCTCACCTTGTTAGACAAGTTTAGCTGTTCCTCACCTAGTTTTATTCCTCCTACACAGCTGTTTCTGTTTCATTTGATGAATGTGTTTAACCCTACATATTAAATTTATGATCATTAGCAACTGTTTATAATAACTGTTTAATCATACATCTGACTACATGCCTACAAAATCCCTGATTTTGTGCGAGTGTACCTAGAAGATTTGATGCTGTTTTGAAGGCCGCACCAAATATTGATTTGATTTAAATTTTTCTTCTGTTCACTCACTATTCATTTTGTTAATTGATAAATATAAACTATTAACATGTTCTATTTATATTGAACATCATTAATGTAGTCTTCACTGAATACTGTAAATTTAAAATTCAGTTTATATATGTATATATATATATATATATATCTTCTTTAAATTTGCTATACCTCATATCATAGTTCTGTATTATAAGGAATCTGATAAAAGTGAAAATATAGCTCTTTTCAGATCAGTTATTTTTCTACTTGAGCATGGTTCAAGAAACAAGCCTGTATTTCATTGTTTGATCTTCCCTTACTTCTCCTCTTCCAGATTTTTCCTTCCTGACCATTTCTGCAAACACACATCTTTAGGACTCTCTGGGGAAACTCTAGTGCCTGACAAGATGAGGATTCCAATTCTCTAGTTTTTATGCCTCTGTGATCAAACTGTCAGCCTCATATAGCACAGAGTAGCCAAAAGCTCAGAGTGCAAGGCATACCATCAGTTATCTAAGTCTATTGCTCCTTTCTCCCCATTCTCTATATATCAGTCACATAAAAACATTTGGGGAAGAAAGTTGAAGGTTGACCATAAAAACATAAAATTATGAAATTGCCCTGACTGGAAAGTATAAAAGGAGATAACTGCAAACAAATATTGATAGTGAGAGGAAGTCTTAATAAGCAGTGATTCAGAAAACCTAGGTTTTCCCAGAAGCACCTCAGAATACCTTCTACATAAGTAACAATCAAAAACTGCAGGGACATACTCAGTTTTTGAGAATAATGCATTTATCCAGACTACTGTCAGATAGATCATGAGCAGGCAATCTATGGCTGATTGGAATTGTTGCAAAAGTATGTTTGTTATGTGTTTCTAGTGCAAAGTTACACCTTCATCAGAAATAAAATAGAAGGGCCTATTGAAGGTAGAACTATGCAATGAACTACTGATATAATAAGAAATAAATTTGCTGGGATCAGATATGAGTGTCATGGATTCACATTTACGATTAAATTGGTACCAGCAGTGTCTGCTACACACAAAACACTGCCTAAGACATTACTAGGAGCTTGAATATTATCATACAGTCTTTAAGCCATAAGGAGCCCTTGCATGTCTTGAATCACAGGATTTCTAATTGTGGTGCTACACATAAATAACTAGAATAGAACATACAATGCCTCAAAGAGTGTGTAGGTGTGTAGAAGAGATCTAACTAAAAGACTTGCAGCTACTGTATGTATATTGATGAAGGAGTAACATTGAAAAAAAATTCAGGAAGGCATAATTGTCAATATAATACTAAGGCTTCTTCAAAAATGTTATGCATCATCTGTGTGTGCCTGCTTGGCATTTGTCGTATACAGTAATTCATTTACTGTTGTATGGATGCTTGAATGTGAAACACAGATGAACAGTGGCACTACTCTCAGACATTATAGAGTTTTAAACTCACCAACTTATTTCTAGCTTGAAAGAAGAAGAAGAAGAATCCATCGCACTCAATAATGTTTCAATATAAAATCACTTTTTTATTCAGGAACTAGCAAATCATCATGTGTGTGAAACATGGGAGATGGTCATTTCCATTGTTTTGCTAGTTCTTGAATAAAGAAGTGATTTTATATTGAAGCTGTATTGAGTGCAATGGATTCCTCTTCTTCTTCTGTTGTGTGGATGCTACCATGGTTGTTTTGGTCTTTCTATGGAAAATATGTAAAGTTTTCCTAGAATCATATCAGATATGTAAAGCATTTTGTCTACACATCTATTGTATTTTCATTGAAGATGTAATCAGGAAGGACTTGTTTGAAATGTGTATAATGTAAAGTTATTCTTTTACAAACAAATAATACAGAAGTAACAAATGAATGAATGAATGAACATGTTTATTTATGTAGTGCTACAAGTGTACGCAGCACTTTACAAGGGTTTTGACAATACAGGGTTAAAAGTGCTTTGCAAAGTGAAACAGTGAAGTGAGGTCCCTGCCCAAAAGCTTACAATCTAATGTGGTAATGGGAGACATACAGAATACATAGCGGTCAAGAACTGAATACAATGTCAGAATTCTGGTAAGGAAGTCTGGCATGTATTCAGGAAAATAAAGTATGGGTGTGGTAACTAACTCATCTTTAGATTATTAATTTGTTGGCATGCACAGTTTAAATTAAAATAAGTACAAATAAAATACAACACAATAATGAGATTGTCACATGGAAAATTGGAATGCAGTGAATCATTGGTTCCTGCATTACCCTTGCAAGCAGATCTCATGGACATCATTGAGGGGGTTCAAGCCAGGAATAATAGTCAAGCACATGAGACATGAGTCAGACATGATTAGCTGACTCCCACATGTGGCACATTTGCATAATGAAACTTCATAGTGATCATCACAAATGACAGGAAAGCGGCAGAATGCTCCATTCACTGGTGACTGTTGATAGGATAATGGGCAGTGTGAAAGATTTTGTCATCACGGTTGGGAACATAGCCTTATTGTAAACTATGAAAAGTTATGTCATGATATATAAACTGGTATAAAAAAAAGATAAAGACTGCAGTGGATATTAGGAACTGGTATTATAGAAAACTCCATTTCTGTTGCACATGGAGGGACAGCTCACAATGGTATTAATACTATGAGGAAAATGGTTGAGGGGCAGTGATAATGGAGTAGGGTAATTAAAAGGGATGGTGCTACTGATGTTGTGATGTCCTACTCATACAACATGTTTCAAAGGCAAGCCACTAAGACTGTTGTCCTGTCTCGACAGGAGTATGGTGGCTTTTGCATTTGTAGAGTCTAATAATTATTTTTTAAATAGCATGGCTGGTACCATTAACATCTTCTGCTGTGGGTGTTTCTTTGTGAGAGGCTTAGTCTTAGCAAGGCTGGAATTCATCATGTGGTAGAAAGAGAAGTGTATCAGATATGCTGTTCTTCAGCTTAATCACTGACAGATTTTATTCATCAAATAATTTTTCCCTACATTGTGTATAAAATACAATGAAATACAATTACAAATGGTGAGAATGACTGTATTCCCCCAATAAACACACACCCATATAGTACACATATGTGCCTTCCCCCACAGATTGCTATGGGATCTTCCAGATGAAGATTGTGGATGGAACTGGCAAATATATTTTGCACTCACTCATTGATGAATGAAACATATATGAAATATCCTTTCATAAAAAGGCTAAAGCACAAGGAAATCCTATGTCTTCCCTGTGCATTCAGCCATCCTCCATATTTTGAATTCTCCACAAAGCCTTCATTATTCTCCACCTATGCCTGTTCCTATCATCATGATATCTATAGTTTACATCATGACACTGGATTAACAGTTCAAGGATGACTATTTACAATCAAGGCATATCCAAACTGGAGGAAATCTATCAGCATAGATGGAAAGTATTACACTACATACATACTAAATTCACCTATTTACACTCCCACTCATAGAAAATCCCCTGTAGATTCTCTTGGTCTGTTTATACTTGAGTGATTTCTATCTATCTATTTGTATTTTTTATCTCCTACTGGAATTGCCTGTTGCTCTGTAAATGATTGTGCCAAGATTTTTTTGCTTATCTCTGCAGGTACTAGAATTGTCTATGGCTCTGCATATTATTGTGCTTAGAATCTAATTTTAATCCTTGCAGCTACTAGCATTGTATGATTTACCATAGCTGGTAATTCTGGGTTATTTGATCTGTATGTAATATTAAATATATTGTTATTCCATTCTAGATTTGACTGGCTAGGCATCTTACTATTTTAACTTTTCTTTCTTAAACTATATTAAAAAACAGCATAAAGATTTTAATAAAGATCCTCTATATTCTATCAAAGAGCAATTCCATTTATTGAATGATTCATGTTTTATATATAGAGCAGTAACAACATTATAGTTTAATAAGTCAAATGCTATTCTGTCAAAGTGGAACTGTCACTTCGTAATACATAGGTAGAACACATAGGTGGTTTTGAAACAGCACCTATATTTTTTGTTAGCCGATTTTTATTTCAAACCATAGTTTAGGAGATATTTAGCTTTATTTATTTTTAGTTTATGGAAATGAGCTAGTTCTTCCTGGTAGGAAGTGACAATTGGGTTAGGGAGCAGTGAAGCAGTGGCTGGCAGACTGCCAGTGCCTGCCAGATTCGCAGTATCTGACAAATAAATATCCTATATAATAATTCGCTAATGTATGTTTGTCAGAAGCTGTTACGCGCAGTACAAATGGCTGCTCGCTCTGCAGCCATGCACAGTACAGACTGACCACGCCACAGATGATGGGGGGGGGGCTCTCCAAATTCAGACCATAGTCCTCTCTGCGCACCTTTAGTGCGCAGAGAGGACTACGGTCTGAATTTGTAGCGCCCCCCCTCCGTTATCAGCCACGGCGTGGGCAGTGTGTACTGTGCATGACTGCACCGCTGCCGTTGCTGCCTGGCACTGTGGCCCATGTACACAGGCTGTTCAACTAGTATAATAAATAAAAGTTAAAGATATTATAATTGTCAACATTATTGTAAATGGAAATTAAATATGTTTTCAACAGCTATTTAATTTGCTACAAAGTGACAGACAAACTTCCAAATTGTTTATGGATTTGTAGAGAATACAGTTATTCAGTTCACTAAGTGACATCAAGATAAATTGGAATACGATTGGCCTCTTCTTGGCAGAGGGTTTTTTTTGTTCTATAATCATGGCAGAATAGTTGTATTTGTTAAATGTTGAATTGTCCTGTAACACACATTAATGGACCTAACAAGTTCTCATATGCCTTAACCCCTTAAAGACCCATGACGGTCCTGGACCGTCATGGGTTGTTATACCCTTAAGGACCCATGAGGGTCCTGGACTGCCATGGAATTCTGGGTTCCCCGTGCTGCTGCATGCCTTTCGGGGATTCTGGAATCAGAATCGCAAAAAAAAAAAAAAAAAAAGGTTCCTGGTCCTTAAGTGACCACCGCGTGCGGTGAGCGGCCTGTCCTTAAAGGATTTATCTGGATAGAAAATTTTAATGTCCACTATGGATTGGTTCTCTAACTTACTATTAGGAAGTGGTAGTTTTCCTTTATGACAGAAAGCATATTTGGACATAATTCTATTTTAGCATTCCTATTGTTTGTGAAAAAGTCTAAAGGAAGATACTGAACATCTTACATAATGTCTTCTAATAACAGTATTAATATTTTTTATATGTAAAGAAATATATTAAATAAATGTTTTACTAGTAATGATTACCTTTGTATATCCCAACATTTTAAGCATTGCATGACTATATATTTTTGCTTTCTAACATTTTCCTTTGTGGAAGTAATCATACAGACCATAAATTTTTTCAGCAATTTCCAATAACAATCATAATCTGGAGAGTTAAGCTATGCTTGACTGCATGGTGTATCAGGCTAACTACAGCAGTTAGCAACCTAAATTTACAGAAGCAGCTTGTATATTACATTAAAAAGTGCAGAATAGAATAGTTATTTAATGCACAAAAATCGGCATCTATTAAACACGTGTACGTTTTTTATACTTTAATTATGAATTATGTTGAAAGACTAGATGGTAGGTTTTTTATCCTTGAGTTAAAAAACTGGTATACTAAACTTTAAGTATATTATTGAATTTCCAAAACAACTTCAATAATGCCATTGAAAATGAGGGTAATGCTCAAGTAATTTTCCTTTCTGTAATGTCAACAAAACGTACATAAATTTAACCTAAAACCATGTGTTTTTTTTAAATTTTATTTATTCTTACATATATTTTTTGTAACGCACGGCCAACTTTATTAAAGTGTGTAAGTAGTTATTTCATCAATTTTGTTATTAAAATCTATAATCATTATTATTAGTAGTAGAGGTAGTAGTAGTAGTAATATATTACTGTCACAGTTATTTAAATTGTATTTAAAACTGTACATTTATTTGAAAGGAACATCTTCCTGACTCAATGAGGGGGACAGTTTCATGCATAGAAAACCCTGCTGGCAAATACTCTGGAGAGGTGATTCAGAAATGTCAATACCAGTGAAAGTGGAGACCCCACTGGTTTGACATGGTTCAATCACTTATGCAATATTACTTCATACACAAATATGTACAGTCCTTCAGATACTTTTCCTGGAAAAAACACAATTTGCAACACAATGATAGTCTTAGATATAAAAAAAAGTCTGATGCCTACAGCAGTGTAAGCCCTGAAAAATGGTTAGCAGATTGAGGCTGGGAACAAAGAAAGAACATTTGTGACAGCAACATCACCTTATTTCTATCTTGGTGGGCAGTTTCACTTTGTCAGGTCTTGCCATAAGAGGTTTCCAAGCCTTTGCCCATGACATTACCACCTGTTTATACAACTCTGGCATAGCTGTCCTAGTGAAATAACTGTGTCTTCGGATATATCGACTGAGTGCAACACATAACATCAAATTTTTAAAACCTTGGTTTTCAAAAATAGTAATAGGGAATTTTTTGCCACGATTACCATTCCACAGGCATACTTTGGGATTATGTTTATATATATTTATTACTGTCTAAAAACTCAGAAAGTGTGACTTGGCAGCATATAGAAGAACAGCTGTGTAATTTAACACCTTAATGAGCGGTGCCGTGACAGGACCATTGTGCCGGTCCAGAGGTTAACGACCAGTAATGGTCTTGGCACATCAAGTGCCGTGGTCCTCTAGGTCTGTCCACCCACAAAAACTTTGACATTTTCCACCTATTCAAAGAATTACAGAAACTTTGTAGACTCAGTCCCAGTTCCATGGCTAACAATGCAGTTGGATAAGGCTGGGACTCCTGGGAGGTAAGCATATGTGATTCTCTGCTACCAGTACATTGGGCAAGGCTGGTGGGTCAGAGTGGTTCAATGTCAATGTCTACCATGGTACAAGGCTGGTGGGGTCAGTGCTAGGACTCCTGGGAGCTAAGCATGTGTGTTTCTATGGCTACCAGAGCAGTGGGACAAGGCTGGGGGGTTATTGAGTGTTGTTCTATGGCATCCATGGGACAAGGTCAATAGGAGGCCCTTCAGCTGACCAAGAATGATGGGAGTTGTAGTCTTGCAGCAGCTGGAAGGCCTCACATTGTCCATCATTATCCAAGCAACCATGGAACAAGGCTGGGGGACAGTAAGTGTGCGGTTCTCTGGAAACCAGACTTTGTGGTTCTATAACTGCCAGTGCAGTGGAACATGCTGGGGAGTCAATATGTGTGGTTATTTGGCTACCAGTGCAGTGGAGGCTGCAAGAGAAAGAAAAGTAAAAAAAACTGCACTTTTCATGGAAATTCCTGCTAAAGGTGAAAACTGCAGTTTTTCAAACTTTTCTCTTTTGGAGCAAAACATTTCACAGACGACCCCTAAAGGTTCCGGTAAATCCTGGTACCGTCACATATATATCTATATATGTTTATGCACACTAGCCTAGGGATGAAAATGCAAGTGATTCCTCATTTGAAGTAGCCAGATGTATAGATTCTACAGTGGTTAGACTTTGTGAATTTTATAATAGTACCTATAATTATTATGACCATTTTAGATCAGACAGAGAAATTGAATACCCTGAAATACCCATACACTTACCCACTGTCACGTATTCATTAATTCCCCTATGTTGTTTTACTTTTTCTTCAGTATCCAAAGTTTCATTTGAAGATTTAGGTTTATTATATTACGCTGACTTAAAGGGATAGTAATGTTTCGCAAAAACAGCAGCTCCAATTAATCTTCATAGTATTTGAACCATAGAGAGTGTTATTTCAATACTATCAGAGTTGTAGTTCAAGAGTAATTGAATGATAAAATATCCCCCTCCTGCCCCTTTTACCTAGTGTAAGCCACCTCCCCTCAGATGTGGAACCTGGTTCACAGACCAGACAGCTCACAGCAAGGAACAATCTTCTTATTGTGAAAACAATGAAAGCCCTGCCCCCATTGACAGGTTTTTCAGGTTTTTTCCTTATGTTAATTGAAGAATGTCCCTCTCTGCAATTCACTTGGACACCACCCTGCTGCTCTGAGGTGAGCAGTGTTACATCAGTAAAAGGGGCGGGAGGGGGATACTTTATCATTCAGTTACTCTTGACCTACAACTCTGACAGTATTAAAATAACACTCTCCATGGCCCAAATATTATGAAGATTAATTGGAGCTGCTTTTATTTTGAAACATTACTATCCCTTTAAACCTAGTTGTGAACTCAAGTTGTATGTATAAAACTGAAACAGTGAAATTATCTGGCACCAATATCCCCTTAATAGCATACCTGGAACTCTCCGGATTTGCCCCGGAGACTCTGGTTCTGACAGAGATTTACCGGGTCTCCGGGGCAGAGGCAGATTCCTCCGGATGTGGAGAGTTTCTATTGAAACTCTGCCACATCTGCTTTTTCTCCCGTTGTGCCTCCGTCCCCAGCCTTCTGTGTGACACATTTAACCCTCTGAGTACCAGAGTGGTACGGAATGCATTGCTTTGCAATGCATTCCGTACCACTCTGGCACTCAAAGGGTTAAATCCCCCCTACACTCGAGTTAAGCCCCGCCCCTTTTTGACGCAATTAGCGTCATTTTTGTTACCCCCTGCTGAACAGAGGACTACCCTCCGGGTAGCCCTCAACTGAAAGTTCCCAGGTATGCTTAATAGATCACATAAAAACTAGCCAGACTGACATTGAATTAAATAATTTTAACCCAGTGAATGCTTGAGAGGTCAGGAGACCTCTCTAATATTCAAAGGGTTAAAAGTTTCAGTCAAATCAACTTGAATTTGTATTTGTCCACTATGGTGATGTTGATTTGCCCAATAATGTCACTGGTGCACTTTTATACATACAGCCATTGAGACAGGATCAGTTACGGAGCAATCCAAGGGGGCAAATGTGTCCTTATATTCAAGGTGACAAAAGAGCAATTTAAATCTAAGGGATAAACGCCCCATTTAAATTAGCTGAATTTTTATTTTTCTCCTACAAGGCAGCCTTGCTAAGTTTCTTTGATAACATAAATAAAGTTTTAATAAAAGTTTTAATACTAACTCGGCACACACAATGTTGCAATGTGCAAAATGGCTTGTGTGACTGATGAGGCAGAGTTTATGGTGGACGTACCTTGCTGTGAAGTCACTGGCCAATTCCTGACCTGCACTGCTTATATAAAATTTTAATGTTGCTTACAACATATTTATGAGACACCTCACAGGTCTTTACAGAAAAGCGGAGGGAAAGATTTACATGCACAATTACTGTTATAGACGGTAAGATTCCTAAGTTTCACATACTGAACATTTCTTGGGCAATGAAGTAAATGAAGCATTTTTAAAGAACAGTTCTATAGCTTTGTTTAAAGCAACACCAACCCCTAAAAATATTCTGAGGATATATTCACTTAAATATTGTGTATTCCGTGTTAGCATCTGCAAAAAAATATCTGTTTGTTTTTTGGAGCATAAAAACTTATCTTACATGTGCTCCATGGGGGCAACCATTCCAGCCATTTCCAGATATCCCTGACTCCCATTATTACCGTAATCATGATTGAATCCCAGAAATGATAGTACAGGATTGTCTGCAAATGAGCTAAGATAATGTAAGAGTCTTTTTTAATACAATAGTGGTATGTAAAAATCTCCATAAATTAACGGAGTTTTTGTCTATTATTACAAAAAACACAAAATTACTGAAACTGTATCTATATAGGATAGTCTACACATGCATTAAAACCACAAGTTTAGGATTAGAATTTAAGAATCTACTAAACAATAGCTAACTTTTACAGATGAATGTAGGAAATATTTGATATTTAAAATTATATATGAGTAAACCACCAATGAACTAGCTGAAGTCACAAACCATACTGTATAACAATAGCACTGCATCATGGGGACCTCTCTAGAATTTGGGGAGGATCAGTAAACACTAAGGTGGTTATGCACTAAGGCATGATACAGAGGTGATAAAGTGATGATGGTGACTTCTCCAGTGATTTCACTTCTCCAATTCCTATGTTATTTTATGGAGCCTATGTACTAAGATTTCTCTGGCTTTGGAGATCCTAGTTCATAGGCTCCATAGAATAACAAAGGAAATGGAGAAGTGATATCACTGGAGAAGTCATCTCCACTTTATCACCTCTTTATCACCTCTTTATCATGCCTTAGTGGATAACTCCCTTTGAGTTGGTTTGTCCAGAGTTGCTCACCTTTTCTTTTGTGCATGGGGCTCACCGCGTGAATTCCAAGTTTGTATTTAATGTCTGTGTGGATGAGCATATGTCTAAAATTTTACTTCTTGCTCCTAAGTGATGAGGATAATTTAGAAATATCTATATACAATATACACACACCTCTCCTAATTCTAGCTGGCTCTTGAAAATTATGTCCGGCTACTGAGTATATAATGAAAACACTAGCAAATTTAGTAACAAAAATATTTTGTTCTGATATTTTTAGGTTATATGGTTTATAACTAGTATTAATTAAATGTCTGGAGTGTAAAAGAGCATGAAAATGTTGTAAAAGGACTTTTAAAAGAGGACAGATCGTTGGTGCATGTTTAGATGGAGCATCTGTGACTGAAACAGTTTATAGGTGTAACCACAGAAACTTTATCCGAGGTTATGATTGTATACACAAACTATGGGAAAACAATATCTACAAAGAGGAAGAGCATTCAAAACCCTAAACTAACTAAATAGCCTTTCACTGCTGTTTCCGTTATTTTGTCCACCTCCTGTGTATATAGATATTTATATGCATAGGAACAGATAGATAGATAGATAGATAGATAGATAGATAGATAGATAGATAGATAGATAGATAGAATATGTTGTTTTTGTTGTATTAAAATTAAAGTGTTCTACAGATAACAATTCTGCTATGGTGAGATTTGAAAAGTACCAACCGTCTACAAATTTACATTTTCTGTGTGCTCATATTGAAAGCAAAGTTAATTTTTCTTCAAATTCAGATTAAATTTGGGTTTCTTTAAATGTTATGTGGCTCCTAGTTAAACAAATAAAGTTTTCTTAATAAGTACAGGTATACAATGGTACTGTGAAGATTAGAATATCATTTAGTTGATCCCAAATTTAGCAATAGTTTTTTTTGGGGGAGGGGGAAGAAAATCAGAATGGTCATTAAGAATAAACTTTGTGTGGACTGAGTCCCCCAAATTAAAGCGTAACTTTCACTGTCTATAAAGTCGCCCTCCAATAATTAGGCATATGGCGGCTAGCTTCATAATAATTCTATTACCTCTCATAATTACCCAGTTCTGAAGTAATCCTTAGTCTTCAGAGACTGAAGGCCAGGCTTCATGCTTTACAGCCATCTGTACACCTGCACCGCCAGTTCCTTCTGGTGCCTTAAGGCACAGTGCAATGCCTCCTGGAGGAGACTGGGACCGACAGCGCAGGTGCATGGACATCTCTAAGACAAGATGTCTGCACTGATGCCTGGCTTCCAGTCTCCAAAGACTAAAGATTACTTCTAATAAAACTAATATGAAGCTAGTCAACATATGCCTAATTATTGGAGGGCAACTTTATAGAGGGTGAAAGTTCCGCTTTAAACATTAATAAGTACTAGATACCATGTCCAGGAAAGTAGACATTATTCTTTCTGCAGGACTCAAAGATTCAAAATTCTTCCCACTGTAATCTTCTTGGGAAACCTTTAATGGGAGAAGTTTGTGTCCTTGAGTACTGTAGCAAAACATCATGTCTACTTCAGTGGACATGATATCAAGTACTAACTAAAGGGTCAGTAATGCCCCACAAAAAATATTTAGGTTTAGGTAGATATTGAAAAAAGAAACTATTTACAACAAACCCTATCTCTCAGACTTCTGCGGTTTGAGAGATATAGGGATTCAAAGTACCCCCTTCCTCACCTTCTCCTGACATCAGCGTCTAGCTGACAGCAGGAGATCCCGGTCCGGGGACCAGCAGGAGGCTCTACAGCAGAGCCGAAATCACGTTATTGCTAAAGAATTCATTCATTGGAAAGGTCTACAAAGTGTGCTTGCAAACCAGGCACACTTTGTAGACCTTTCCAATGAATTAATTCTTTTTAAGTACAGCGATTTCGGCTCTGCTGCAGAGCCTCCTCCATCGTACAACTTGATTCTCCTGCTGTCAGCTTTACAGTGGACATCAGGAGAAGGGGAGGGAGGGGGGAACTTTGAATCCCTATATATCTCAAACCGTAGTGGTTTGAGAGATAGGGCTTGCTGCAAATACTTTATTTTTTCAATATCTACCTAAATCGAAATGTTTTTTATGGGACATTACTGTCCCTTTAATGGTCAGTTTTGGACTAAATCTTAATACCCATTCTGATTTACTGCCCAGATTAAGCTAAGTGGGAGGTTTTAGTGTTCCTTTAAAGCAGCACCCCCTTGTCAGTGATAACAGCATCCTCATCTAGATGACAGAAATGTCATTCATAAACTGACCACTGTGGAGTTTCTGGATGAAACTATTGGTTTTCTGGGTCACTTCAAACTCTCAAAGGAAACAAGGCAGCGTGCATATCTGTCAGCTCTGTTGCTGAAGCAGAACCATTCCCCTACTAATAACCACTGTGCTTAACTTACTGGCAGATCTGGAACAGGAAGCAGCCTCTGCATGTTTAGAACATTAGTTGACTGATCTAGCAGCATTAACAAGAAAATTATGTTAATTTTGTTATTACAATATTGTTATGCATAGAAATTTCCAAAGAGTGAAGCAATGAAATGCTACCTTTTTCTCTCTTCTCCACTCTTCTAAATACGGAACGCTTTGTTTATACATACTTTGCTTTGCTTACTTAAGTGGAGAGGAAGATAATGTTTCACATCACTAGAAGTGTTGTTTTGTTTTTGTTTCTGCTTTAAAAGAAAAATTCTATGAACTACCCAAACCAATCGTTACATCATGTTACAGTTTATCTTTTGTTTCATTCACATCCAATTTTATCTTGCAGTAACTATATAATCAACTTATAGGGGGCGATTCAATCAGCAGTGATAAAGAAGTGATAAAGTGGAGATAACTTCTCCAGTTTATCACTTCTCCAATTCCTATGTTATTTTATGGAGCTTATTCACTATGAGTTCTTTTCTGATACCCCTGAGGAAGTGGAGTTGGAGCTCCATGATACGTGTTGGGTCCTTTTCCTTGTTGGGTCCCGCCCACTCCCCCGTGAGAACCAGCCTCCCGGTCACAGTTGTCCCCGACTCCTATAATGTTGGCCTGAGCACATGGAGCCATTCGTTCCCACACCACCAACTGTGGTCTCTCATTGCAATACAACAAGTGAGACCTTTTACATCAGCACTAGTGGAATATAGTTCTCTTAGCATCCAGAGGACTGGACAAGGCACATTGCACATCTGGACTTTACTTCATTGAGGGACCGTCAGATACCATTTGCAGAGGCAAGAACTAGTGGACACAGCACGTTGGCTATCAGAGGCTGGGACCCCTTATATGCATAAAGCCCAGGATGGGCACCATGTGAGTGTATCACTTTATTTTTTACATTGTTTCCATTTCAATAAATACTAGATACACTTAGATACTTTATACTGTTTCTTCCACTTTATCACCTCTTTATCACCACTTAGTGAATCTCTCCCCTGGTGTTTTACATTTATTGAGTAATATCCCTTTAAGTAAAATAGCAATGTTCGCTGCATGCATCCTTAGTCGAGGTGGCTGTTGATGCTGAAACCAAATGTTCCAAATGCCCTTTTTTGTCAAGTCAAAAGGTAAAATATTTAGAGCTACGTTTTTCTTGAATGAATTAGCATTTAGCAATTGACTTAATGTAACAATGTAATAAGATCTGATACTGAATTTGGAGAGGTCATTGGCAGAGTGGCCATAGTATCACCTGCCCATCACCCTCTCACTGCTCCCACTTAATCATGCATACTATTCACAAAAGAAGAGCCATTCTGGAGCTAACCTACTGATCCACAGGGGAGAAATAAAACTTGGTAAACCATTATTTCTCACCTATGATGCAGCTGGTTTGCTCCAGGATTGCTCCTCTCTTCTTTTGTGGATAAGGTCAAAATGAAGATGTATGTACAGATAACAGGTGAAGCTGGACCAAGTGACTTGCAATATTTTTTTTAAATAAGATCTCTGGACCATATTTAAAGGAAACACGTTATTCTACAGTAAACCAACTGCACCATAGGGCACAAATACAAATTGCTTTTAAATTAAATCTGGCTTTCAACCCCTTGAATGCTAGAGAGGCTCGTAGTGCATTGGAGACTTCTCTGGCATTCAAGGAGTTAAAAAGCATTAGTCAAGTGCATGGGGAATTTAGGAGTTTTATTTGACCCCTATGGTACAGCTGAACGGAATAGTCTAAGTTTGCTTTTTTAAAATATGGGCCTTTATTTCCCACTCAATCTTTCTACTCATGTATAACAATAAATTGTTAACTAAGAAACATGCTATATTTGGCTAAATATCGTATAAAATGATAGTTTAAATAAAAACTGGGTAACATGACGAACATGATTTTGAAAATTCTTTCACCACAAGATGCTTATAATGCGTTAGTTCCACTTTCAGTCTTTGATTTTTAACCCCATCCCGACAACTGACTTACCAGGTACGTCCCGCAAAAACTGTCACTTAGTGACAGAGGACGTACCTGGGAAGTCCCGGAAGTCCGGGTCTCTGTGCGGCTGCACGCCCTTCGGGGACTCCGGAATCATTTAAAAAAAAAAAAAGTTAGCCGGGCGTTAAGGTGACAGCCGCGTACACATGTGGCTGTCACTAAGGGGTTAACAGAACTGGATCAAGGACAAGACATCCCACTTCCTCTCCCCTCTTTGCCCTCCACTTCCTCTTTGTCCTCTTTCTTCCCCCAGTTGAAATATAGCTACACTAGCTATATGACAGAGGTTACAAATCTATGACTACACATTGGTAGTTATATAATCGTAAGCTCTATGGCATAATTAATAATTTTGGTGGTATCACTAATGTAGTCCCATTTCAACTGTAAGCTCTGTGGTATCACTATTGCAGATCCATTTCAATGATGAGCTCTGTGGTATCAATAGTGTTGTTCCATTTCAAATGTAAGCTCTGTGCTGTCAAAAATGTATCTCCATTTCAACTGCAAGCTCTGTGGCATCAATATTGTTGCTCCATTCAGTTGCAAGCTCTATAGTATCAATAGTGCAGTTCCCATCCTATATAATAATTCGCTAAGTTGTGTGTAACGCCCGACATGCGCAGTAGATACTGCTACGCGTGCGGCAGTCATGCGCAGTACAGACTGCCCACGCAGTACAGACTGCCCGCGCTGCGGCTGATACAGAGCTGGGAGCGCCGAAGGAGCGTCCAGCTCTGTATCAGCAGTGGCGCGGGCAGTCTCTGCTGCGTGTGACTGCCCCGCGACCAGCTGCCAGAGGCACTGTGGCCTGTGTAACGGGCTGTTCAACTACTTCAATTATAAACTCTTTGGTATCACTTGTGTGTCCCATTTCAACTGCAAGCTCTGTGGTATCACTTTTATAGCACCAGTTCAGTTTTAAGCAGCAGAATGGCATTCTTTGCCCCATCTCCAGTGGCAAGTGACAGGGGTGCCCTCTCTCCCCAATCATATTTATTCTCACCCTTGAACCCCTTCTGTGTCTCTTTCATCAAAACACCACTGTCTCTGGCATTCCTGTAGGACCTCGCAAAGTGAAACTGGTGTCTGTCTCAGATGACCACTTAGTTTTCCTAACTCATCCCGCTTTCTCCCACCCACACCTGGTCTCTCTTCTCTCTCCCAATATAACTGTCTCTTTTTCCAAAATCAATTTCTCTAAATTGGAAATTTTGAACTTTAATGTCCCACCCAATCAGATTGCCAAAAATCCAAACAGACTTCCCCTTCCCATGGGGAAAAAGCAATTAGCTCTAGAAAATCTCTCCCCCCTAGTGGCCCAGATTCAGACACACCTGATAACTAGGAATTCTCTCTTTGTTTCCTGGTTCGGCCACTCCAACCTAATTAAGATGATAATCTTGCCTAAAATTCTCTTCATACTTAAATCCCTCCCCATCTCGATACCCTCAATGCACCTCCACTTCCTTCATCAGCTACTGCTGCAGTTCATCTGGCCACATGAAAAGCCCAGGATCAATGTACGAACTCTCACATGGCAAAGGACTCCCAGACTTGCTCACTGTCCTTTCCACCCTACTCCACCTATGCACCAGTAATCCATCTAAGGATTAGACCACCCTCCTGAGAGCTCTAGTTAAGTCTGCCTTAAGAGATAAACATTTTCACTTTGCACCTTTATCCCTCCATCTATTACTTTACCCATCCTCAATCTAGAGGTTCTCAGTCTGTATATGTGTTTTTCTTGACAGACCCAGAATCTAATCTTACATTACATCTTATATACAAGAGTCTTCCCACTCTGATAGACAAGGAACAACTGAAGCAATTCTGGAAGAAATCAAATGCACCACAGGGGATAAATAATTTCCCAAATTACCAATGATTTCAGTTTGACATTTAAACACTTGAATTCATTGTAAAGCAATGTGTTGCAGACATCTATAGCATATAATGAATTCAAAATCAGTGGGACAAAAGGTTTGCTTTAGAAATGTTCCAGTTCTTCTTAGTAACTCAGACTCAGGAGGAGATACATTTAACCCCATTAAGGGTTGCTATGGTATTGAACTGGACCCAACTCCATCTTGTGGTATGTAATAAGGTGTCTTTGCTATCTTGTTCCTGTGATAACACCTGTCATATGTCTATATTGCAATGCTTTCTCCACGCCTTTGGTAGATTTTCCAGTGGCTTATTTGCATATTGGAATATGTTTTAATGAGCTATTTTCATATTCCTGTGGGCATTTATATACATGCACTAAGCTCTGATAGCTGGAAATGCCAGACAAACTTTGCCATTACATCAAACTTAATGCACTAAGGTTTGGAATTGTAAACCTGTAAGTGAAAAAGAAAAGAGAAACTACAGATACAGATATATATATATTAACTGGCCAACCTCTACTCTATATGAAGGACATGAAACAATCCATAGGAGGACATCTGCACAATGCAGCTAGAATAGATATTGTTCTGTAATGCTAAAAAGTAAAAAAAAAGAAAGTATTATCTCCAACAGATTACTAAGAAACAGGTACGTTGACTGCAAATTCAGTTCAAATTAGAAATATATATTATTATGTACCAATCATCTGCCACTCCTATCATTCTCAGCCAGCCCATAGCTGGAGGGTCTCAGGTTATCTACCCTGTCTTTCAATGCTAGAAAGAATGACTTGGAGACATTTCTAGCATTCAAGGAATTAGAAGTCCCAGTTAACTCAATGGGGATCTGGAAAGTACATTTATTTGTCCCATGTGGGGCAAATAGTTTGGGACAAATAAATACAGTCTCCAAATGCCCACTGATTTTCTGTAGAATTACTCCTTTTGTTTGCCTTTTGCATATGGACAACAACTGTAAAATCGGCTGCAAAATTTGGAGATCAAAATTTTCTTTGCCTAATTGGATTATTAATTTTTTGGATGCTAGAGTTGTCTTCAGCTCTCTGTATTGCAATGCAGTGGAAACCTTTCTAGCATCCAAAAGAAGTTAAAATTATACACTGTCAATTAAGAAACAATTACACAAAACAGTCAGAAAAATGAAACTCATTTCCCCAGGTTTCAAAACAATCAGGCCTAGTAAAGTAAAAGTGATCAATTCCAGAATTCATACTCTGTCACTTTTTATTAGCGCTCTATTTACTGAGCTTTATGTACAAAGAAAAGAGGAGTCATTCTGGAGAAAACCAATTGTACCACAAGGGGAAACAATTCTCAAATTTCCCATTTATTTCAGTGGAGTTTTTAAAGGGATAGTAATACTTAAAATATAAAAAATAATGTGTTGTAGGGTTTATCCCCCTGAGTAAAACAAGATTACTCCCACTGCTGAAAGGTGTTTCATTCAAAAGTTATTAATTTTCAAAGTTGATTTTTTTAGGTGCAATATCACAGTGGCCTGAAATTGTACAGTGGCGCTGTTGCTACATGATCCTATGGACAGCTCTGGTCAGTTGACCATAAATCTCCATAGGATGGTGTAGCAACAGTGCCACTGTACAATTTCAGGCCACTGTGATATTGCATCTAAAATATTCAAATTTGAAAATTAATAACTTTTGAATGAAACACCTTTCAGCAGTGGGAGTACTCTTGTTTTACTCAGGGGGATAAACCCTACAACATATTTTTTTTACATTTTAAGTATTACTACCCCTTTAAGCCCTTGAATGCTAAGGAGGTCACCAGCGCATTGCTTTGCAATGTGTCAAAGACCGCTCTAGTATTTGACAGGTTAAAAGTCCCTAAAATCCCGTTAAAATCAATAGGAATTTGTGTTTATCCCTGTGGTGCAGTTGGTTTGCTCCAGAATTGCTCATTGTGATCAGTGCAAAAAGGTATGTTGTTTCAGCAGAAAAACTGCATAAACGTATTGTCCCCTTTTAGATTCATGTATCCTTGGCACCGCTGCTATATAAATCCATTGTCTAAATATTATATATTTGTAATATGGTAAGTACAAATAAACATGGTATGCTATGCTTTATTCCCTAATGACTTTTGTTCATGAATTTTGACTTTTCAGTAGGCTTCCTCAGATAATTGCACAAAGACTTTGTGCAAAAGAAGTTCATTTGTTCAGGGTCACTGCTTGGATTTTCATTAAAAACAAATCAGTGTTCAGAAAGGACATCTGGATTTCAAAAGTCCCAGTAATGACTAATCTTTCAGTACCAATTTTTATAAACACTCTGAATACCCTTTCCTGTCAACTTCTATTCAATCCCAAAAGAACAGTGAGAGGGAAAGTGCAGAAAAATGGACAAGAGTGAACACTAAGAGGACAGAAAGGAGGGTAACAAGGGTCTTTGAAAAGCATTTAACAAATGGTACAGGAACAAGTACAACATTCTATCTAATTACAAAATAACATCTGTATTGAGGACACCATGTGAACACCTGTTACAAAGAGAAGGAAGTCTTTACGCGTATACCACTAGTGACTACATACAACCCCGTATTAGAAAAATTAAGCAACATCATCAAAGAACTACAGCCTCTGCTAACAGACAATGTGATGTTAAAAGACATATTCCCTCAACCACCTATTCTGGCAGACAATCACCAAATCTGAAATAAAATTGATCAATAGATAACTGACCATTGAATGGACAAACAACAATAAGGGGACCAAACCTTGCGACAAATCAAGCTGCAAATCATGTTAACACATTTGTGTAAACTACTCCTCAACACAACAAGATATACAGCAATAAAGGATAATATTCATGTACATCAGCAAATGTTGCTTTTTTTTTCCTTCCTCTGGATCAACAGGGGTGTTTTTGGCATGGGCTAGACTTGACGGACGCATGTCTTTTTTCAGCCTCATCAACTATGTAACTATGTTACATTGGTGAAACAGGCCTACCACTAAACCTATGAATGAACGTACACAGACATTATCTATTTAGCTATACGGTAAAACTAAGAACCATACCACAGTCAGTCATCATTTCACCCAAGATAACCACTCCTTCCTTAAAATCAAAATATTCAGAGGGAATTTCAAGTATATACATGGGAGAAATACATTTGAAATCAAGATGATCAGTCACTACAACACTTGGGATTCCTATCATACTACCTACATTTTATATAATATTGAGTCTAGTTATTTTGTTCTGATACATGTTTTACTCATCTCTCCCACTATATGTATATTTTTCACTTTTATCTATGTTCTGTGACTCTATATCTCTCCCCCTATCCCCCTTGCTGCCAGTCCCCCCCACCACATTCCACATCTACTCCCTATCAGTTCTAATCTAAACTGTCCTTTACAAACTTTTTTTTCTTTTCTTTTTTTTTCCTTTGTCCTGCTCTTATTACCAATATACTTTGGACTTGAGAAAGGTAGAATATCTCTCAATATCTTGTCTTCATGAAATGTAATGTTAGTCCAATAAAAAAGGTATATACTGGAATATTCATTAATTTGTCCTCTACACCACAGGACTAACCCCAATTGTGTGTGTGTGTGTGTGTGTGTGTGTGTGTGTGTGTGTGTGTGTGTGTGTGTGTGTATATATATTGCTAGTTATATCATTTTCACATTGAGTCAACATATAACTATTCTGTAACATATCCAAAATATAGCTCTATGACAAAGCAAAACTTACAAAACCTCCTATAAAAGATTTCAAATGTCCATCAGTCACCACATGACAATGACTGTATAAAGCAATACACATCATTCTTTAACACAGTGATGATGATAATAATAATAATAATCCTTTATTTATATAGCGCACATAGATTCCGCAGAGCTTTACACTCATATTGGTTCCTGTCCCCATTGGGGCTCACAATCTAAATTCACCTATCAGTATCTTTTTTGGAGTGTGGGAGGAAACCGGAGTACCCGGAGGAAACCCACTTAAACACAGTGAGAACATACAAACTCATTGCAGATGTTGTCCTTGGTGGGATTTGAACCCAGGACCCCAGCGCTGCAAGGCAACAGTGCTAACCACTGAGCCACTGAAAATAAAAACTACATTTGAGAGGACCTGAAAACTATGTCTATAAAGGAATTTGGGAGTAACATTTAGTATGTATTGTATGCAACGCATTGCAGAACTCTCTAGTATTCAAAGTTTAAATCAATGGTATGTTTTAGCTCCCCAATATAGTGCAGTTGGTTTGGTCCAGAATTACCTAACTTTTCTTTTGTAAAAACAGCCCTTTGTCTTAAATATATAATACAGAATACTCACCAGGCACCATTCCTGTCAGTGTTGGAGCAGAGTAGCTGCCCTGTCCTGCAGGAGGGACGTGTGGAGGGTACCCTGGGAGAGTTGTACTTGCCAAATCACGACCTGGAGAATCAAACAAAACAAATCACCATATGAAAACACACAGACACTAGGCTTTTTTTTTTTTTTTGTATTGTACATCTCCCTGAGCACTGCCAATGAATTTGTCATAACAGCACAGTGTGAATATCAAAAAAGCTTGATATACTTGGCAGGAGATAACATTATTTTTATTTGCACACTGAATATATAGTTGTAAAGAAAAAGCGTTACACAGTAGAGGGAAAAAAATTATTGGGCTACAATAGCAAGTTAGCATAGTGTTGCAAATCTAAGGGCCCTGCACCATAGTGGACAAAAAAAAATTCCCAGATGCTGATCATATGACATCACCAAGGACATCACATCCAATGTTTTGGAGGCCTCTCTAGCACTCAAGGTGTGAACAGCCCAATTTATATAAATGGACATGTTTTATTTGTCCAATTCTGTATAGTTGACTTGACTCCAATTTTCTTTTGAACATAAAGCCCCAATACATTTTCCCTATTGTATATAAACATCATGGTCTTAATCCCTTGGTGATGAGATCTTTTTTACACTAGCTGACAAGAGCAATATTTGACTTTTTAATATGCCTGTGTTCAACCATGTTTTCCCACTAATTAATTTAGTATACCCATACAAATTATATACCAGACTATTAGGGCGTTCTTTTAATGGCACATTCATATGTATAACACATTATTTAATTTGATAATTTTAAAAAAAGAAAAAAACACATTTTTAGAGGTTTTCCTGTCATGATTTGTGCTCAATTATTTTTATTTTTAACAGGAACTGAATAAAAGGTATGAACGTTCTATCATACCTTCCCAGTGTCCCTTTTTAGAGGGTACTGTCCCTGTGAGCAACAAATCCGTTCCCTCTTTCCTATGATGGTGTCGCTCTGTTTAGGAGATCAGCATATATATACAGGTATATATAAGTACATCACATTGCTCAACAGCAATAAAACTCATATTAATATTTGTTTAATCCCTTAAGGACATGCATGTACGTCATGGGGAGAATGTGCGTAAAGAACCAATGACGTACATGTACGTCCTGAAATTCAGGGATCCCCCTATGGTTGTATGCCATTCAGGGACCTCTGATTCCAGTAACAGAAAAAAAATTCTCCGTAGTCCAAGTGCCACCCATGCGGCCATGCAGCTGGTCCTTAAGGAGTTAACATTCAGTATATATGTTTATAAAATAATCTGTGTAAATATTATAGTTTGGTCTTGCTCTAAATCACTTATTTAGCTACACAAAGTGGGGTCAGTATGTCATTAGCTATTTTTTTAAGTCATCCCCACTTTATCACCTCTTAGTGAATATCCCCAGTGGTCTAGCAGTAGCTGCAGGGCCTCATATTGTCTACCACTGGCTTAAAGATTGTGCAAAGCCTTTTTTCTTAAGTGGTCCTGTCACTTTAAGACAAGTTTAGTTTGTTTTACAGGAAATCAAAATCTGGCTAAATGTTGTACTAGCCATTTTTAAGAAATATGTATGTATGTTGGCATAATGTAACACTTTATGTTAATTCCCTGCAGAGTATGATAATTAGTTCTGTTTGAGGCCAATCTTATCTCTTGTGCTATTAGAAATGTTGCCAATGTCCCACACATTGGCAACATTGTCTAATTTCATTCATAACAAAATGTGCAGTAATATTGGCGTAGAAAAATGAATTAGAATAAAGTGCCACGATGTGCCACCAAACAAATAAATGTTAACCCTTTGGTTTCCAGAGGGGTAGGCAATTTGCTCTGGTCTGTAGACCATAAATCTCCATAGGATGGTGTAGCAACAGCACAACTCTACATTTTCAGGCCACTGTGATATTGAACCTAAAAAAATCAAGTTTGAGCTGTTATAATTTTTTAATAAAATATCTCTCAGCAGTGGGAGTACCCTTGTTTTATTTGGGGACATAAACCCTACAACATACATTTTTTTACATCTTACTATCCCTTTAAGTCAATTCCTAAACATTCCATGTCACTAACTATACATGGGATTAACACTTTGGATGCCAGAGGGTTACCCCTATGGCACACAAAGGGTTAAAATATGATTACTTTAGTTCGCTTTTGAACATGTACATGCTGAATGTATCCCTATTGAGATTTACATCCTTCTCCTAATTTACCTCAGGCAATCTGTCTGCAGAATAAAGTACTCCAACATCTCCTGATTGCCTGCTATAATTTGCTGTACGATACCTGCTTCCTAAGTCTTAATCGTATCTTGTCCTAGTAGACTCTGGTTTTGCGTTGAATGTAATTACAGTGCCTGAAACTATGAAATATGGTATTTATGATGTTTCCCGTGCTCCATGGGAAGCAGAGGCTGTTAAGTTTCTAGGATATACCGTATATAAAATAAGAACTGTTGTGGTTTACTTACTAAGATGCCTTTCTACTCCTTTCCTAATTATTTGAATACATGGCAAAGGTGGGATACAGATCATTTGTAATAATTTTCTTAGCTTGATTATTCTTTTTCGGCACTGAGTGCCTGACGTCCTTTCTATGATACAGGTAATGCCACAGGTGTGGGCATGAAATCAATAACTAGCTATGGCATTCACAGAGGGCATACAGGTCATGCAGAACAGGCCTTTAAATTAAACATTGATAAGCAGAACGCAATTATCCATCACGTTTAAGTGGCTGCATGAAATTAGCAGCCAGGAGAATGTGTCAAGTGGAGAGTGAATTTGCAGTAAAAATTGTGAAATTTAGGATATCCACTGTGACTGTTTCTAAAAGCCAGAGGCTTTGTAATCTGTTATACAAACCATAAAATTCTTATTAGAAGAAAGAGAGTGAAAGAATGTCCCCAGGTGTAACCTAGTTCAGAGGTAGATTTCCCTTTACCGTGTACAATACAAACAATAACAAATGTACAAATTAAACAAGAAAGAAACAAAATGGTATGATGTATTGCGGCTGTGTTTTACCATTTGCTACATGCTTAACTGTAAACTCTTAACATATTTTTTTCCAATATGCAGTAAAATAAGCCAAGCACATCACATAAAATTGAAAAGCCCATGTTGTTAGATTGTAATCAGCTAGTGTGCAGTGAGTAACACCTGCAGTGTGTGCATGGTGTGACAATATCTACCTTTTTATTTTTATGGCAATAAAACTGTAAATAGATCTCAGCCTCCCATTCTCTAACATAGCTGATTCCAAGTGGGAACAGCAGTTCTTTTTTTATTAAAGGTCATGTTTTAAAACCTATTGTTCACTTTCAAAGAAAGAAGTGTAGACAAAATAATGAATTATACTAGGCTATTTTCTCAATTGTAAAACACTAAAGTTAAGCTTAAAGGGATAGTAATGCTTTGTTTTATCTTTATTTTATTTTGTAGGCATTTAAAAAACATGAAGAACGATATGTCTTATCTCTCAAACCTTTATGGTTTGAGAGATATTCACAAGCAAAGTTTCCCCTCCTGCCCCTTTTACATAGTGTAAGCCATCTCTTCTCAGATGTGGAATTCAGTCCATAGACCAGACAGATAACAGCAGGGGACAATCTTCTTCCTATGAGAACAATGAAAACCCTGCCCCCCGACAAGTTTTTCAGGTTTTTCCTTTATCTTAATTGAAGATTGTCTCTCTCTGCAGTCTACCTGGGCACCTCCCTTCTGCTCTGGCTGAACAGTGTTACATCAGTAAAAAGGGTGGGAGGGGGATACTTTGTCATTGAATTACTCTTGAACTACAACTCTGACAGAATTGAAATAACACTCTCCAAAGTCCAAATACTATGATGATTAATTAGTGCTGCTTTTATTATGAAACATTACTATCCCTTTAATCCACATTTCCAGCAGGTAGTATATTTCAGTAATATTGGTATAATAAGCAAAACTAATTCATCCGGATTCACCTACTTGTATTGTTTCAGATGTTGACTGCCAATGGGTAAAGAAAATGCAGAAAATAATTATTTGTTAGCTATATGACATGTTGACATGGTGTCAGGGAAGACATATATGTATCAGTACAAAAATAATTATATTATTATACTGTCTTTTTTAATTGAATAACAACTAACCTAACAACATGTGGATAAGACTTTTGTCAGAGTTTCAGACCCAACAGAGAATTTTAATATTCATAGCTTTGGGTGCAATTATAAAGGGCAACTGATATAATGAAATGAAAAATATGTTAAAGATCAATCTTTTACTAGTAAAACACTGTCACTCCTACCTCTGGGAAGAACAGCATTATAAACAGACAGTCCTTATTGTACAGCTGCCTGGGTTTCTTCTCCTCCACTGCTAGTGCTGTGTACTCTGAAGAGGCAGCTGACAGATTTTTAGCTATGGCTGCATCATCACATCCACCTATACAGCCAATAGGAAGATGACTGCCACTGGCACTTCTGCTCTTGCACACATTAGGACAATAATCTTGTAGCAGACCTGTGCAATTTGTGATTTAAGTTTATCACTCTGCTTTTGCCACTTCTGGGAGTAGATAATGAAAATTATTAAAAACTAAGCTCTACTGGACACTGGCATCACCAAGACTTGCATCTCATTTTGCTCTGCAAGGCTTACTGCAAGGCAACAGAGGGATTTAGAGCTATGGAAACAGACTATGGGTAAAAGACTAGCATTTACAAGGGTCTTGTATGGACCCTGTACTGTCCCTTTAATGATATACTTTACACTTGGCACATATAGTAACCATATGAAAGAAGTTTCTGAAAACAAATTTTGCTATATAAATATATAAATCAAATGGCCCCAGGAAGGAAGTCCAGAGGAAGTGTTTGATAATTTCTGAAAATGACAACATCCGCCATATGACTCAGTGACAGAATAACTGGAATTCAAAGTTTGCAGTGCAGCAGCTTCTTGACGGATAAAGCTTTGGAGATTTTAGGCTCCATTTACTTCTCAATCTAATTTTGTCCTTCGATGCACATTATGCCTGAAATGAGATCTCATGTGGCTTGATCGGTGTTCTTAGCACAGGCAGAGCCAATATAGTCACCTCTATTGTTGTTGCCTTTACTTAGCATGGCAATACTTTTAATAATAGGAAAACAGCAGGCCCCAGAATAGTCACTCAGTTATTTGTATATGAGTGACTTGGATAAGAATGAAACATAGATTCTTTGGTCACATTTTATTTATTCATATCATCTGCAGTATACAAAACAATGAGAAATAATTACAGATCTACATCCTAAACTACTAATGTGTATTTAACATATAAACAGGGACATTTTTTATTTGTACTTAATTTTTTAAATAAATTAAGGCATTTGCATTGACTGGGTTCTAACCTTGACTGCATTCTGCATTCTGATACTGCTGCCACACTCCATTCTGCAATCTTTAAAGGGATAGTAGTGTTTCATAATAAAAGCAGCTCTCATTAATCATCATAGTATTTGAACTTTGGAGAGTATTATTTCAATTCTGTCAGAGTTGTTGTTCAAGAGTAATTCAATGACAAAGTATCCTCCTCCCACCCCTTTTACTGAGGTAATACTGCTCAGCCAGAGCAGAAGGGAGGTGCCCAGGTAGACTGCAGAGAGGGACAATCTTCAATTAAGATAAGGGAAAAACCTGAAAAGCTTGTCAAGGGGGGCAAGGTTTTTATTGTTCTCATAGGAAGAAGATTGTCCCCTGCTGTTATCTGTGTGGTCTATGGACTGCTTTCCACGTCTGAGAAGAGATGGCTTACACTAGGTAAAAGGGGCGGGAAGGGAAACTTTGCTTGTGAATATCTCTTAAACTATACAGGTTTGAGAGATAAGACTTATATCATTCTTCATGTTTTTTAATGCCTACAAAATAGAATAAAGTTAAATCAAAGTATTACTATCCCTTTAAGTGTACCTGTCACCTTCAATTAAGTTTGAATATTTGCAATCTTCATTCAGAACTACCTATGTATCACATCAGTAGATATACAGTTTAGGTGACATTAATACTTTTATTGTTGGGTGATGATGAAACTGAAAGCAGGATGATGTTTAAATTGACCTCTATGACGCAAAGGGATATTAATTAGCGTATGGTGCTATACTAAGAGAGGTCTCAACTGAGAAGCCCCAAAACCATAACCATGGGGACACTGACTTAAATATATATTTGCAGTTGCTCTTTTGATTTCTTTACATACACTGAAGGCAGTGGATTCCTTTTGTTATATTTCCCCTTTAACTAACAGTGACATATCTCTCCTAAAAGTGAAAACTTCACAATTAATATATTAAATTTGATATAGCTGATGTATCATACTTTTAGTACGCTTCCCCAGTTGTGTTCTGGTGGATATGCCAAAATGACAGTAACTGAGCAGACTTTGAGAACATATGCAATAAAATACTTTTTCACTTGACTCCCCCGTTATAAAATGGATGTTTGAAACATATCAAGATGTATAGTTATTTGATAAAGATGTGCTTTACAAATTAACAGAAAGCCTGAATTAGCCACTATTGAAGTGAATTAATCACTAGGATCAGTTGAGTTTGCATACTTTAAGACTGTAGCCACGAGTCCAACTGTCTCTATCAGCAAACAAGTGCACACATCAAACATTCAGTGATGCAGATACAAATAGTATATGTTTCTGTTTTTAAAGAATCAACATGCTTGTCATTATACAGGTGAGAGACATCTCTCCAAAGAGAGTAATGCAAACTACTATGTTATTCTAGAGAGCCTCTACTTGACGAGATCCTACATATTTTAGTGCACTGGTTTCACAGACCAGCATAGGAGTTGGATAGTTTTTTTTCTTATCTCAGTGCATATTATCAAATATTTGTGTATCACAATTCGGCTCTTAATAGTTCCCATGTGAGCAGCCCTGTGGTATTGGTTGGTGCTTTATAAATAGAAAATGATAATAATAATCCTATGATACAAGCTGGAGCAGCTGGAGCAAGAACTACAGAGGGAAGAGATCATAGAAGCAGTGAAGCCAGAGGGGAAAAAAGATTACAGAAGCGATCAGTGCACTACCTATCAAGGCTTTCCTGCAAACTTGCACCGCAAATTGGAGTCTAAAGTGCATTTGTACAAGTGTATATTCTGTAAGCTCATTACCAGAGATGGGGGGAAAGGCATGTCAGGCTCATAGAGCATAGTCTACTTTACCCTTCTCTCCTCTATCCTAAGTTGAGACATTCCTTTGGGTCCTTCGATAAATACTGGCATACTCTTTACTTATCATTACCCCTTTCAAATTCTCTCCCCACTTTAAAGTACCGCAAGAAGTGGACCATGCTACTGGCACTATGGAGATGCACCACGGCGAGAAACCTAGTCAATGCAGCAAGAAGTGTGCGGGCTTAGACATACTTTGGCCAATCTATGCAACAAAGACCCCAAAATTTATTAAAGTGGTATGAAATATGCTTTACACAGGGTTCTCATTTGGATAGTTTATATGGAGGAGCGCAGATTTGTCTTGTTTTTGGGTTTTTTCTTTGGGCTTCGGCCTAATGTCAGGGAGTCTGGAGAACTCCCACACTTCTTGCTGCTATTTCTATTTATTCACTTGGGTTCTTAATTTTTATTTGTAAAATTAATGTAAGGGTTAATGTGAGTTAGCACTGTTAGTTTTTTTGTTTCCTTCGCTTTTGCACTTCTTTTTTCTCATTCTAGCTGCTTTGTCACTATTACTTTAATTTCAAAATAAAAAAATGTTATATCTAAATATGTATTTGCACATTTGCTACCACTTGCATTGGGGTTCTTAAAGGCAAGGTTTTGGCCTGGTGTTCTGGGCTGTCTGACCTATGCTTAATGCAGTCTAGGCTTTGTGCAAACCCCATGTGACCTGTGGGGGTGGGTGGAGTAGCAATATAAAGGGTACTGAGAGCTTCAGTCCTCTAGTCAAATGCCCACTTCCTGCAGGCCACTGAAGGTGAGTCCTAACATGAATGTGTTTGAAATTGTTTTTAAATGTCTCAAATGTTTTTAAATATATCCTACGCGTTATTACAAGAATTTTCAAGGAAATTAACTTAGATAGGAATGATTGTATGAAAGGTTAGGTACTCGCCTGATATTGGGGAGCCTTGACGTTGGCAGGCGGGCTTAGACATACTGTGGCCAATCTATGCAACGAAGACCCCAAAATTTATTAAAGTGGTATGATATATGCCTTACACAGGGTTCTCATTTGGATAGTTTATATGGAGGAGCGCAGATTTGTCTTGTTTTTGTTTTTCTTTTGTTTGGGCTTCGGCCTAATGTTGGGGAGTCTGGAGAACTCCCACACTTCTTGCTGCTATTTATATTTATTCACTTGGGTTCTTAATTTTTATTTGTAAAATTAATGTGAGTTAGCGCTGTGAGTTTTTTGTTTCCTTCGCTTTAGGGCTTTACCTGTTGCATAAAACAAAGACACTCCCCCTGCTGGAAGATAATTCATTTAAAAGTTATTACCGCTCAAATGTAGTTTTTCTATCAAACTGTTAGAAAGACGTCATATGCAAAAGGCAAGTTTTATAATGCTTTCAATGGGAAACCTTGACTGATAGACTCTCCATTGTGAAACCACCTGATGACCACAATACAGAGTTGCAGATTAACCCTTTAAGCCCTTAAGGACCTGGAAAATCTTGGGTGGATTGCACTTAAGGACCGGAGCAATTCTGACCTTTTTGACTATGTCTTTGTTCAACAGCATTTTCCCTCTAAGTACTTTATTTTACCCATGCAAATTATATACCGTTTTTTCGTGCATAATTAGGGCTTTCTGTTGATACCATACTCATATGGATAACCCACCATTTATTTTTTTTAAATAAAAAAAAACTGTAAAACAATGTAAAAAAAAAACACCATTTTTTTCTCTTAGGATTATTTGGGCATAATGGGTTAAATTTTTATGGAGACTGCATGAAAGGTATGACCGGTCAGTCATACCTACAAAATGGCCAGTTTTAAGTGGGCACTGTCCCCCCTGGGTGAAAATCCCCATGTCCCTCTTTACCTCAGTATTTTGCCACTTTTTTATTGATAAGGATTGGTGGTGTATATAAGTGTACTACATGGCTCCACAACAATCAAACTTCCAATATTGTCTATTGCTATATATATATATATATATATATATATATATATATATATATATATATATATATATATAATTTTTTTTTACATTTTTTTTTTTTTAAAAAAGCTGTCTTTTGTAAAAAAAAAAAAAAAAAAAAAAAGTGTGTCCTATTTAAAAAAATAAATAAAAAGTGTATCTTAGCAGGTCGGAAATGGACCTGCATCCAGCCAGCCTCCAGCACCAGCAGTAAAGGGGTTAATACCCCCAACTTCTGCAGGATTTTTATTTAGTATGTGTCTGCTCTCTGCTTCTCTCTCCCTCACTTCAATAGTAGGGTAGAGAGAGACACAGAGCAGACACAAAGGCAGTGTGCTTCCTTTTTTAATCAAAATGCCTGTACATGTGATCACTCCTGATGTGATCACATGAACCGGCAGAAGTGATAAGTGCTGAGACTGAAAGTTCCAGTCCCAGAGCGCTCAGTCTCAGCCTGCAATGAATGATAGCAGCGTGCATGGAGGCGCACTGCTATCATTTAACCCATAATCTGCCAGGGGCCTGGCTTGTCATGGGTAGTTAAGTGGTTAAGTGCCAGAGGGCTATCTAATGCATTGCTTTGTAATGTGTTGGGTACCTCCTGACACTCAAAGGGTTAATTAGAAAAAAACAGCAACAAAGCAAAGAAATCTGAGTTCTAATCCATTTTGAAATAAAAGTCTCCCAGCAGTGAGTGTATGCTTGTTCTACTATGCAGTAAAAGAACCATAACGTATGTTTTCTTATTATAAAGCTTACTTCTTCTTTAACATAAGGAAAGGTTAAATAAATCGATGAAGATCCCTTAAAAGTGTCTGTGAATATAGAGAAACAAAACGAAAAACACACTATCATTATCAAAAACCTTTAAAGCGGAACTCTCACCCGATATAAAGTCACCCTGCAATAATTAAGCAGGTAGCGACTAGCTTTATAATATATACTAGTGTAAAAGCCTGTGTAGACGGGCCAAGGTCCAGTGAGGTAAAGAGGCCGGTCCTGCTCTGCATACTGCCGCCACCTCACTGGCAGTGCACGCTATGCAGTCACGCGCAGCATAGACTGCCCGAACGCACAAAATGCTCCCAGCATTCCTACACCTCCCAGCATTCTGTGCGTTTGGACATTCTCTACTGTGCATGACTGCATCGGACATTCTGCCCTTTTGTATTATAGGATGTATATATTACCTCTCAAATGTAGCCCATTATAAAGAAATCCTTTATTTTAGGAGACCGGAAGCCAGGCATCAGCGCAGGCATCTTGTCTGAGCCTCCGAGCCGTCAGTCCCGGTCTCCATTGTGAAGCATTGCAGTGTGCCACAGGGTAACCGGAAGGGACTGACGGCACAGGTGCGCAGACTGCACTAACCCGGTCATCAGTCTCCTACAATAAGGGATTACTTTATAATCAGATACATTTCAGAGGTAACATATATATTATAAAGCTAGTCGCTACCTGCTTAATTATTGCAGTGCGACTTTATAGCACGTTAAAATTCCGCTTTAACACTTTGAGTGCCAGAGAGGTACAGAATGCATTGCAATGCATTCCGTTCCCCTCTGGCACGCAAAGGGTTAAGTCCGTGTGCAAAAAGCAAAAGATGAGCTATCCCGGAACAAACCAAATGAACCATAGGGGAAAAATATAGCTTCTCTTACCTTCTTATTCATTTAAATGGGGCTTTTAACCCTTTGAATTCTAGAGAGGTCTTTGCAATGCTTTGTAGACCTCTCTTGCATTCAAGAACTTAAAGCCTCATTTAAATCAACATGAATTTCATTTGTCTGCTGTTCTGCTGTTGGTTTGTCCTAAAATAGGTTACAATTTGATTTCTGTATAGGGCTTTTAGTTACTTCAGTGCTTTTCTATTTCTTTTCTGTGCACGTGTACAAGTTGCAAATCTCTAAGATGTGTCCGCACTTACAGAGGATAGACCAATAAACTGCTGTGTAATTCCATTATATGCTAGGTTAGTTCTGAACCAAGGAGCAAAGTGAATTTTTTACCTCTGGTTTGGCCCAACAGCTTTGCATGCTCTATAGATTATTTTGTAAAAAAGGCAATCCTTCTTCATTATTATCTTTGAAGCCTAGATGTTTTTTAAAGAAAGTATAATTTTCACAATAATACCACATAGATTAGGGGAAAATATTTTAGTAATTGAGTCAGACACTGAATAGAAATTTTCCGCAATATTACTTCAATTATAGTTATTATATTTTCATGTAGAAAATATGTAAGCCTATATTCCATGTTGCTGAATTTAAACATGGTAAGTCACAAACAACATGAAAAATGTTGGTTATGCTTGATATAGGCAGACATGTTTCTTTCTGCAGGATCCCAAACTCCTGAAACTGAAGTATTAGTTCCTTCGTCTGAAATGTTCAGTGGGAGGAGTCAGGGGTCCTAGAGTCCTGCAAAAAGAATTATTTCCATGGACGTGATATCCAGAAGTCATCCAAACAGAGTTTATTCGTAGTAGCTATTAGAAGTTTCTGTCTAAATTAACCCGTTGTTGCTTATGGAGGGTTTATTATTAGCAAGGTTTAGTGTTCCTTTAACGCAAAAACATCCAGAATCTAAAAAGGATGAACAAAGAAAGGGGAAGGAAAGAGGAGAGGGGGCACCTCATAAAGTAATATTGTTTTAAGATATATATATTGACCCACACTTTGATACCGCTTTATGAACTACTCACATTGTGAACTGGTCTATATCTTGCTATATCGTAGATGACAGACAATGCAGATGGAAGGTATTATGAGTTAAGCTGTTCATTCTTTTATTTGTATACTAGTGTAAAAGCCCGTGTACACGAACCCAAGGTCCTGGTGATGTTAACCCTTTGAGTGCCAGAGGGGTGAGCAACGCATTGCAAAGCAATCAAAGGGTTAAGAGGCCAGTCCTGCTCTGCGTCCTGCCACCGATGCAGTCATGCACTGTAGAGACTGCCTGAAAGCACAGCATGCTCCCAGTACAGAACTCCCAGCATTCTGTGCGTTCAGGCAGTCTCTACTGCGCATGACGACTTCTGACAAACATCCTAGCAAATTATTATATAGGATTTGATAAAGTGGCGGGTTGTTTTGTAATTATATAAAGAATTGAACTTTTACATTTATTTTATGACATCAATTAGAAGTAGTTTTAAGACTGATTATCCTATATAATAATTAACTAAATGTGTGTTTGTCAGAAGCCATGTGCAGTAGAGACGGCTGCCCGCGCTGCAGTCATGTGCACTACAGACTGCCCGCACCATGGCTGATAATGGAGCAAGGCTTCAAATTCAGACCGTAGTCGACTACGGTCTGAATTCGGAGTGCCCCGCTCCGTATCAGCCACGGCGCTGGGTGGCACTGTGTCCTGTGTACACGGGCTCTTCAACTAGTCTCAATAAAATTCCATTGTGATACAAACTCGCTTGGATATATTGACCGTGTTTAAACAAGAAAAATAGGAACTCAGGAGGTTACCTGTGATTGCTTTAGCAGGGACAAGCTTACAATTCCCTGTATACAATTATTAGTACTGGTGTGGATCAAATTCCAGACAGATTAACACTGTGAGTACCACTGGTTTGGGTTATACTTATGGATCATAGCGCTCCCTGATTGTAGAATTTTAACTGCCACTTTGTTTCTTTTTTTTCTTTTTCATTAAAATCTAATATAATATTTTATTTCAAGAACAACAGACATAATAAAATGCAAATTCTGTAATGAAGAATTTTCACATTGCTTTCTTAAAATTTATCACACTCCACAAACATATAAGCTGGATCAAATTCACACGAATACATACTCTTTAAGATTCATATCACAGAGTCTCATTACCCCCCTCCAAAAAAAAAAAATGAGGACATTTATGTAAAGCTAAAAGTGGAGCCAGGGTTGGATTTTCCATTAGGCAGATTAGGCAACTGCCTAGAGCACCAAAAAATATGTTGGACACACCTACATTCTGAATTGTAGGTGTGGCTATAGCACCAGACACCAGACACTGGCTAATATTTTAAGGTGGCTAGGTGTTCTATGTCCCTTAGTGATCATTATTTAACTCCTTGGATGCTAGTAGATATATCTGCATTTGCGACAACCTTTGCATCCAAGATAAGAACATATTTGTACTTGTGTGCTTTAACCCTTTGAGTGCCAGGAGAGTATTCCAGAGAAATGTGTTAGACACCCTTCTGGTATTCAAAAGGTTAAATTAAGCATATGATCTGTGGTTGAAAGGGGTTGTGATCGTAGTTATGTGAAAAGTGGGTGGAGCCATGGGTGGGACAAAGGAATAAAAGATACTTTGTCCAGGGGTGCCAGAGTGAAGCAAACTAACTGAACTTTAAACATTTCCCTTTGATTTGCAAGGGACTTTTAACCCACTCTATTTAAATCAATGGGAATACTGAGATATTATTTGTCTCCCATAGTGCAGTTGGTTTTCTTCAGAATTAATTCAGTTCCTCTTAGCAGATCAGCCTTAGTATGTTGCCAACTTCTTTATTAGTGAGAGATGTTCTTTGATTGCCCAAATGTTTTGTACTTTCTGATAGTTTTATCATCTCAATATCTAGGACGCATGATAACAAGCCTATTAACAAGCAAGAATTCATATTTTTCTATCATACAAATTAAACAAACAGGGGTTGAAGGGCAATTGGCCACCTGCGTTTTCTCGCCCCTGACCAGCAGTCAGTGACGTCAGGATTTATAACTGTATTAAACTGTATGACAGTCAGCCATGATAAATCAGTTTCCCCTTCTCCTCAAATCACAGACAATAAAAGCTTTAGCAGTGAAAGCCATTCATCATAATAAAGACCAGAGACTTTCCAGCCATCAATTTCACTCACATGCTTAATACACTGGAGAGAGTGTTAGAGTTTTACCTAAGAAAAGAGCAACTACTAGAATGACTGAACAGGAATAATTACAAAGGTCAAACAAAGAAATCCTTTAGGAAGCAAGTTTTCCTCATGATGGAGAGGTACACCGTGAGCTGATCTGTGATTGTTATTGTGAAGAACACCTTTACATCTCAATAATGTCTACATTTTGGTCACCTTCAGATAAACAATTTTCATAGAGATTGCATATGAAAGATATGTGCATGATACAACAATTCTCCATTTTTCACTTAACTCCTTAAGGACCAGCTGTGCGGCCGTCAGTTAAGGACCACAGGGCATTTTTTTTTTCACAAATGGATTCAGGCGTGCAGCCATGTGGGAAACCCTGAATTCCATGATGCTCCAGGACCGTCACTGGTCCTTAAGTGCAGGACAGACGTCGTGGTCCTGGCAGGTCATGGGTCCTTAAGGGATTAACTCAAATGAGACGTTCTGAGGCTGATGAACTTGAGCAATTAAAATATAGCTGTTGGGTAGTACAGCTCACATCGTGATGGAACTTCTAGTGCCTGACAGCTAGGGGGCCAACAATTGTGTAGACCAGTCCTACACCATAGGGAAGGGCTGGGCAACCTGAGGTCCTCCAGCTGTTCTGCACTAAAAGTCTCATTGGTTGGCTGGGTATGATGCAAATTGCATTCCTGAACAGCTGGAGTGCCTCAGGTTGCCCACTAATGCCATAAGAGGACAAAATACTAATAATACAGCAAATTCCAATTGAATTAATTGGGACCTTTAATCCATTGAATGTTAGAGAGCACTAGTTAGCTCAATGGGGATTTTTATTTGTTCTCTATGGTAAAGATGCCCAAACGAAGGCCCGGGGCCATTTGCTGCCCTTGGACATGTTCAGCACGGCACTTCATGTGATTTCAATTGAATGTGTCTTGCTTCAGAAAATAATACTCCCGAGCTGATGTTTACTAACACATTTATTGCTCAGTATGTTTGTTTATGTAGAAAATATTGAATTACTATGATTATCTCCTATTTATCGGGCAAACAAATGATGCGACACTGTACAAAATAGGGCTGAAACATATGATGAAATAGAGACCCTAAATAAAACAAATTGTAGTGAGGAAACTGACTGCAAGAGATTTCAGTCTAATCTGGCTATGTATTACATGCAGGAGTCTATAGAAACACTCATTCTGTGTCTGTGCAAATGCTTGTCTTTAATGCTCTAACATTAGTTAGTAGCTTTTGGCTCATAGTAACAGTTCTTTCTCAATCTGCTGACCTTGCTCCAGAATTGTACCAGGTATTCTAAGTACATCAGCCTCTCTAAAGTGCAGCAACAATAAAACCTTACCACAACTATCCTTCTTAAAGGGATAGTAATGTTTCACAAAAAAAAAGCAGCTCCAATTAACCTTAATAGTATTTGGGCCATGGAAAGTGTTTAGTTGTTGTTCAAGAGTAATTTAATGATAAAGTATCCACCTCCCGCCCCTTTTACCTAGTGTAAGCCACCTCTCCTAAGACCCCCCCCCCTTGAAAGGTTTTTCAGGTTTTTCCTTATGCTCGCTGAAGATTGTCCCTCTCTGCGATCCATCTGGACACTTGCTTCTCTGATGTGAGCAGTGTTACATCAGTAAAAGGGGTGGGAGGGGGATACTTTATCATTCAATTACTCTTGAACTACAACTCGGACAGTATTGAAATAACACTCTTCATGGACCAAATACTATTAAGATTAATCGGAGCTGCTATTTTTGTGAAACATTATTATCTCTTTAACTGACCTCATAAGAGCCATGGGCAACAGCCATGTGTAGAAAGTGCTTCCTAAATCTAGCCTGGATCACTTTGCAATTGATAACTAAATCAATCACTTTCTCTGCAAATTCTCCATAGATCCCAATGAAAATCTGTTACACAAAACCAGATATTTAATGCAATGTAATCTAGTCCTTTGTAAGCTGACAATGGAAAAATATGTCCTTGCAGTAAAATTAAAGTATTTTTCACCCTAGTATTCATTCTCATTTTTAAAGGCAGGTCAACTTGCATATAAGTATGTCTTTCCTGTTGTCACTACTGTTGATCCCGATTTTATATGATTAACGGACAAATAATGCAGCTGCACAGAGCTTCATTGATACTGGCATTTGCGATTATTACTGTCAGGGATATTTAGAATTAGATATTTAGCAAAGAAAGAGCGATATGAGAAGCGTGGTTTCATACACTCATTATTTTTTTTATAAATCTTCTAGAATGTAAATGGATCAAAAAAGAAAAACTCAGTAACGGCACAAATCAGTTGTAATTTCAAAATCTCTGATTAAACAATACAGAAAATAGGCACATATTTACAAGACTGGTGTTATTCTGGAGTAGACTAATTGTAACATAAGGGAGAAATAAAAATTCCCGTTAAATTAAACTGGGCTTTTTTTTAACCCTTGAATGCTTTGAAGACATCTCTAGAATTCAAGAGGTTAAAAAGCTCTATTCAAATGTATGGGAATTTTTGAATTTTTATTTGTTTCCCATGGTGCAACTGGTGTGAGCTAACTACAAGTTTACTGTAGTACTCATTGTGTGCATACTGCCATAAATTTGTTGAACCGTTCTCAAAGAATGAAGGGCTAAACAATATCTTCTGTTTAAAAGGAAGCTATGGGTGTATATATGTATATAGAATAGGGATGGGCGGAAAGTCAGGGAAATTTTTTTTTGTTTTTTTAGAGAAACTTCCCGCCCATGGACAATACATAAAATGTTCTTCTTTTTGTCACTGCCAATAAATTTCCTGTGAGAAACTTGCCATATTTCACCTATGTTTTCTATGACTGCAAAATTGCCCCCTGCAATATTACTTCCTCTGAGGGCTGAAGTGGAGAAATAAATAGCTGAAAGTAAAAGCTGTGAGTCCTACAGCAACATATCCCTTGAAATAATTGTTAGAAGGCTGAGAGTCTTTGTCCTTTGCCCACAACACTAACATCCTGCTTAAAGGGATAGTAATACTTAAATATTACTAATCCCCATATTGTAGGCATGTTAAAAAGAATTTAATTGTCCCCAGTGTCATCTCTCAAACCTTTATGTTTTGAGAGATAACCACCCGCAAAGTTCCCCCCTCCCTCCCCTTTCCCTGAAGTCAGCGTTGTAGCTGACTACAGGGATATCCGGTCTCACGTGCATCAGGAGGCTCTGCAGCAGAGCCGAGATCGCGTTAGTAAAATAAGAATTATTTCACTGAAACGGTCTTCTATGTGTGCTTGCAAACCAAGCACACACAGAAAACCATTTCAGTGAAATAATTCTTTTTCACTAACGCATTCTCAGCTCTGCTGCAGAGCAGCCTGACTGTCGTACGGCAGGCTTCCCCTGCAGTCAGCTACAACGCTGACTTCAGGGAAGGGGGAGGGAGGGGGAACTTTGTGGGCTGTTATCTCTCAAACCATAAAGGTTTGAGAGATGACACTGGGGGACAATTAAATTATTTTTAACATGTCTACAATATGGGGATTAGTAATATTTAACCCTTTGAGTGCCAGAGGGGTACGGAATACATTGCAAAGCAATGCATTCCGTACCCCTCTGGCACTCAAAGGGTTAAGTATTACTATCCCTTTAAGTAACATTGGTACAGCCATTCTTGAAAAATAACGGAGGTTTGGAATATTGCAGCAGGTTGCAACACATGAAATCAGTTTAAAGTTTCTGTTTTCAACAAAAGAAAAGGACAACATGTTAGCCACCAACGTTTTGGCAAGTTTACTATTCCATAGGCATACTTTTGCATTATTTCTATGCATGCTTTGACTTCTTTCTAAGAACTTAGTAAGTATGTTATGGCAGTACATAGCAGAAGAACTGTATAACTTTATTGCTCTAATGGCATGACTTGTGGAGGCAGTGGGGGTGGTGGCGGTATGTGTAGGCACTCTATGACATTCTCCTTTGCAGCAGGAGCATAAAGATCTTGGGACACTCTCTGACACATCAACAACACTTCTATTACATATCCTCAGAGCCAAGGGAATGTTTAGGTGTACTTCTGCTGCTGCAAGATGTGGCACCTCTGACCTGTTGATGGTGTGTCTCCCAGTCTGACCTATGGTTGTTCTTCAAGGGGGAACTCATTGAGGAGGTGCATAGGTGTGAGTCTGTTTTCCCCCTATTCACATGCGTCTTACATAGACATCATGTTTAGCTTTTGGATCCTGAGTGTAGTGTCTCCATACTGTGGACTTCATAGACTGTGGAGTTCCCGAGAGGCTGCTGCTACTACTACTGGGGATAGATTTTGCTGAAATTGTACTACTAATACTATATGTCACAGGTCCTGCACTTCCACCAGCAGCAGAGGCACTCATCAAAAGCTAAAAGTGTGGATGTTGATAACCTGTGTTGTTGCTGATTACTCAACACTATTAGTGTGTGTGTGGCTGAGTGGGACTTGGAAGCGGTGATGATGCTGATGATGACTAACAGGCATCATTGCTTATCCAGGGTCAAACTTTCCAATTGTTTTCTCAAACAGTTTACAGACAGGCACAGTGCTCATTTTCAGTGATGGAAGTTTGATACTTTGCATTTCAGCTAAGTGTCATCTCTCTCACTGTCAACTTCATCTGTATCTGAAGAAGAGGTGGATGCTTGAGGGATATATTCTAGATCAACATCATCATCATCAGTCATTAGGTCATCCTCAGCATCACCTGCCGCATCTTCCCTGCTACTTTTATATTCCTGCAGGTTTTTAGAGGTCTCAAGGATTTCTTTTTCTTTTTCCCCTTTGAGGGAATTTCATGACATTCATTGCTACTTTCAGGACAGGTGTTTGTCTCACTGTCACTGGTGCTGGTGCAGATGGGACTTTTGGTGGGACTTTGACAAACTACATCTTCCTTGGCAGCACACGCTGCAGCAACCATGGCTGCCATTACTCACATGTCCCTGCACTGCTCCTAATCCTTTCACGCTCACCCTGCCCCTTGTGCATTTGATGGATATTATTCAACTACTGTGTTTTTACTGTAAAGTACACAAAATAACTGATTGTGTCTGATGTCTTGCCTTGGTTATCTACAAAATACTCTGTCTCATATGGTATCAGTCTGCCTCAGTCACATATCACATCAGAGTCACTGTTTCTGTCACTTCTCATTTTTTTTTAATTTTTTTATTTTAATTAACTCTCCTCCCCTTCATTGTCAACAAAAAACAACAAAACAAAAAAACACACTCCCTGTTCAACCGCTTCTTTCCCCATACTTCCCTAGGAAGGAGATAACAGCGATCAGGAAAAGACTTAGGTCACTGTTGCCTGTGTCTTCCTCGTCAGTCACAAAGAATTTTGGGTAATTGGGGTAATTCTCGCTTGTTCCCTTCTCACACCCCTAGATTCACGAGCACAGAGATCACAAGCAGATCAGGAAGGAACTTGAATGCCTCGCTCAGACAAACTTCGTATCTGCGACCAGATGTCAGGTCAAAGACACATCTATAATTACGGCGCATAATAGACATCATATATCACAGTTTGGGTTGGATCTTAACTGCTGAGCAGGTATTAAAAAATCAGTTTGGATTTAAGCAGCCACTGATGTTATTTTTTAAAGTCGCAAAGAGAAATTGCAGATACAATTGCTGTTTTTACTTTGCCATAAAAAATGTTGGGAGCATTTGTAGTAAACCCCCTTTGCTCCCTTCTCACACCCACAGACTCCTCTGGGACATATATAACAACCAGAGCAGAAAGAAACTTGGATCACCTCTGCCTGTGTGTTCCAAGTCAGTCACACATAATTTTGGGGTATCTGGGGTAATTCTCCTTTGCTTCATTCTCACATACCCTAGACTTCCCTGACACAGAGACACAGCCAGACACAGGAAGGACCATGGATCACAGCTGCCTATGTCTACTCAGTCACAAAAAAATTTGGAAGTATTTGAGGTAAACCTCCTCTGCTCCCTTCTCACACCTCCACAGTACCATAGGACACAGATAATAACAGCCAGATCAGGAAGAAACTTGGAACAAGACTGCCGGTATCTTCCCAGAAAGTCACACAGAATTTGGTATACTTGGGGTAAAACTGCTTTCTTCCTCCCTGTCCCCCAGACTCCCCTAATGAAGAGAAAATATTTCCTGCCTACAAGACTCCCAAAACTAAGCTTCAACTCCACTTCATTAGCCTGTCTTCTCTAGCTCAAAAATGGGATTCTTTCTCTTCCTCTCACGAACACAGAATGGCATGCTGTGAGAACCTGACACAATTTTATATGCCTGCGGAAAAAGATAAGAGAGCTCCCCTGCTTTGATCCTATCTAGCTACTAGATAGTAGAGGGTGGGATCAGGAAACCCTTTCATGCTAATGAGGGAAAGCCTCCTACATTGATGTGAAAGGGTTTCATGATCCCGCCTACACCTACCCGGTAGTTCAGGTAGGATGGAAGCAGGAGAGCACTTTTGCTCCACTGGGTCACCTCTATTAATCTTCCAGCCACACTGGCTAGGAGATAAGTAGCTCTGTACAACTGTATCTGATTTAAGCTATGTGAAGCACCAGCAAAACAGCAATTTCTCTTTGTGACTTTAAAAAAAAACATCAGTGGCTGCTTAAATCCAAACTGATTTTTTAATGTTTGCTCAGCAGTTAAGATCCAACCCAAACTGTGATATATGATGTCTATATTGCACCGTAATGATAGATGTGTCTTTGACCTGACATCTGGTCGCAGATATGAAGTTTGTCTGAGCGAGGCATTCAAGTTCTTCTTAAGCGTACCACTGGTTATTGCAAAAATCATTTATTGCCTACTTTAGCACAACTGAGCCCTTCGTAATGCTTTGGATACATCTCTTGCACTCAAAAGGTTAAAAAAACAAATTATGTGGAAGATGCCACTGACTACTGAATCCTACTAAAAGGTGACCTGAAATTATCCATTTACATTTATTAAAGGTAATCTTCAAATGCACCCTAAGAAAATATCAGATGCCAATATTATTATAATTATTTATAAACATACCTGGAAACTCTCCAGATTTGCCCCGGAGATTCTGGTTCTGACAGAGCTTTACCGGGTCTCCGGGGCAGAGGCTGATTCCTCCGGATGTGGGGAGTTTCTATTGAAACTCTGCCACATCTGCTCCGTCCCCAGCCTTCTGTGTGACACCTTTAAGCCCTGCCCCAGCTGTGTCAAGCCCCGCCCCTTTTTGACATGATTAGCTTAATTTTTGTCACCCCCCTGCTGAACAGAGGACTCCCCTCTGGGTAGCCCTCAACTGGAAGTTCTCAGGTATGTTTATAAAGTAGCAGCATATTCTACAAAGCTGTACACACAGGCTGTAGACTGTACCCATATGGGGCCATATGCAAAAAGTAAAAGACAAGCAATTCTGCAGCATAGAGGGAGGGAATAAATTTCCTTTTGTTTAATCTTTTGAGTGTCCCTCTGGCACTCAAAGGGTTGAAGGGACACTACTTTCCCATAAAAATGTTTTTCTGTTTTGTAGATTTGTAAATAAAATCTGTGCAACAAATCCCATCTCTCAAACCTTAACGGTTTGAGAGATTTTCAGTCCTAAAGTTTCCTTCTCCCTCCCCATCTCCTGACGTCAGCTGTAAACTGACAGCAGGAGTTCCCAGTATGGGGACTGACAGGCGGCTCTTCAGCAGAGCCACAATACAGCAATTTTAAAAGAAATACTTCATTGGACCGGTCTGCAAGCACACTTTTTAGACAGTTGCAAAGAAGTATTTCTTTTTAAATAGCACTATTGCGGCTCTGCTGAAGATCCTTCTCGTGTAGGCCAACCCTGATCTCCTTCTGTCAGCTTTACAGCTGACATCAGGAGAGCGAGAACTTTAGAGGTGAATATCTCTCAAACCGCAAAGGTTTGAGAGATAGGATTGCTGCATCTAATTTATTTTTTTTAATCTACAAAACAAAATATATTTTTATGGGACAGTACTATCCCTTTAAATAAACCTGTTAACCCTGTGAATGCTAGAGAAGACTCCAACACATTGCATAGCATTGTGTTCCAGACCTCTCAAGCATTTAAGAAGTTCAAGGCATTCTAGATCTCTAAAGCATTCAAGGAGTTCAAGGCTTTCTAGACCTTTCAAGCATTCAAGGAGTTCAAGGCGTTCTAGATTTCTCAAGCATTCAAGGAGCCTCATTTACCACAATGGAAATTCTGGACATGTTTAAGTGTCCCCCATGTTGCTGTTGTGTGATTTAGAAATGCTCATCTTTTGCTTTTTGTATAAGGCTTTTAACCCTTTGAGTGTCAGAGTGATATGCAATGCATTGGTTTGCAATGCATTGCATACCCCTCTGGCACTCAAGGGGTTAATACCAGAAGATATCAGGGCCATGATCTGTCTTGCTTATATTTTATAACTACTCCAAGAAAAAAAATGATCTGAAAATGAAGAATATAACTTCTAGAGCTAGTCTGTATTTGTAATAGTTTGAGCTTAACACTCAAGTCATATCCGTTTTGCTAGTTCCTATAAAGTCAATACCGACCATACTAGTTAGTGATCTTCAGGAAACAAGAGAAGTGTGACAGCATAATGCTATTAGTGACACGTCTTATCGACCAAATGGAAACACACAATTAAAATTGTCACTCCCAACAGTAAAACTAATTAAAGCAGAAACATAATAGATTTGGCTGTTAAGTGAGCCCAGAGAGGCACAAAAGTTTTTGACAATACCATTTTAATGTTTAACCCACTATGCAGAAGACACAGCTTCAATGCACCTAGTACAAAGCAGATGTAATAAAAATGTATTTTAATAAGCCAGTGAGGGAAATATACGTATAAGATTCAGCTCTAAAATAGGTGCAGTAGCCAGTTTTTTGTTTTGCTTCTGCCTAATAGCTATTTACTAAGTAATCTACATTCATAATTCTCCTCTTTAACTGGCTGCACCAAGATGAATGTCGGCATGTAGCAGCATTTCGGGACATGCAGTTCTCCTCTGCCTTGTTTCTCACTATGTACTAAGAAGACACAGAGGAAATTGTCATACAGTTATTTTTCTGTCCCACTCAAACTGGTATAAGGAGGTTGCTCACATTAAAGGAGAATAACTTCTTTTAATAATTACCCTCCACTTACTTTACAAGGGCCAAAAATCCTAATGGCCACTATGATTTCTTCTCTTGTACCATGATTCAAGAGATAACTTGGTCAGTCATTTCTGCACGTCATGTCCATGGGGGCTGACATGACATTTGGTAGCATGACCAGTAAACACATACATGGCAGTATAATATACTTATGAAAAAACATGTTGCAATGGCTTTTCTTATAGAGTAAAACAAGGGAGCTCCCAATACCTTGAGACTTTTTTCAGAAGTTATTAAAAGATAACTTGCCATTTGTCTGATATCCTGAGCTCAAGATACTCTGCAGCTAGGTGGCGGTGTTGCTATTAAAGTCATTAAAAAACTGAGTGTCGCAGACACAGGATTAACAAAAGCCTCTATGGAGATATCCCATGAGCACTACAGCAGTCGGTGACATCACCCTGCTTGAAGAAAAACAGTGATACTGGAAGAGTAAAGCTGCTAAACTAATGAAGACACAGAGATGACCAAGTCATTACTATTCCCAGCATGAGCTATTGTGTCACTTAAATTGAACTTGTTCTAACTCTATGTTCCCTTTTTTAACTCTTTAAGACCAGAGGGGTGTGCAACTCATTGCTTGACAGTGAGTTGCACACCTCTTCTTGTACTTAAAAGGGTAATTAGGTGTCTTTACTGTGCCTGCTTCAGTTTGAAAATTTTCCCAAATGTCATGTCTGCCTCTATGGACATCATATTCAGGAATGATTAAAGATGTTATCTCTTGAACAAAGGGAGAAGGGCAATATTCAATTAGGCCATTAGGATTTTCTGTCCATAGTAAGTTCATTTCTGTCCATAGTAAGTTAATTGGTGGGGTAGCTGTTATTATTTGGAGTTGTTACCTCCCCTTTACAACGTTAACAAAGGTTGCTTCAGACAGAAGCGTAAGCACCAGTACATGATATGCTTGAGGATATTTCCTCTCTGTGAAAGGCACTAGTGAGCTAAAAGAGATTGCACCCTGGGTAGGATACTTATCCTATAGAGCCTCATCACTGTGAGGGCAGGCTCGTTCCTAGTTGAGCATCTCTGACTAGCTCTTTTGCATATGCAAATTGCCCTTGGGACTAGTCACCCTAAGGGTAACAGGGTAATCCAGACGTGGACCCCTTGCTCACAGTGCCTAGAGAGATCAGCTGTACCTCACTGACGAGGCCCAACAAGGCCGAAACGTACGTCTGGGGTTGGCTGCTTCTCTTGTTCAGAGAGGAATTGCCTGGCATTTCGTGGCTGGACTGCCTTTTGGTTGGATCAGTATGATATGCTTGAGGATATTTCCTCTCTGTGAAAGGCACTAGTGAGCTAAAAGAGATTGCACCCTGGGTAGGATACTTATCCTATAGAGCCTCATCACTGTGAGGGCAGGCTCGTTCCTAGTTGAGCATCTCTGACTAGCTCTTTTGCATATGCAAATTGCCCTTGGGACTAGTCACCCTAAGGGTAACAGGGTAATCCAGACGTGGACCCCTTGCTCACAGTGCCTAGAGAGATCAGCTGTACCTCACTGACGAGGCCCAACAAGGCCGAAACGTACGTCTGGGGTTGGCTGCTTCTCTTGTTCAGAGAGGAATTGCCTGGCATTTCGTGGCTGGACTGCCTTTTGGTTGGATCAGTATGATATGCTTGAGGATATTTCCTCTCTGTGAAAGGCACTAGTGAGCTAAAAGAGATTGCACCCTGGGTAGGATACTTATCCTATAGAGCCTCATCACTGTGAGGGCAGGCTCGTTCCTAGTTGAGCATCTCTGACTAGCTCTTTTGCATATGCAAATTGCCCTTGGGACTAGTCACCCTAAGGGTAACAGGGTAATCCAGACGTGGACCCCTTGCTCACAGTGCCTAGAGAGATCAGCTGTACCTCACTGACGAGGCCCAACAAGGCCGAAACGTACGTCTGGGGTTGGCTGCTTCTCTTGTTCAGAGAGGAATTGCCTGGCATTTCGTGGCTGGACTGCCTTTTGGTTGGATCAGTATGATATGCTTGAGGATATTTCCTCTCTGTGAAAGGCACTAGTGAGCTAAAAGAGATTGCACCCTGGGTAGGATACTTATCCTATAGAGCCTCATCACTGTGAGGGCAGGCTCGTTCCTAGTTGAGCATCTCTGACTAGCTCTTTTGCATATGCAAATTGCCCTTGGGACTAGTCACCCTAAGGGTAACAGGGTAATCCAGACGTGGACCCCTTGCTCACAGTGCCTAGAGAGATCAGCTGTACCTCACTGACGAGGCCCAACAAGGCCGAAACGTACGTCTGGGGTTGGCTGCTTCTCTTGTTCAGAGAGGAATTGCCTGGCATTTCGTGGCTGGACTGCCTTTTGGTTGGATCAGTATGATATGCTTGAGGATATTTCCTCTCTGTGAAAGGCACTAGTGAGCTAAAAGAGATTGCACCCTGGGTAGGATACTTATCCTATAGAGCCTCATCACTGTGAGGGCAGGCTCGTTCCTAGTTGAGCATCTCTGACTAGCTCTTTTGCATATGCAAATTGCCCTTGGGACTAGTCACCCTAAGGGTAACAGGGTAATCCAGACGTGGACCCCTTGCTCACAGTGCCTAGAAAGATCAGCTGTACCTCACTGACGAGGCCCAACAAGGCCGAAACGTACGTCTGGGGTTGGCTGCTTCTCTTGTTCAGAGAGGAATTGCCTGGCATTTCGTGGCTGGACTGCCTTTTGGTTGGATCAGTATGATATGCTTGAGGATATTTCCTCTCTGTGAAAGGCACTAGTGAGCTAAAAGAGATTGCACCCTGGGTAGGATACTTATCCTATAGAGCCTCATCACTGTGAGGGCAGGCTCGTTCCTAGTTGAGCATCTCTGACTAGCTCTTTTGCATATGCAAATTGCCCTTGGGACTAGTCACCCTAAGGGTAACAGGGTAATCCAGACGTGGACCCCTTGCTCACAGTGCCTAGAGAGATCAGCTGTACCTCACTGACGAGGCCCAACAAGGCCGAAACGTACGTCTGGGGTTGGCTGCTTCTCTTGTTCAGAGAGGAATTGCCTGGCATTTCGTGGCTGGACTGCCTTTTGGTTGGATCAGTATGATATGCTTGAGGATATTTCCTCTCTGTGAAAGGCACTAGTGAGCTAAAAGAGATTGCACCCTGGGTAGGATACTTATCCTATAGAGCCTCATCACTGTGAGGGCAGGCTCGTTCCTAGTTGAGCATCTCTGACTAGCTCTTTTGCAAGTCATTACTATTCCCAGCATGAGCTATTGTGTCACTTAAATTGAACTTGTTCTAACTCTATGTTCCCTTTTTTAACTCTTTAAGACCAGAGGGGTGTGCAACTCATTGCTTGACAGTGAGTTGCACACCTCTTCTTGTACTTAAAAGGGTAATTAGGTGTCTTTACTGTGCCTGCTTCAGTTTGAAAATTTTCCCAAATGTCATGTCTGCCTCTATGGACATCATATTCAGGAATGATTAAAGATGTTATCTCTTGAACAAAGGGAGAAGGGCAATATTCAATTAGGCCATTAGGATTTTCTGTCCATAGTAAGTTCATTTCTGTCCATAGTAAGTTAATTGGTGGGGTAGCTGTTATTATTTGGAGTTGTTACCTCCCCTTTACAACGTTAACAAAGGTTGCTTCAGACAGAAGCGTAAGCACCAGTACATGATATGCTTGAGGATATTTCCTCTCTGTGAAAGGCACTAGTGAGCTAAAAGAGATTGCACCCTGGGTAGGATACTTATCCTATAGAGCCTCATCACTGTGAGGGCAGGCTCGTTCCTAGTTGAGCATCTCTGACTAGCTCTTTTGCATATGCAAATTGCCCTTGGGACTAGTCACCCTAAGGGTAACAGGGTAATCCAGACGTGGACCCCTTGCTCACAGTGCCTAGAGAGATCAGCTGTACCTCACTGACGAGGCCCAACAAGGCCGAAACGTACGTCTGGGGTTGGCTGCTTCTCTTGTTCAGAGAGGAATTGCCTGGCATTTCGTGGCTGGACTGCCTTTTGGTTGGATCAGTATGATATGCTTGAGGATATTTCCTCTCTGTGAAAGGCACTAGTGAGCTAAAAGAGATTGCACCCTGGGTAGGATACTTATCCTATAGAGCCTCATCACTGTGAGGGCAGGCTCGTTCCTAGTTGAGCATCTCTGACTAGCTCTTTTGCATATGCAAATTGCCCTTGGGACTAGTCACCCTAAGGGTAACAGGGTAATCCAGACGTGGACCCCTTGCTCACAGTGCCTAGAGAGATCAGCTGTACCTCACTGACGAGGCCCAACAAGGCCGAAACGTACGTCTGGGGTTGGCTGCTTCTCTTGTTCAGAGAGGAATTGCCTGGCATTTCGTGGCTGGACTGCCTTTTGGTTGGATCAGTATGATATGCTTGAGGATATTTCCTCTCTGTGAAAGGCACTAGTGAGCTAAAAGAGATTGCACCCTGGGTAGGATACTTATCCTATAGAGCCTCATCACTGTGAGGGCAGGCTCGTTCCTAGTTGAGCATCTCTGACTAGCTCTTTTGCATATGCAAATTGCCCTTGGGACTAGTCACCCTAAGGGTAACAGGGTAATCCAGACGTGGACCCCTTGCTCACAGTGCCTAGAGAGATCAGCTGTACCTCACTGACGAGGCCCAACAAGGCCGAAACGTACGTCTGGGGTTGGCTGCTTCTCTTGTTCAGAGAGGAATTGCCTGGCATTTCGTGGCTGGACTGCCTTTTGGTTGGATCAGTATGATATGCTTGAGGATATTTCCTCTCTGTGAAAGGCACTAGTGAGCTAAAAGAGATTGCACCCTGGGTAGGATACTTATCCTATAGAGCCTCATCACTGTGAGGGCAGGCTCGTTCCTAGTTGAGCATCTCTGACTAGCTCTTTTGCATATGCAAATTGCCCTTGGGACTAGTCACCCTAAGGGTAACAGGGTAATCCAGACGTGGACCCCTTGCTCACAGTGCCTAGAGAGATCAGCTGTACCTCACTGACGAGGCCCAACAAGGCCGAAACGTACGTCTGGGGTTGGCTGCTTCTCTTGTTCAGAGAGGAATTGCCTGGCATTTCGTGGCTGGACTGCCTTTTGGTTGGATCAGTATGATATGCTTGAGGATATTTCCTCTCTGTGAAAGGCACTAGTGAGCTAAAAGAGATTGCACACTGGGTAGGATACTTATCCTATAGAGCCTCATCACTGTGAGGGCAGGCTCGTTCCTAGTTGAGCATCTCTGACTAGCTCTTTTGCATATGCAAATTGCCCTTGGGACTAGTCACCCTAAGGGTAACAGGGTAATCCAGACGTGGACCCCTTGCTCACCGTGCCTAGAGAGATCAGCTGTACCTCACTGACGAGGCCCAACAAGGCCGAAACGTACGTCTGGGGTTGGCTGCTTCTCTTGTTCAGAGAGGAATTGCCTGGCATTTCGTGGCTGGACTGCCTTTTGGTTGGATCAGTATGATATGCTTGAGGATATTTCCTCTCTGTGAAAGGCACTAGTGAGCTAAAAGAGATTGCACCCTGGGTAGGATACTTATCCTATAGAGCAGTGGTTCTCAATCTTTTTTTGTTTGGGGCACCCCTAACACGTAATCTACAATATTTGGGGCACCCCTAACATATTTAATGTACTTTATCAAGGGCATAATGAAGGTTCCATACATAAATATACAGTTATTATTAGTTCTTACAATCATAATAACACCATTAAACATAATGTGCATAACAATTCCTATAAATCTTTATTTAAAAGTCCATTTTTGTTAGTCTTCATAGAAAACATGGGGCACCCTAAGTTGATGTCCGTGGCACACCAAAGTGCCACGGCACCCTGGTTGAGAATCACTGCTATAGAGCCTCATCACTGTGAGGGCAGGCTCGTTCCTAGTTGAGCATCTCTGACTAGCTCTTTTGCATATGCAAATTGCCCTTGGGACTAGTCACCCTAAGGGTAACAGGGTAATCCAGACGTGGACCCCTTGCTCACAGTGCCTAGAAAGATCAGCTGTACCTCACTGACGAGGCCCAACAAGGCCGAAACGTACGTCTGGGGTTGGCTGCTTCTCTTGTTCAGAGAGGAATTGCCTGGCATTTCGTGGCTGGACTGCCTTTTGGTTGGATCAGTATGATATGCTTGAGGATATTTCCTCTCTGTGAAAGGCACTAGTGAGCTAAAAGAGATTGCACCCTGGGTAGGATACTTATCCTATAGAGCCTCATCACTGTGAGGGCAGGCTCGTTCCTAGTTGAGCATCTCTGACTAGCTCTTTTGCATATGCAAATTGCCCTTGGGACTAGTCACCCTAAGGGTAACAGGGTAATCCAGACGTGGACCCCTTGCTCACAGTGCCTAGAGAGATCAGCTGTACCTCACTGACGAGGCCCAACAAGGCCGAAACGTACGTCTGGGGTTGGCTGCTTCTCTTGTTCAGAGAGGAATTGCCTGGCATTTCGTGGCTGGACTGCCTTTTGGTTGGATCAGTATGATATGCTTGAGGATATTTCCTCTATGTGAAAGGCACTAGTGAGCTAAAAGAGATTGCACCCTGGGTAGGATACTTATCCTATAGAGCCTCATCACTGTGAGGGCAGGCTCGTTCCTAGTTGAGCATCTCTGACTAGCTCTTTTGCATATGCAAATTGCCCTTGGGACTAGTCACCCTAAGGGTAACAGGGTAATCCAGACGTGGACCCCTTGCTCACAGTGCCTAGAGAGATCAGCTGTACCTCACTGACGAGGCCCAACAAGGCCGAAACGTACGTCTGGGGTTGGCTGCTTCTCTTGTTCAGAGAGGAATTGCCTGGCATTTCGTGGCTGGACTGCCTTTTGGTTGGATCAGTATGATATGCTTGAGGATATTTCCTCTCTGTGAAAGGCACTAGTGAGCTAAAAGAGATTGCACCCTGGGTAGGATACTTATCCTATAGAGCCTCATCACTGTGAGGGCAGGCTCGTTCCTAGTTGAGCATCTCTGACTAGCTCTTTTGCATATGCAAATTGCCCTTGGGACTAGTCACCCTAAGGGTAACAGGGTAATCCAGACGTGGACCCCTTGCTCACAGTGCCTAGAGAGATCAGCTGTACCTCACTGACGAGGCCCAACAAGGCCGAAACGTACGTCTGGGGTTGGCTGCTTCTCTTGTTCAGAGAGGAATTGCCTGGCATTTCGTGGCTGGACTGCCTTTTGGTTGGATCAGTATGATATGCTTGAGGATATTTCCTCTCTGTGAAAGGCACTAGTGAGCTAAAAGAGATTGCACCCTGGGTAGGATACTTATCCTATAGAGCCTCATCACTGTGAGGGCAGGCTCGTTCCTAGTTGAGCATCTCTGACTAGCTCTTTTGCAAGTCATTACTATTCCCAGCATGAGCTATTGTGTCACTTAAATTGAACTTGTTCTAACTCTATGTTCCCTTTTTTAACTCTTTAAGACCAGAGGGGTGTGCAACTCATTGCTTGACAGTGAGTTGCACACCTCTTCTTGTACTTAAAAGGGTAATTAGGTGTCTTTACTGTGCCTGCTTCAGTTTGAAAATGTTCCCAAATGTCATGTCTGCCTCTATGGACATCATATTCAGGAATGATTAAAGATGTTATCTCTTGAACAAAGGGAGAAGGGCAATATTCAATTAGGCCATTAGGATTTTCTGTCCATAGTAAGTTCATTTCTGTCCATAGTAAGTTAATTGGTGGGGTAGCTGTTATTATTTGGAGTTGTTACCTCCCCTTTACAACGTTAACAAAGGTTGCTTCAGACAGAAGCGTAAGCACCAGTACATGATATGCTTGAGGATATTTCCTCTCTGTGAAAGGCACTAGTGAGCTAAAAGAGATTGCACCCTGGGTAGGATACTTATCCTATAGAGCCTCATCACTGTGAGGGCAGGCTCGTTCCTAGTTGAGCATCTCTGACTAGCTCTTTTGCATATGCAAATTGCCCTTGGGACTAGTCACCCTAAGGGTAACAGGGTAATCCAGACGTGGACCCCTTGCTCACAGTGCCTAGAGAGATCAGCTGTACCTCACTGACGAGGCCCAACAAGGCTGAAACGTACGTCTGGGGTTGGCTGCTTCTCTTGTTCAGAGAGGAATTGCCTGGCATTTCGTGGCTGGACTGCCTTTTGGTTGGATCAGTATGATATGCTTGAGGATATTTCCTCTCTGTGAAAGGCACTAGTGAGCTAAAAGAGATTGCACCCTGGGTAGGATACTTATCCTATAGAGCCTCATCACTGTGAGGGCAGGCTCGTTCCTAGTTGAGCATCTCTGACTAGCTCTTTTGCAAGTCATTACTATTCCCAGCATGAGCTATTGTGTCACTTAAATTGAACTTGTTCTAACTCTATGTTCCCTTTTTTAACTCTTTAAGACCAGAGGGGTGTGCAACTCATTGCTTGACAGTGAGTTGCACACCTCTTCTTGTACTTAAAAGGGTAATTAGGTGTCTTTACTGTGCCTGCTTCAGTTTGAAAATGTTCCCAAATGTCATGTCTGCCTCTATGGACATCATATTCAGGAATGATTAAAGATGTTATCTCTTGAACAAAGGGAGAAGGGCAATATTCAATTAGGCCATTAGGATTTTCTGTCCATAGTAAGTTCATTTCTGTCCATAGTAAGTTAATTGGTGGGGTAGCTGTTATTATTTGGAGTTGTTACCTCCCCTTTACAACGTTAACAAAGGTTGCTTCAGACAGAAGCGTAAGCACCAGTACAGGATTTTCCTGCTAAAGAACAAGCATACTGGCTGGTCATACTGTACGTTCTGCTCACAGAGTCTGATGTACTATGTTAAGTGGTACAGTTATCAAGCAAACCAACTGCACTGTACTGGACAAATAAAAATATTGCCAAAGTACTACTAATTTAAAATGGGAATTTAGTCACTTGAGTGCTAGTAGTCTCTATATACCTCCTTCACAATGAGTTGCAGACAGAATTAAACTTCCCATTTAAATCAATTGAATTTTATTCGTGTTCCCTATATGAAGGTGGCTTATTGCTAAATTTCTTGGTGCATTGGCCTCACTGTGCTTCTCTGTAGATGTCTAGTTCACATATAGATTTCCTGGGGTTGAATCATTACAAAGGTGCAAAGCAATGGTGCCCAATCATCAGAGACCATTGAATACAGTAACAAGCACAAGACAGGTTTTCAGGATATCCCTAATTAAGCACTGATTCATCACAATCACTGAGCTACTTGTGATTAAGGAAGGATATATTGAAAACATGTATTGTAAGTGTGCCCCATGTACAAACATTTACAAACACTGTTCTAATGATGAGTATATGGACTCACCAGTCAGAGGTATTTGCAACCTGGAATAGAGGCTACATCAAATATCCTCCTTCGCTAATACTTATTTACCAAGATTTATTAATACACAACTGAACAGGGAGTAGAGTCACTTTACTTTGTTTTTTTTTTTTTTTTTGATTATCTTTAGGGCTTACTATTACTATTAGGGTCTATCTCTTTTGCCATTTGTTTTTTTCATTGTTGTCCAAACTGGAAGGGAACTAGCACCTTATAATAACCTAGTCACCCCCCCCCCCCCCCCCCCACACACACACACACACACACACACACACACACACACACACACACACACACACACACACACACACACACACACACACACACACACACACACACACACACACACACACACACATACACACTCAAATTCTAATAGCATTTATTTAGCGGTTGCTAAACTGGAAACTGTGCAAAACATTTCTTTATAACCCTTTGAGTGCCAGAGAGGTATCCAATGCACGGGCTTTAAAACTAGTTTTATATATTAAAAAAAAAACAATTAAAGCTTATAGCTATATAAGGATGGGGATGTGGTAAACTTGTATGGGGTGAGAATTCCCCTTTAAACAAACACCATGTGATAAACATGGTCCACACAAACAGATGCCAAAAAAAATCTGGACTTTAAAAATTCTAACACACTGAAGAAGAACAGTAACAGAGGACATTAAAGCGGAACTAACACCGCTAACAAACCTTGTCTTTAATAATTCCCTATCTGGCGACTAGCTGCTTAGTAGCGCTAGTCGCCAGAATTATTACCTCTTCATGGAGAAATTTGAAGTGATCCTCGGCTGTCAGGCAGGACGGAGCGCAGACATCTTGCCCTAGTGACGTCCGCGCGCAAGCTCTGTCAGTCCCTTCCGGAGCCGAATGGCTCCTAGCAACGCCTCCTACAGCTGTTTGAGACTGACAGCGCAGGAGCATGGACGTCACTAGGGCAAGATGTCTGCGCTCCGTCCTGCCTGTCAGCCAAGGATCACTTCAAATTTCTTCATGAAGAGGTAATAATTCTGGCGACTAGCGCTACTAAGCAGCTAGTCGACAGACAGGGAATTATTAAAGACAAGGTTTGTTAGCGGTGTTAGTTCCGCTTTAACATATTTATTGTGGACACTAAAATTACAGACATTTGGTAGCTGAAATATAAAATAAATTATGGGTTTATATCATTATTGGTGTATCTAAAGGATGGATGAAAACCAGGGCTGTACACAGTATTTTTATTTCAAAATATGAAATTATTATAAATTAAATATTTTCACTATTTTGCATGTATGTTAACTATAAATATAGAACTGGGACAAATTAGTGTACGAAATCATTTGCAATCTGATACACTGCTAAAATCTATTTTGCATGTCCAAATTTCACCATATGTAGCCTATTACAAAGTCCTATTTAGCTTAACTTGTGCAATTTAATTCCAATTTATATCATTCTGGGAAGAAATGAACAACAGGACAGCAAAAAAAACAAATCTTAATTAAATACATAAAAGCAACAGACTGATTAATTTTTCAGACAATAAAAGATAACTGAGTAAAAGTCAAGGGTAAAAAAAGGATGGTAAACAAGTACAAGATTTATTGCAATCAAATCCATACTTTTTCACTTGGTTCATTTAGAATGATTTTAGAAAGTACTCATATCCTAATCACATTCTTCTAGCATTTTCGAATTTTTAATGTAATATAAAATAATGTTGCAAATTATTAATATGTATTTACTGTTTCTGGACTCTGTGCTTTTTTGAGGCATTCTTTTAAAGACAATGTCACTGTCAAATAAGATTTTTTTCTAAAGAAGCAATGGCAATCAATGAAATAAGTTCAGTTGCACTTTAAAATCAAATTCATATGAAAAATATTAGTTTATCAGGCTTCTTGTGTTGCTATGGCAACCTGCTCTCAATTTTTCCTCAATCTCAGCTAGTGAAATCTCACTCAGTCTTCTCAGCTCATGCATATTAATTAACCCTTTGAGTGCCAAAGGGATACCCATCACATTGCTCTTCAATGCATTGCGTACCACTCTGGCACTCAAAGGGTTAACATTCCTGCTGTGGGCTTTCCTTAGATCATCAGTTGGAGGTTTAGAGGAAGAAAGAGGCAGCAGGAGTACTAGACCAGTTTAATACAACAGACATGGAGAAATTTAGAGAAGGATATAAATATCAAATATTAACTGTACATTTTTATGATTTGTGAGGCCACTTGAGAATGTCAGTCTTTTGGAATAAGCTCCCAATGCTGTATTTAATTTGATAACTAATTTTTCCCAATAGGAGGCAAGGCCCCTAGTTCTCTTACCATTTTTACAGGCCCCATTTTACTGAATTATTCACAGGAGATAAACTCCCATAACTTGTCACTGATTTAAATCCCTTGAATACTAGACAGCTCTCCCACACATTGCTTTGCAATGCATTGGAGACCCCCTAGCATTCACAGGGTTAAAAGCATAATTTAAATGAATGGAGAGTTGTATTTGTCCATTAGGGTGCCTTTGGTTTGCTCCAAAATTGCTCAAGTTTTCTTCTGAGCATAAAGATCATCCTTTCTTGAATAAAGCTGAGGGTATATGTCTTTGAGTACCCCCTGGCACTCAAAGGGTTAAGATACTGGATACCTTCATGACAATTCTGTGCTGCCATTTTGATGCAGAGAGCCAATTTGCAGTTTAGTAAATCTTGCCCACAATGGAGGAAAACAGTGCATAACATTATACCATACATCAATCAAAAGTAGCATTATTATGTTCTTTCCTGAAGGTTTGAAATTTTGCATTACTGCCATATTCTCTTCACATAACACAACCAATATTCTATTCCAGTCTTTCTCCAGTGTTTCCCTGAAATTTCCATCCCAGAGTGCTCTAACTGCTTGAGTGTATCCTACGGCGTCTACCTTCCTGATTATCTTTTATGACATGGGAATTAAACTGTGGGCCACATGATTAGAAATCCATGAGCATCAACAATGCATTATTTGTAAAAAAGTATACAGTTAAAGACTGTGGTACTCATTGAGCAAGCAATGTATTGTGCTTCCTTCTGGTCCCTAAAGGGCATACCTGGGAACTCTCCGGATTTGCCCTGGAGACTCCCGTTTTGACAGAGCTTTACCGGGTCTCCGGGGCAGAGACAGATTCCTCCGGATGTGAGAGTTTCTATTGAAACTTTGACCACATCTGCTGTTTCTCCCCGTGTTCCTCCTTCCCCAGGCTTCTGTGTGTCACCTTTAAGTCCTGCCCCCCCAACTCGTGTCAAGCCCCACCCCTTTTTTATGCAATTCGCTTCATTATTGTCACCCCCTGCTGCACCAGAGAACTCCCCTCCGGGTAGACCTCAGTTGGAAGTTCCCAGGTATGCTAAAGGGTCGAAAGACTGAACTGTTCTTGAAAACTGTATGGTGTTAGTTATACAACGGTAAAGGTAGGCAAGTGGTTAGGCCATAGTAGCCTGCTAGTTCATGGCACAACTGTAAAAATTTGAAGCTCCACTTGCATTCGCCTGTAATGCCAGTGAATGAAATAAGATTTATGCACTACAGAGTATGAGCACTGTAGTACATACCAGCAGATAATTTTCACTGGCATTAACCGTTTGAGTGACAGAGAGCTATCCAACGTATAGTGTTGCAATGCATTGGATACCTCTCTGACACTCAAAGGGTTAAAACTTTGATTCCAGCAAGTCCCACATACTCCTACCCTATAGTATGCACAGGAAAATGGCATTCAGTCACACTATTTGCTCTACACCTTGTTTAAGACATAATGTTATACAAGACAGACAGGAAAGGAACTCTCTAAAACATCCACAGGCTTCCCCATTGCCTTCCCATTGGTTCAAGCAGCCTTAAGGCAGGCATTAAGACTAAACTTCTATTCCAGCACCTGATTTACCTCAGAACTGCCATTGTAGAATTGACCACGTGTAATAGCTAATAAGGCCATACTGGGTCACTTTGTGGGGGATGTATAAAAAACCAAGAATTATCGCTAAAATTCACAACGCCTGGTCATATTTATAAAGGAGTAAAGTCACGTTTATAAATATGTCTATCTGAGAATATTCTGAAAAAAATTTGCACCTGCGAATATATTTTTGCACACATAGCTGTCACTATATACTTCCATTAAGGTTATACCTAGCATTAAGATTTAATTGCTAAAACTGCCTTTAATTTTGGCGCAATTAGCAAATTTCTTTATCATTAAATTGGAACACAATTCTTATTTGGCAAAAACATTTCTGCTCCACTTATCAAAAAAGTCAACTAATTGGTGTTAACACTTAAAGAAAACGTTGCTAAATGTTTATACATATACTTAAATTGCTTTTAGACACTTTTACAGACACTTTCTTTATAACCCCAGTTTTATACATCTCCCCCTTTTTATCTAGTGTGAGTGTGCTTTGTTATTGTTTCTGTCTGTAAGTGGAATGAACAAATGGAATTAAGAATTAAAATTAAAAAGTGCAAATAACTTATTTCTTATGCTGCATCTATGTATAAAATGGCCTCTTTGAAACATTGTGCCAAGGGGTGGATAATGGGGAATTGTATGGGCGTTTCGAGGCATGCTGTTAGTTTGAGTCCTTCAATACACTGAGGCTGATGTACTAAGAGGAATTAGAGTACAAACAAAAATTTAAAAAATGTCCATTGATTTAAGTTGGAATTTTAACATCCTGAATGCTAGAGAGGTTCCAATGCATTGCTTCAAACTGTTTACTTGCCCCTATGGTAGTGGTGCTTTACTCAGAGTGACTCCATTTCCTCTTAGTACATCAGCTTCACTATGTGTGCACTGGGTGCAGCAGAAATCATCACAAAATTCTTTGTTTCCCTTAAACCAGCTTTAGGGGTGATGTTGAGGTGTTGTTGAGAGTGGCTGTCTGATCTAGATTTGCAATGCCCTGGAAAACTCTCTGAGATTATAGGGGTTAAAAAAAAACTATTTAAATCACTGATAATGTTTTATTTGTTTCCAGTGACACATTTGTATTTTTGCAGAATTGCATGTTGGAATTTTTTCAATGACATTGAAGATAATTCCAAGAAAGAATGAGGCCACTATCTTTTAATGTCTCCAAGGCAATACTCATCATTCCAACAGAAGCTTCATAATGAGAAATAAATATTAAGGAGAAAAGAGCGGGGGGGGGGGGGGGACAGAAAAAGTTCAGATTTTTTTGCAGTAGCTGGATTTAAAGTGTTGGCTCAACCTGTCTATGAACATCTATATCCCTCTGGACTACTTTCATTTAATTCATTAAATTGAATAACTGATTGTCTGTTAAGTTCATTTTCAATTGCGGTTTTTGCTAGCTTCATCAATTTGTCACATATACTACATTAAAGTGTAATGTACATGAAAGTACAGCATTATACGTCTTATCAGGTTAGTAGATCTGAAATAAGCGTATCTGATTTCTCATCATTAAATTGTGCAGTAGTGACATATTTACACAGATGTCAAAAGTATGTGGATTGATGTAACGCTGTTCAGAAGTTCCCTAACTAGTAATAACTTATCAAAAGGAATACTCACATACTACACAAATATTATAACTATATAGGTTTTAGAATAATATCAGAATACAGCAGTGACTGGCACAGTTCCCTAACTTGGGCATCAAACCTCTCTGAGAGTAGTAAAAAGGTGCAATATAGTGTGTGTCCATCACACATGTCCTGAGTGATAATCCTGACCAATGTTTTAGAGAAGCTTAAAGGGATAGTAATGTTTCACAATAAAAGCAGCTCTAATTAATCATCATAGTATTTGGACTTTGGAGAGTGTTATTTCAATACTGTCAGAGTTATAGTTCAAGAGTAATTCAATGACAAAGTATCCCCCTCCTGCCCCTTTTACTATGTAACACTGCTCAGCCAGAGCACAAGGAAGGTGCCCAGGTAGACTGCAGAGAGGGACAATCTTCAATTAAGATAAGGGGAAAAAGCTGAAAAGCTTGTCAAGGGGGGCAGGGCTTTCATTGTTCTCATAGGAAGAAGATTGTCCCCTGCTGTTATCTGTTTGGTCTATGGACTGCATTCCATATCTGAGAAGAGATGGCTTACACTAGGTAAAAGGAGTGGGAGGGGAAACTTTGTGAATATCTCTCAAACCATAAAGGTTTGAGAGATAATACTTATATTGTTCTTCGTGTTTTTAATGCCTACAAAATAAAATAAAGATAAAACGAAGTATTGCTATCCCTTTAATGTCATCATCTTGCGGTTCGACAACATTCAAATGAACTGATGCAGTAACTGAGCCAAAGTTGAGCCATTAAAGTATTATCTGAAAATAAACAGATGAACTCAGTTTTTTCAGTAAAAGTTTGTAGGACAATATACTCAGTAATGTCTTTTATTATTGACTTCCCCTAAGAGGTCCAACAATAAACACAATTTTTAACACAGATGTGGTAAGATATTGAAAAGATGCAGCCATGTTCATCATCATAATGGAAAGAAAGGTTAAGAGGCTGGTGTTCTAAGAGAAATGGAGCAATTAAATGGCAAACCAACAGCACCTTAGAGGACAAATACACATTTCCAAAATGAGGCTTCTAACCCATAAATGAGGCTTAGAACCCCTAGAATTCTAGAGAGGTCATCTCCAATGTGTTGGACTCGGCTCTAGCATTCAGTGGTTAAACAAAAATCAATGTAAATGCTTTTATTTGTCCTTTGTGGTGCAGTACACACATAGTACACACATTCCTTTAAAGGGCAAATATACCCTACCGATATTCATTTTCTTTTTCTTTCTTTCTTTTTCTTTCTTGATCCCATCCACTCCTACCTGGTAATTCAGGTAGGATGGAAGTAGGGGAGCCCTCTTTCTCCGAATCGGCTGGGAGATCAGTAGGAGCGGCATCAGGATGGGTCCTGATACCTCACCACAAGATCTGTGTTTTTTAAAAATTAGGAAGCAATGAGGCTGTATGGTTTGGCTTTGCCCCTTGTCTCCTCTTGAGCCAATCAGAGTGAAGGGTTAGCTGAGGATGCAAAATGGAGGTAGAACCATAGTGAAGGGTAGGGGCCACTCTGTTCACTGTGATGAAGGGGAGGGGCCACCATGTCCCTGATGGTCTGTGTGTTTGCAGACATCAGAGTAGTACATAATGGGTCTTCCCCTTCACTACAGTGAATAGTTCGCCCCTCACATTCACGTGACAATGAAGGAAAGGATTTGGTTGAGGTCCTCATGTCCCAATGAGCATTTGCATTGTCACCCTTAGCCAAATCTCACTGGAGGCATGGCTGAAGTGAACCAAAAACACAAAGTTATATATATATATATTTCAGCAGATATCAGTATATACAACTGCAGATATAATGCAAAACTCACACACAGATTTATAGATAGACAGACAGATAACTATGTAAATTAATCTGTTGAAGAAATTAAGACCCATTTATTCCTAGGCTATAATTCCCATTAAAAATGAAAACTGTAACTCAAGAAGCTGAAATATTTTTATTTCAATGTACAATACTTTGTTAGGATGCAGAGAAATGAGCGTCAGTGCAACATAATGTGCCTACCAAGCTCTTGCCATTCCATGGTAGCTTTCTTTACTAATCTTATACAATTTTATTTCTTTGTGTTAACTAATTTATAATATATATATTAACCAGACCTTTTTAAGGTTATTACTTTGAATAATGATGCTGAAAGAATTAGAAATATTAGCCATTTGTTTTTTTGTTTTCTTTTCATGCAAGCTCTAGTGACCTCCAGTGAAATTTCAATAATTATGTATTTAATAACAAGGATCATATTCCCCTTAAAAGGTTTAAAGGTGTGTTTGTGTCTTTAGATATAGCAAAGTGGAAATACTGGCTTGTTTGGGTGGAAAATGATAACACCTCAGTGGCATATCTAATTAGCATAATTGTAACACAATTTGCATAATTATTCTAACATGTTTTGTGCATGAATATAATTAAGGTGAGCCTTTGTCTTAATTAACATATGCGTGTCTCCATAGGACTACCGCTGTCACAAACCTGGCTGGGAAAACGATGGCAGGTTGTGGTGGAGGTCACTTAATCCGACCATACATTTCCCCACAGACCAAAATAACGTGATTAACTCCACAAAATGTGTCTTTTGAAGTTTTGTTTCCATCAATACATTATAATTTTAGGTTTGCAGGGCTTCCTCTTGTGTTACAACAGTGAAAAAAGAGAGTAATTTCCTTCATATCTTTTGATCCAAGAGAATTAGTACATTCTCTAGAAGTTAAGAGACTGAAAGATCTCTGTTGATAGGCTAATCAAGTCCCCAGTTTTAATACATCTGGACATTACTAATTTACACTTGCTGTGGATGTGTTCTGTGCTGGTTTGTCAATCTGTTCTTTAAGAGTCCTGTTATAGCGTCAATTGCAGTACCACTTTGTCCTCTCTGAGATTGGAACCAAGCTGAAGTCAGCAAGCTATATCGGTGAAAATGCATCTGCAGGTAATTAATAACAATCAAGGATTTTATAAAACTGCTGACCGTAGTGGTAATGAACTGGTCTCAAGTCATTGCCTTGCAAATAGAGAAAGCGTTTATGAACCGTGGCAGCAAGCAAGATTTTTATAAACTTAATATTTAATGTTGCAGAAAAATATAAATACCATTTAAGTTTCCCTGTAATTAGATGTTTTGTTGGCAATAGATGTTAAATAGGAAAATAATGTATTTCTCCTAGGAAATGTGCCTTAAGTTAATGCTTTAAGTCTATCAAACACACTAGTAGATTGCCAGCTGCTTCAGAACTAGAATTAAATGCTATATTGTTTGAAAGATTTATGTAACTAGGATTGGATTCCATGACAATTGAAAATATATGCCAAATGACTGTTTTTAGCTTCAGTAGACATTTTAAGCTGCTCAATTCTGTAACCACTTTATGACGAGGGTCAGAATTGGACTGCAGAATAGCATTTTCTTCTTAAGCTTCCTCTTTGGGATTCTTTTCGAGAACTGAAATATACACCAAAATGACCCATCAGCAAGGCTCAAGAAGCCCTGGAGAAGTGGCCAGAAATCAGTCACTCCACTTGGGTTGGATCAAGCATGGGAAATTAGGAGATCAAGAGCCCATTCAGGCACCTGGGGGATCCTCCAAATCCCTAAGCAATGTCCTCACATCCCCTCCATCCATTTATTGCCAGAGAGGTTAACCGCTATTTATATAAATAAGTAAACCACCTCCACCCCATAGCATGGTGTACCCTTCCATTTGCAGATTGTAGACATTTTGTTGATTCATCAACAGAAGGGTCAACTACCTTGTTTAAAAAAAATATGAAACATAAAAATTACCCTCCCCCCCAGACACCAAACACAAAAATGTTAACCTCTGTGTTGCTGAGGTCGGCTAAAATTACTTGTGCTGACAACAGAAGGGTTAATATGTGTTTAAAAAATTAATGATTAAAAATAAATGATCAAATTAACTCTTGCAAAGAAACTGGTGATAGCAATATACCCCATCCAAAATAACAAAGAAATCCCATCTTGATGAAATCAGGATGGAGAGTGTGGGAAAAAATAATACTGGGTCCAGTTATCCCATATTGTTTTTAAAGTAGAATGTGACTACTTCCACCCTCCCATGTAATGTAACATAGTAACATAGTTAACGAGGCTGAAATAAGACATGCATCCATCAAGTCCAGCCCATGCCAAAACACCTCCAGAGAAAGGCAAAAAAAAACAACCTTAAAGCCATTTCCAATTTAGCCCCAAGTGGATAAAATAATTCCTTTCTGACTTCAAATGGCAGTCAGTTCCCTGGGTCAACAACCAATCTGCACTGAAGCCATCTGTCATAATTTTCAATATTGTTTTGTCGTAGATAGGCATTCATTGCTTTTTAGAAAGCAGTTACATTATCTGCAAGTACAACATCCCAAGGCAAAGAATTCCATAGCTTTACCACCCTTACTGTAAAAAAACCCTACCTTTGTTTTATTTGAAAGTGCCTTTCCTCTAATCTTAATGGATGACCTCTTGTTCTTAGCTCAGCTATCTGCTAAAAAAATTACTGGATAATTCTTTATATTGATCTTGATAATCATATCACCCCTTAGACATGTCTTCTTTAATGTAAACAAACCCATTTTGGCTAGCCTCTCTTTATAACTCAGATACTCCAATCCCTTTATCAGTTCTATTGCACACCTCTGAACTTTTTCTAGTTCAACAATTTCTTTCTTAAAGGGATAGTTATGTTTCAAAATAAAATCATTTCCGATTAATCTTCATAGTATTTGGGCCATGGAGAGTGTAATTTCAATACTGTCAGATTTGTAGTTCAAGAGTAATTGAATGTTAAAGTACCCCCCTCTCACCCCTTTTACCTAGTGTAAGCCACCTCCCCTCAGATGTGGAATCTGGTCTTAAGACCAGACAGTTCACAGCAAAGGGCAATCTTCTTACTGAGAGAACAATGAAAACCTTGCCCCCCTTGACAGGTTTATCAGGTTTTTCCCTTATGCTAATTGAAGATTGTCCCTCACAACAAGCCACGTGGACACCACCCTGCTGCTCTGAGGTGAGCAGTGTTACATCAGTAAAAGGAACGGGAGGGGGATACTTTATCATTCAATTACTCTTGAACTACAGCTCTGACAGTATTGAAATAACACTCTCCATGGCCCTAGTACAATGAAGATTACTTGGAGCCACTTTTTTGTGAAACATTACTATCCCTTTAAATTCTCCATCATCACAGTGGAGCAGCTGCCCTCTTGTCCTTTACAACTTTCTAAATTTTAATCAACTTGTAATTATAAACCATTACTTTTTGCCAGTGGTTTTAATTGGAGCTGCTTTTATTTTGAAACATTACCATCCCTTTAAGAACTGGTGCCCAACATTGTACTCCATATCCTAGATGAGGTCTAACCAAATATTTATATAGAGGTAAGAAAACATTAGCATCCCTTGCATTTACACCTCTTTTTATGCAAGTGAGTGACTTTTTTAATGAGGATTCTCCAAGTTGTTTCCCATTTAGAGTATATGTAGCATGTTTGTTTCTACAGCCCAGATGCATAACCTTACATTTATCTACATTAAATGTCATCTGCCACTTTTCTGCCCATTCACTCAGTTTATCTAAATCCTTCAGTGGAGAAAAAACAACCAGGCCTGTATGTATGTCCTTACATAGCTTAGTGTCATCAGCAAAGATTGAGATGCTACTTTCCATTCCCACTTCTAGATCATTAATAAACAAATTAAAAAGTATTGGGCTCAGGACTGAACCCTGGGGCACCACACTTGTAACTATAGACCAAATTGAAAAGGTTCCATTTACAACAACTCTCTGCAATCTATCATTTAACCAGTTCTCAATCCATATACAGATAACACCGCCCAGACAAAAGCCTTTTAATTTATGCAGTAACCTGTTGTGAGGCACTGTATCAAATCCAAGTATACTATATCAACAGCAATACCCTTGTCAAAATTGCTACTTACTCTTACGTAAAATGCAAGTAAATTAGTTTGTCATGATCTATTCTTCATAAAACCATGCTGACCCCTACTAGTAATACTGTTTGTCTTCACATAGTTCAGAATACTGTCATTTAGTAACCCTTCTAGGGCGCAATGCAAATGCTGGCGTCAAAACAGGCCACACAGTAAAAACAAGCACTGTGTAAATTGCAAAGATGGGTTTTATAGCTATTCAAATGTTGAACCACTGTAAAACAAAACCAGCGTAGACAGCATATTTCCCTGTATTAACAAATATGATGATGTGTGCTTTTATTCAATTACGCCTTAAATAACGGCCTAAAAAATGAGCTAAACATCAACGGCTAAGTAAATAGGCATACGTTTGATGACAGAAAGGTCAAGTTAAGCGTTAGCTGGCCTAGATTCAATGAAGGTTGATGCTGTGGTAAAATTATTTTGTCGATGTATAGAAATCCAACATAGAGTGAACCCCTTCAACATACTAATTCACCCTTTGAAATTTGACATATAGTGCTCCCATCCAACTTCTATCTCCATCTTAATTCGGCAAATATTGCTCCCATTCTAAAATTTTATTCGGCGTACACTGCTCTTTGTATATTTTATTCGACATACACCAATTTTATTCGACATGCACCGTCCTTGTATATGTATTGCATAATTAACACTTTGAGTTCCAGAGAGGTAGCAACGCATTGCTTTGCAATGCGTTTTCTACCCCTCTGGTACTCACAGGGTTAATAGGCAAGATGCAGCTGTCTGTATATGTGTTCTTAATGTTATTTTACTTTTCATTAAAAATATATAGTTCAGACCTCAAGGGGGGCATCAAGACCTCTCCTGATACCTCCTAGCATTGATCAACTATCCAGTAGGCAGGTATATTTAGGCAGGTGTTGATCTTCCGCCCTAGACTGAAAGATGAAGCCAATGACAGCCAACAAACTCAGACTTCCACTATAGATGTAAAATACACACTCCTGGTTGAATACTGCAATGTTGTGTTCTCAAATTAGTTCGCAATGGGGGTCCTAATCCAATCATAGGTCATCAATTGTTGGAGAGATACATTGTTTAAAATCTCCCTTACGGATTCCTACAGTCTATTTACTCTCTGCCCGCGATCCGGTTATATACACTGGGCCATCATTTCAAACATATTTTGAGCTGCATGATAGACGGGAGGGAATTTATACTACCAGATTCCAATAATTGATCTACCTATCACACTATCTGGATTTACATCTGATAAAGCACTATATTTGTTTGCTAATATAGAGAACTGTGTACACTCTATTTTTCTTTTGAGCTCGCATTTTTATTGATTTTTATTGATTGATTCAATCTATCCGGTGATATCACTGTTTGTATTTGTATACTTAGATTAGGTATAATAAATATTAGCCTGGATATATATGTATCTTATGTTTAATAAATGTATATATTTTTATTTACAGTTGTAATATTTTTATGGTTTTTAAAATATATATGGGCTTTTGATATATGATATAGATACTAGCTCTTTCCCTAATTGTTTTTTGTGTTATATATATATATATATATATATATATATATATTTATAGTGGGTGGTAGATACAATGTTAAACAAAAATTTGACACACCAGTCAAGCCATAAGACTTAATTTCCCACAGAAATCTCACATTTGCAGTGTTGTTACTACTGCAAGGGATTCTGGGTAGGCACATGCAAATAAGTTTAAAAAGGAATCACCTTTTTGCCTCAGATTCCACTTTATACATGGATTCCTTAGAGTATGTGTATGCTGAGCAACAGCTATAAGACACAACTCAGGAAGAGATGCAAAGCCATATATATTTCAGACCTTGAGGGCGGGCATCAGGACCTCTCCTGATATCCCCCCTAGCATGGATCACCTCTCCATTAAGATAGGTGATCCATGGGGCGACAGGGAAGGTATTTGCTGCCTTCCTTTCTTTCTACTGGAAACGCTATTAAGCAGGCTCCAGTAGAAGTGCTAGTAGTGATCCCTATCACCGGATTCATTCATGATGTGATTTCTTGAATGAATCAATCACCTGGTTTTTGAATTACTAAAATCTTTCAATACAATGGGATTTCCTAGTCTATCCAGTACCTAGAGCCAGCCCGAGAAAAATGATACCCCATTGGTTTTGGATGACATATTGTAGTGGATGCCAGAAGAATGGTTACTAGAGAAGCAGGTGATTCAGTGACTACCAGATGAACAAGGCTAGGGGAGTTAAAGTGTGTATGCAGGGGTGTATGCAGGGGTCTGTGACTAATAGTGGGCAGTGGTACCAGGTTGGGGGAAGGGGGGTTTAGACAGTGTATGAGGGGATCTGTAACTTCCAGTGGGCTTGGGGGTCTGACAGTGTATGTTGGGTCTGTAGTGGAACCAGGAAGGGAGGGGTTCAGATAGTTGTGAGAGGGGAGTGGACAGTTTATAAGAAGACTGGGGGGGGGGAGTTCCAAAGGGGGTGTCCAACACACTGCAATGAGATGCATTGGACACCATTCTGGCACAGGGTTATTTATTATTTTTTTGTATATTATTTTGTATATATTTTGTTAATGTATTAACCCTTTGAGTGCCATAGAGGTATCCAATGTATGGTACTCAGAGGGTTAATTCTCACTTTGTAGGGAGTAGCAGGTCCCCTTCTGATGTCCTGCCAGTTATTGCTCCCAGCCCATGTGGTTGGGAGATCTGTAAAGTTGATGCAGGGGAGTAGAATGGCTCCCCTGCCTTCATCCCACCTGAAATGCCGGGTTGGAGTGGGCGGGATCGGTGGAAGCCTTCTTTATCACTGATGACATTCTGTGGAAGGCTTTCTCAGGTCTTGCTCACGCCTAACTGGAAGATCAGGTAGGATAGATAAATAACTGGGGGGGGACATCAGTAGCACGGATTTATACAATTCAAACTATAAATGGAGCCAACGGTGAACTTCATATACATAAAACAACTACAAATATATACTGTTCAAAAGGTTGAATGCAACCATATGGGTGGCAAAACCCTACCAACTAACCAGGTTACACTTAGATGGCAATATGCTATGCCACCTAAAATACAGGACCAGAGACATAAGATCAAACGTAAATACATTAAAAAGAGGTATATGTGCAACTGCTAACCATCACAATGTAAAACTATCTGCAAATCCATAGTGATATAAACCATATACATAATAACACAAACTCATAACCTCATAATAAGCACAAACTCTCATATACACACATCCCACAACAGAAGTCCAACTGTGTGCATATGGCTAATAAGAGCAATAAAAATGGTATAAATAATCCAGTACTACATAAGATGGCAGATATGAATGTACAAAACAATCTCCTATTATGCTCTAATCATCTAAACTCACTAACAAGAGAATAAGGCAATCTACAGATTGGTCTGTTGAAAAACATAGTAACCCAGTTGATACAGTTGGAAAAAAAATGAGTCCATCAAGTTCAGCTCATTCCATATCACCCCTGTTGATACAAAGGCAATAAAACCTAATTGAAGCCATTTCCAATTAAGCCCCAAGTGAGTATGAAAATTCATTCCTGACTCAAAATGGCAGTCAGAAATTTCCCTGGATCAATTTCCTATTTGATTTCCAACCAACCGTCATAATTCTCAATATTGTTCTCTTAAAAAGGTATCTATTACTTTTTTTAAAGCAATTACAGCACCTGCAAACACAGCGTTCCGAGTCAAAGAATTCCATAACTTTTCTGCTCTTACTGTAAAAACCCCTTTGTTTTGGTCGAAAGCACCTTCTATCTAGTGTAAAGGATGACCTGTTGTTCGTTGCTCAGCTCTTTGAGCAAATAGCTCTTAGAGAGTTCTTTGCATTAAACTCGAATATATTTGTAAATGGTAATCATATCACCTCTAAGATGTCTCTTCCCTAATGTAAGCAAACCCAGTTTGGTTAGTCTCTCTTTATAACTCAGATCATCCAATCCAATCAGTTTTAATGCACATACCAGCATTTTTCCAGTTCAGTAATGTCTTTCTTAAGAACTGGTGCCCAAAACTGTACTCCATATTCCAGATGAGGCCTTACAAAGGATTTACATAGAGGCAGAATTATATTTGCATCCCATGCATCTACCCCTTTTTATGCATGATAGTAACCTATTTGCTCTTGCAGCAGCTGAGTGACACTGTATACTGCTTAGAAGTCTATAGTCTATCAGTAATCCTAACTCTTTCTCTAATGAGGATTTCCCAAGTAGTTTCCCATTTAGTATATATGGACAAGTGATCCACTCTTCATATGTATAATAGATGAAGGAGATCAAGTACACTTAATAATAATATTAATATTATAGTGTACACTTTCCAGACCAGGTACCTGGGTTAATATCATACAGATGACAAATGGATAGCTTAGAATAAATAATCATGTTGATATACAATTATATATTTATAGTGTATTTGTAGGTGGTAAGCAATCCAACTCAACCTTGGTGTAGTGGCTATGATATATAACAACATCTTATGGTAACAGTGGTTAAACCATCTTTATGACAGAATGTTGTGTAAGTACATAGCTTTCCCAACCATATAAAGATGTTTAGAGATATAAAGAGAAGGTATATATGACTGGAGATCCAGAAGATACGTATAAGTCACTACATGGCATAAGATCTGAACCACTCCCACCCACTGACTGGCAGTTCATGTGGCAGGAGGCACTTAAACGCAATAGCACTTACTCCTTCTGTATCAAACCTACCTTCCTCTAGACTGTAAGCTCTCACGAGCAGGGCCCTCTGATCCTCCTGTTCTACACATCTGATTGTACTATTTAATACCTCTGTATGTCTATTCCCCAATTGTACAGCGCTGTGGAATTAGTTGGCGCTATATAAATAAAGAATAATAATAATAATAACCAGTGTAAATGAAAAACTACAACTGATATCAAAAAGGTTTGAGATTCAAACACAAGGTAGGAAGCTGAAACAAAGGACTTCAAACTGCTTGATACTGTTTGAAAAGCTATGTGCTTATACAACTGTGAGTCATAATGGTGCACTACAGAGAGACTTTATGTGTATTTTATCTCTTAAATTTAATTAAACTATGATTTTTTCATGTTTTTCTTCTGGCTTGCATTTTCAACTGTTTTGGCCTAATTTCTCAAATTTCTGCTCTACTACTATCCATATATACTTATTTGTTTATTCAAAGGGATAGTAATGTTTCATAATAAAAGCAGCTCTAATTAATCATCATAGTACTGAACTTTGGAGAGTGTTATTTCAGTTCTGTCAGAGTTGTAATTCAAGAGTAATTCAATGACAAAGTATCCCCCTCCTGCCCCTTTTACTGGTGTAACACTGTTCAGCCAGATCAGAAGGGAGGTACCCAGGTAGATTGCAGAGAGGGACAATCTTCAATTAAGACAAGGGAAAAAGCTGAAAAACTTGTCAAGGGGGGCAGAGCTTTCATTGTTCTCATAGCAAGAAGATTGTCCCTTTCTGTTATTTGTCTGGTCTTACAACCAGATTCCACATCTAAGATGAGATGGCTTACACTAGGTAAAAGGGGCAGGAGGGGGAAACTTTGCTTGTGAATATCTCTCAAACCATAAAGGTTTGAGAGATAAGGCTTATATCGTTCTTCATGTTTTTTTAATGCCTACAAAATAAAATAAAGATAAAACGAAGTATTACTATCCCTTTAATTTTGTTTGTGTTGTTTTGCAATGATAAATAAGAACTAAAGTCAGTTAATTTATTTTGATTAGAAGCCACTGTTCCTGTACTTAAGAAATGCTGTTTTCTTATTTCAACCCATCTACAGACAATCCTGGATAATCAATGGGATCCTTGGTGAAGACAGAGATGGCCACACCCACAGAGCACATGTAAGACTACATTATAGGCTTTCAAAAACAAACAGATACGTTTTAACAATGCTAGCATGAAGTACAGGGTATATAAGTCTATTTAACCTCAGTTCATTTTTCAGTGTTAGTGCTCCTTTAATACGTTTTGTCCTTAAATGTAGTAAACTGTATTCTAGCATGGTTCATGAGTCACAATTTATAGAGTTACTTTGGAGACAGAATCCCAGAACTGCCTAGAATTTCTTATAGAACCTGCTGAAGCTTGAACTATAGATTTTGTTCCATCAAAACAAAAGATCAAGATTAGTATTTTCAGCCATAGTGAAACCTATTTCTAAAACACTCCTGTCTATATATTTTCAGATCTATGTTTCAAACCTTTTAGCACTGAGGGTTTTTTTTTTTTAAAGCTGTGTAAAAATTCATCAAGAAAAGCAATAGAGTTTGATTACATTGCGAAAAAAGACAGTTAATCCCTTCATTGTTCGCAAAGCCCTAAGGGCCTTATTCATCAAGCTAAAAAAGAGCAATTCTGCAGCAAACCAACAGCACCATGGAGTTGGATGAAGACAATTTCCCATTGATTTAAATGGGGCTTTTAACCCCTTAAGAACCAGAGATCCGAGGGGTGGATTCTGGTTAAGGACCACATAGAGGACTTTGGCTGTCTGGTACACATGACTGATGACGTGTACTGACACGCCGAAAGGGGGTCTGAGAGAGAACACTCTGGTCTTCGAGCAGACAATTGCAGACCCTGCTAGTGCTTACAGAGATCACGTGACGTGCCAGGACTGTCACCATTCCTTTAGGCAAAGAAACTGGTGAAGGCCCTGTCATGTCACTGGTCCTTAAGGGGTTAATCCCTTGAATGTTAGATGAAGCTCTCCAACGCATTGCAAAGCAATGCATTTGATACATCCCTAGCATTCTAGGGTTAAAACATTTTTAACCCTTTGAGTGCCAGAGAGTGTTGGATACCTCTGGGGAACTCAAAAGGTTAAATCAATATGATTTACCCACCCACCCCCACTGCGTAGTTGGGTTGCTCCAGAATTGCTCTTCTTTAGCTTGTTGAATAAGGCCTTAAATGTGCAGTAGTAAGGGCTTTTCTGTTTATGGAAAGACAGTAACACAAGTACAGTTGTACGGGTACGTTATTCAATTCATATAGTTATCCAGTTATTCTAGTTAAGAGGTGTATAAAATGTTTGTGTATAAAATGTTTGTAACAGGTCTGACCTCTGTCCGGGTAATGTTAAACCTTTGAGTACCAGAGGGGTATGCAACGTATTGCCTTGCAATGCGTTGCTTACCCCTCTGGCACTCAAAGGGTTATGAGGCCGCTACCTCACTGCTCCACGCGATACAATCTTGTGTCGCCTCACAAGATAAAGGTAGGCCTTATTTTCAGTATTTGTATGGTGTACTACCAGTTGGCCTAAAGCACAGCTGGCTTGTTGTATAGTCATTTAATGATGAGAACAACTCTGTTTAAAAACTTCCAAGTCAGAGGCAGTCTACCTTTGGATCTCCTGCTCTTCTGAACTACAACTCACATCATCCTCAACCAGCAGTTGGCTATTTGGGGAAGATGGGAGTTGTAGTCTCCAACAGTTTTGAGGTTCTGCACTTTGGTGTGATAAAGGTGAGCTAAACTCTCCAGTGAGATGTAACCTACAGCCAGTGGTCCAGTAATTGACTATGCCTGTAGTAGTTCAAAAGAAGATTATTAAGGATTCCAAATTCACAATGTTAAATACAAAGAGGACCTTAATGAAAATTTCCCAATAGCAAAACTGAGACAAAGTGGTGATTCCAATAAAAGAAATGGGTCTTGTTTCTTTCATACACATCTTTACCTGAATTCTTGTAAAAGAATAAAGGAGGCAGGCTTCTTGTAAAACTATAAAAGCTGTGACCCAGAACAAGAGTGTGAGTAATCCTCCAAACAATTCATCGATATGTGAAATGGTTGTAATGGCTTACATACAAGAAACAAAGAGTACAGCAACCTGATGGAGGATTAAAAAGTAGGTAGAAGGGTTAAAGAACCATTTGTTTTACAGTCCAGCCTCTAACTGCACTGCAAGCAAATCTACCTGTTTCCATATCCAGTGATGTCAGAAATATAGTACACTGCAGGTAATTCTCCACGCCTACTAAAAGTTTAGCAAAATTGTTATTGTTCATATTCTCTGTTTTGCTTGTCTAACAGTTTCCTTACAACTTACAGAAGTATATGCCAATCAAGCTAGCTTGCCATACAAAGAGTCGTGTGCAGGAAGTTAAAAGAGGGGTGATTTTCAAATCCAATTACACTACCGAGATAAGTTAAAATTCAAAATTATTTAAATAAGGCTTTTAATTCCAAAAATCAAAGTGATCCTAAAGTAACACTCAGTGCAATGACATAGTAACAGAAATAATTAAAGTTAAAATTAATTCAAGGAAAATCTATACATTTATATCCCAAACAAAGAAGAAAAAAGCAGATTTTTCCTAAAGTTAACACTCAAGTAGTAGTTTGTCAAAATTAAAGTAAAAGCTATAAAATTATATTAATATATAAAGTATATTATAGACACAATTGGATATTGCCAATCCTCCCTCCACCCCACCCTAACCAGGAAATCATGATTACATAATCCATACCTCACAACATTTAAAATAGCCAAAGAGGGACACTTGTATTTTAGGGGGTGTTTCTGGTGGGCGGGGCATTACTGAGAATTTTTAGGTTACTTAGTGACTAATTGACACCTCTTTGTGTAAAAGAATAAAGGATTTAGAGCAAGATCAAAGTATTTTATTTACATAGATTCATTTACAAACACATATACTGTAGATTGATTAAACATTTATATGAGTTTTATTGCTGTGGAGAAATGTGATACAATTATATACACACCACACAGTCTGATCTCCTAAAAAGAGGGACACCAGGGTAGAAAAGAGGGACAGGGTGATTTGGGCCTCAAAGAGGGAGTCCCTCCTAAAGAGGGACACTTGGGAGGTATGCATAATCTGAGGTAAAAGTTCATAATGTACATACGTATAGCAGCAAAACAACAGTATGTATGATACACTGGGGGATTTTTTGTATGTTAGGATAGGGGTGAAGATTGGCAGCATCCAAGTGTGTCTATATTATACTTGAAATATTAATATAAATGTATAGCTTTTATTTCAAATAATTTTGACACTAGTTAATTCTAAGTTACCGCTTAATTGAGATGAGCGTTACTTTACGCTCAATCAGCCTTTTTCTTGTTTCTTTGTTTGGGATATAACTTTATATACAAAAAATGATACATATGTTTTAGCTTTATATATGCTTTTTAAGGTATCTAGCACATAGCATTCAATGGTTAAAATCATTGGGAATTTGGGGATTTTTTATTTGTTACCTATATGATGATCAGGAATAATAAAATGTTGTGAGGGATATTTCTTTAATTAGCATGCATATTAAGAATTACTTTTTCCCCTAGATGGCTTATTGGACATGCCATTGGCAAACATTAAATATATAATTTTCAATATGCACTGTAAGTCTAACTCCATTAGAAACCAGCAACAAGTCACACATTGATAAATACAGCACAAGTTATACCACTCCCAAAAAAAGACATGGAGGGAGATTCACTAAGCGGTTGTAAAGAGGTTAAAAATGGATATCTCTCCAATTCCTATGTTATTCTATGGAGCCTAAGCACTAAGATTTCTTCAACTATGGAGATCTTAGTGCATAGGCTCTATAGAATAACATAGGAACTGGAGAAGTGATATCACTGGAGAAGTCATCTCCACTTTATCACCTTTTTATCACCACCTAGTGAATCTTCCCCATAATTACCTTGGTCACTATAATCCATAACATTAATTAAAAACACTCTCTTTTACCATGTCTTTTATATCAGCTAGATAAAATCCTTTTTTCTCCACATTCAGAAATAAAATGTCTAAGATTTTTCTTGAAGTTAAATAAAGCAATAGTGATCATTAAACAAAACTCATCTTTAAATGTGTAGCAATATGTAATATTTAAACTGTTGTTTATATACAGATTTGCTATAGAATTAAACAATTACCTGTCACAATAGGATAGGATTGTGGTCCAGGAACAGATCCTCCTATATCGGCTGAAGGTGGACTTGTTAAGCTAGATTTCATTTCATCCAAACCACCTGTTAGCGATGCCATGGCTGAGTATTCTGTTGTCTAAAAAATAAAAAAACTGATGTATATATATAATTTATCAATTTTCTAAAGTTCTACTGTAGGATGAGGACTAGACATGTAGTCAAGACCTGTGAATCCAATAGGGCAGTGTTTCTCAAACTTGTTGCATGGTGGAACTCTTTTACTTAAAATTTCTGTTGAGTCCTAACAATCAAACCCTTTAATCCCTTGGATGCTGAAGTGGTCTCCACCGCATTACATCATAATGCTTTTCAGACTGTTCTGTCATCCATGGTATTAACAGTGTTAATATTAAATGTATTGAATACACAATATCTATATCTATTTGTTGTAATGAGAGAGCATATGGACATTTTAATACATGGGCATATTCAGTCATACCTTTGGGACACATTTGTACCATTTTTTCAGCAGGATAACAGTTTATTCCTGTACTTAGATTTTTTTATGAAGGTTAAGTCTTACCAGGGCTCACAATTTACTCTTGTGACTACTTTAACTGAATATAAAGGTACCCAAAACATATCTTTGAGGCATCCGCTTAGTATTTTGTTTGGGGCATAACATTTAAATAACTGAAGATGCTGCACTCAAAGGACTTGATTGAAGTCCATCAATGATTTGGCCCTAACTGCAGCCTTCCTTTATGTTGAGAAAGACCTCAGTTAGAGCTGAAACACTGATGGAATAAAGTTGCACCATTCCTCATCTTCAATCATGTCCTGTGAGTGTGGTTATTTCTTTGGATATGTTTGCATGGTTTATCTTATCTGACACTCAGGCCATAATCCAATAAGTTAGTGCCTAGTACTTTCAACATATATTTATTTTCAAAAATATTTGCAATAAATAACACCAGTGGAACTATATGAAAACAACAAAAACAGATTTATCTGCTAAGGCTGGGTTCCAACAAAACACACAGAGTTGAACCTACAGCATCGAAACCGACTACACCAGTGCAAACTATATTTTATAACTGTATGTGTGGTTAGAAGTGTGCAAAAAAGCAGGAACTCCCTTATAATACACTTACACAATGTATATCTCAAGAACATTAAAAATAGGTACAACAATAAACAATAAGAGAATTACAACTGTTCTTGTTAGATCTGGACTCCATCCCCACCTCACTATAGTATAAGCTAGACAGTGAGAAACCTTACCGTATCAGGACATACCTCCTGCGCAGATGTATAGGAGCTCACATATATCAATAAATGGAGGGTAAAAACAATAATCCACTATAAATAAAATCTTGGGTTAGTATAACAAATTTCACTCTACATGGACTCCCCTGCTACTGCACAAGAGTATGGTTCAAACAGGAAATATTCCCCGGACTGTTACACAATGCCAAACAGTTATGTAAAGTTGGATATGAGGCCAAAGGCAGTGATAACAAAATGCCTAATTTAATACTACATATCGCAAAGATACATAGATGTACACATATAACCAAAAGGCTAAACAAATAGGAATGCCAACTACACTGACCTCAACTAATCCTCCCCAGCCCTTTTTACATAAATATATAGATCACATGAATGAGCAAGAACAGCTTATAAATATTGAATAAGTATATAAATCGAATACATCCTGGCCGAGATAAAACCAAGGGTCTAAAGCCAAAAGTTGCATGAACCTCCACCTGACAAAGCAAAGAAGGCTCACATAGCAAACTTACTCTACCTCCACCTCACACATAATTTCCAAAAACACTCCCCAGTCCTCACACACATAATGCCTCTTTAGTTGTGATTTTTTTTATAAATATATAGTAAATGTTGCACAGCATTGCCCGTGGGATGGTTCCATTTGTCTTACACACTTTTTAAAATGTATTATTTTATTTTTTTAAATCAGACCTCGTGGCGGGACAGCTACTGGTCTTCCAGCCGATCCGTAGTAATAGTACATGGTAGCTCCTCCCCTTATCCACAGTGAATAGTTTGGCCCCTTCCCTTTGCCATGGCAGTGAGTTGAAGGATTTAGTTGTGGAGGCAAGGGGGTCCCAAGCCAATGAGCATTTACATTGCCACCCTTAGCCACATGCCATTGGATGCAACAAAGGGGAGTTTTGCATAGCTCAGCCTGGCTGACAGAGAAACAGAAACATTTATCTATATATATATATATATATATATATATATATATATATATATATATATATATATATATACACATTTCATCGTCATCATCATTATCTTCAGCTGTTGTCAGTTCCCTACAGGATGAAGGCCTCCACAACAATCCTCCATTATTGTCCTGTGCCATTTGTTGCCACTGTGTACTGACAAATTTGCAAAATTAGTCTTCCCATCTTGTCTTTGTTCTTCTTCTTATAGCTATATATATATATATATATATATATATATTTATATCTCCACATATAGACCATAAAGAATGCACTCACAGGACTTCTTGTAGATGATGAACTGTATTGAAGCTTATTCCATCAACGTTTCGGCCCTGCTTCGGGCCTTTTTCAAGATGCTATATGGTCTATATGTGGATACAATAATTAGTTTGGTGAATTGGCACCCAGGCATTTTACCTCTGAAAGGAGTGTGCACAGCATGGAAATATATATATATATATATATATATATATATATACTTTTTGCCAAATTACTTAATCCCTCAATATACACAAGACACACACATACTGACCTACATGCACTCACTCACTCACTCACAGATGCAATATCACCAATACAGACTTTAAAGAATATACTCTCTCACACAGAGAGACACTGTGACACACAAAGAAATAATCACACATCTAGGAGCAACTGTAACTTTTATGCACCATAGTTTAGAATTCTCTGGAGCTCTATTTCTCAAAGATATATGGGGCCCATAAAAGTCTCCTCAGTGTGTGTGAAGCCAAAATATGGAAACCTGGCATTATGTAAATATGTGTGTGTGGTCTTTCAATAAATTGACAAGCTGCTGTAGGTCTAAGCACTAGCACTTTGTGAACCTAGGTCTGATCAAACAACAGTCAAGGTACATGTAAGTTCAAAAAGTTACCTTAGACCTGAGTAATCACTTTTAACATGAAAGAAAATTGCCTTAGTTATTATTAAACATCTTGGTTGCTAAAGTGGTTATCACTGCTTTGAGAAGAGATATGGATTAGAGATCTCTCTTGCACCTAGTGAGTAAAGTGGGTTAGCTACCTTATACTTTGCATAATGCTCAGTGGTGTCTTTAAATTGACTTAAAAAGGAACTCTTGTCAACATGGGCATCTCTTTTTCCACAAAAAAAAGATTTGTTTACTGAGTGCCCACTTCTACCAGTATGAAAACATGTATTTAGATATTTAAAATGAGCACTTCTTGACCTGAACCGCCTCCCCCAGGGGACTGAAGGATGGTGGAGAGGTTGCAAACCCCTTGGATAGCTGGTCAAAGGTGCAATTACACCCCCTACCCCGTAGTTTCATCACTGGGGCCACTGTAAGGTTCCACAATATTTCCTTTAAAAATAAGATTAGACTATAGATATAATCTTATTTACAATGCATGAAATCATTTAATAATATAATAATAATAAGGTAATAGCAAACAAATATCGCATTTCATTAAAGGAAATCCTAAAAAGCATTGCATGTTCCAGGAGCATGTGATTCTGTCTGACACCACAGCCTTATTCCATTGTCCCACTGTAAGTCACAGAAACTCACATATACTGCTGACACCCTATCATTGATCCACTGTCAGAAGTTAGCCACAGGATCACACATGCACTCTCTAACACCCCAACATTGTTCCACTGTCCACTAGCAGTCACATAATCACAAATACATGGAGTGATACCCAAACTTATTCTACTGGTAGACAGAAAAGCAGACACACACACACTGTCTTCTTCTCCAACAACCCAGGCTTGTTCTACTGTCTCACTAGTAATCACACATTGACATATACACTGTGTCACATCTGTCTTGTTCCAGTGGCCATTGCACTGGTGAAATCTTCATAATGGGGATTAGAAATGGAACAGTGAAAGACATGGGGATAGGAGGAGTAGTGAAAGGGGAAAGAGATGGAGGTATGAAGGGGAAATAGATGGAACAGTGAAAGAAGGGACTGAAAGAGAGCAGTGGAAGGTGGGGAAAAGACAGAGTGATGAAATGTGGAAAGAGATCGGGAGGTAAAGAGCTAAAATGGTGGCAAGCCTGTGAGCAGTGGGAAAAGTGTGGGGAGAGGGATCAATGAACTAAACTTGAATTTAAACAGCCTTTTGAGTAACAGGGGTATAAGACAACAATCCAGTGAAATTCCTGCTATGATTTGGATAACCCCACCAAGTCTTGTACAAATCACAGCCCCTAGCCAACACTAAGGGAGTTTAAATCCCTGCAGTAATTTGGACAAGAATATTTATTTAGAAAATGTTTTACCAGGAAGAATATAGGGAGATCTTACCCTTCCCCCACAAACTCTTGTCCAAATCTCCTCCCCTAGCCACCTCTTCACTCTGACATGCCTAGGAATAGGCTGCAGTAGGGATACATTTGTATAACACCTCCCTGCCTACAACTGTACATGGGTGTTTGTAGCAGGGACACAGGACAATCTTGATATATATATATATATATATATATATATTTATATTTTTTTATTTATTTTTTTTTTTTTAACTCTCTGACCATATTTCTCTCTCTCTCTCTCTCTCTCTCTCTCTCTGTCTCTCTCATCATTCTTTCACTTTTCAAAACGGCATTTAATATGACACAGAAAAAGAGTCCTGATCTATGTAGCTTATGTTTCTTTTTGGCTCTCAAGACCAGAGATAACCGAGAGGTGATCTGGATCAGATGTACTTGCAGAGGAGAATATAAACTTGCGCATAAACTATAAAGATGAATTATGATCTATATGGTTTTGCTGCCAGACCTCCAGTGGCTATGACTAATAAAAATGTATAATTCTAGGGTATCAGATCTAAATATTTTAAAGACATCACAGCAATTTAATTCTCACTAGAACCAATGAAATAATAATAATTAATTAATTTGTCATATGCTAATTGTTGACAGTTGCTGCTTAGCTCAGTGGTAAAAAGACCAGGATCCTCTAACCAGAAAAAAATGGTTTGTCTCTAATTTTGAAAAAAAAAATAGGAACAAGATGGCAATATAAATTTCATAACTCTAGTTATGTCAGGGGAAATTGGACAATTTATAATAATCAATTATTTTTCCCCTGGTACATGCTACTGTGTTTAATGTATACCTAAAATTGCCCAATAATCCTATACAGAAGATATACCTACCTGCCTTGTAAAGAAAAAATATCAAGTAAAATGTCACATACTTTGTGCCACATTTTCCATTCTACCTATAAACACAAACATTGAAAAATTCTGTACCCTATAATAGAAAAATGTTAATTAAAAAAGCAAACTCCAAAAGGTAAGCATGCCAAAACACTTCAACCCCTTGATCATACTTCTTTTACAAGGTCCACAACATGATCAAACCAAATTAGTTATGGTTGATCACTCTTTCAAAAACTTTAAACTTTAAACAACATTGTAAAGTTTGTATTCATTTCTTTAATAAGATTAATCATTCAGAAGTCTTTAAATTATTGTATTGTCTTGGGTAGCTTTTACATTGAAGTTATAGCTTATTTCCTTATGCAAACTGTTTACTACATTAATAAATAGTGTAGACTGAATGTGCAAAGCTTGGCATTCTGATCTGTATAAATCAGTATCCACTGCAGCAAATCAAGCCCAGTTAGTGGATAGAATGGGGCACTGTGGATGTCATAGAATTCAATAGCATTGTGATATTGTAAAACACTGCCATTTAAAATGTTTTATAATGCCCATTTAACCAAGTTTAATCAAACATTGAACTTGAAGTTGTCATTATGTTTATACTTGTATACTTGTATGTATAGATATTGTTTAGATATTTATTCAATAATGAACCTTAGCTGATGACCAGCTGTTGAGATATGAATAATAAAAACTTAATATAGTAGAAACATATTGAGATGACACTTTAGATATTGAGTTTTTCTATGCTTCAAAAGGGTGTGTCATTCAGCAACAGAGAATTACAGATGAGACCAAAATTTCATCATAGGTATATTTCAGTGTTTAGGAAGGTGCAAATTTCCAATTAACATGATGAGTTATAGAAACCTGAGTTCTCAAAGGGATATTTAAGGTACCAAGAAACTAAAATACTGACTGTCAATCTCAAATTAATTTATTCAATTAAAGATTTTTTTTAATAATATAAGAAAAAAAATACCCAAGAGTCAATCCGTATGCCTTTGGTTGCTAAAACCTGTTTCAATATTAAAGACCCTGCAGATTGCTATATCAAATTGTTATATACATGAAAGGAAATTAAAAATTACAAAATGTCATGGGTTTATATATAATGCAGGATAATATACCATAATGCACTTAGCATGTCTTTCTGCCCTTGAAGGCCAAGTAATGGGTAGCCATCTAATCAACAGTTGGTAGCGCCAGAACTGTCCACCATCTCGAAGTTACAGTTGGATTAGCTTTATATAAAACACAGTTGTATATACAACTTATTGCACTGTTTTAGCTGTTTAAAAATACGTTGCTATTATTCCTTCTCTTTTCAGTAGTGTTTAACAAATTTCAATTCAGTTGACTTTTCCATCTCTGAAAATAGATACATTACAATATATATTTCTCTTATATTTCACTTAATGATATGGCTTTCTCTGTATTCTAACTAGTGATTTTATGTATTGTTTTTCTAATTTAAGAGGTACAACATTAATATAGATGTGTTGTTTTCATAGTGACATCAGCTAAGTATGGTTTTTGTAACACTTATTTGCCATATACCATCAATAGCTGATTTAACAGTCATCTGTAGAGTTATTCTGGATTTCTAATATATAGATAAAGTATATCAATTTATCAGCTTTCTAAAAATATATCCCAACATGTTTAGTATAAGACTAGGCAAACTAGTCAACCAACAACGAAGGCAGAATTAGGGGTAAGCAGTATAGATGGGGAAATTATTGCCTTTTTCTCAAGTTTACCCATAAATGAAAATAGATTAAATAATTATCATAGAATTGTCTTCATCCCAAAACCATAATTCATAAATACAAGCAAAGTGCAAGCAATATGCTGCTGGTCACAGTGATTGTTAACAGATGCCACTGGGTACCCATCATTGATCATATTTCCATGCCTATCATATGAGGACAATGTATATACAATAAAATGTGACACAAATGCCACTATTCATGCTATACACACGCATACACATATAAAGCATGTGTATGCACACGTCTACCACATATATTTCAATGGGATGCAGTAGCCTGAACCTGGAGGATGGGAATGAGGAATTTTGTACTCATTCACTGATGAATTACAGAATAGTATTTACAATCTGGCTATTGATGAATTTGAGAATGAAGAGTATCACAGTATTTATATGTACATTTGGACATTCACCATTTGATGAATTGGATGATAGAGTAATTTCCAATGCAATGGAGATATCTCTAGCATGAAGGTGGTTAAGAGGGGATTTATGCATACAGGATGGTATGTGTAGGGGAGGGGCTACTACCCTGAAAGGTTCACCAAACTACAAAGCACCCATCCTGTGCTTGAATGGCTTACCCCTTGTGAATTTGAGGGTACCTTTGAAAACCAAGGAGATTGCATGTCTGCATATTAATATTATATTTGATAATAAAGCATAATACCATTTTAATCCGTTCAAAATCATTGCTCCCACTTTGATAAGAGATAACAAATACTGCTGACAGTAAAGTCAAAATATCACCTTTTGTAATATGTGTTGCTGAAACTACTGTTTGATCTGTAAAATTCCCTGTTTAATGTCAAACTGCATAATAAAGTGAAACGAGGACTCATGAGTCCGCAAATTTTGTTTCCTGAAAAACTCAATGGATTCAGATGATTTAAATTGAACAGCAATTGTCAGTGGTTCAAAGGCAGAAACTCTGCTGATGTGTAAATCAGTTTCAATCATGGATTGCATGGATATTTCACACATCGTTATTCCAACCTTAACTAATTCATGTAAGGACAGAGCTCTCCAGTTAAAGTCTTATTGTTATTCATTCAGAATGCTAGCTCAGCCACCAACATAATGTCAAGAATGAAAAATGTATGTTAAAATTGTTTTACCATGTTTAATGTTAGATTTGCTAGTTGTTTCTTGTGCCCTACCATCTGCTTCTTCCTACATTATGCTGAGATTGTTTTGCAATGATACATTTTTGTAGTTTGTCTCCATCAGATCGGGAGGAGCCTGTTCATAGAAGCATTCCTAAAAACAATAATGTCTATGTATGCATTAACTGTACTTATTAACCTTTAGTTTGATAGTTAAAAAAATCAATTATAAACAATTCAGGTAAAGGAATTAAACGGTCTGTTGTAGATGTATGGAATGAGAGCCATGGAGCTTCTGGCATAACTATGCATTGGAGTGCCCTGGGGCCCCCACACAAATAATTCTCACAGGGGTATACTTAGTACTTATTAGGCCCTGGGGCAATTGAGCCCCATTGGATGATGGGTCCAGTCAAAACTGCACCCCCCACAGTTACACTATGGTCTTGTGAAAAATAATTTTGAGCCACCGATTGACTGTAAACTACTGAAAAATTCCAAAAGCATTTTCCATATTCATCATCCAATGGGCCCCTAAAGTTGTCTGTACCACTGTATTTTGTATATGCTGAACTAATGATAGTCTAACTCCTGGATACAGTGCACTCTGTGTTTGGTAGGGCCAGATGCACAAAAAAGAGGAGCAATTATGGGGCAAAGCAACTGCAATGTAGGGGCCAAATATATATATTTTTTATTTAAAATAGGATTTGAATGTCACAATGGTCTCCATTGCATTGCTTCACAAAGTGTGGAATACTCTCTGGCATTCAAGGAATTAAACCACCTTTAACCCCTTAACGACCGGCCGATCGGCGTGGCGCGGTCAGTTAAGGACCACGGAACATTTTTTTCTTTGCTCCTTCCGGTTCCAGACCCCCACGAACGGCATGCAGCCGCGGGGGGAGCCTGAAATTCCATGACGGTCATAGTACGTCATGGGTCATTAACTCAGAATGACCCATGATGTACTATGACCGTCAAGGGTCGTTAAGGGGTTAAATTAGTGATACGCTTGGAAATGTTTATCTTTCCTCTTTGCCCATAGAAATACCTGGGTACTTTCTTTTCTGGAGTCCCTGGATAGAACTCCTCTGGTGCCGCTGGGGGGTATGATTGCTATAAAACATGGCAAAAAGGGGCAGGGTTTACCCACAAGTGGGGACGTGGCTTTCCAGGGCATCATAGAAGTGGGAAGAACTGGGTGTGAAGAAGCAGAAGTGGGTAGAGTTTTAAAGGAATCTCTCCAAACCCGGAAAATCGGCCTCTGCCCAGGAGACCCAGTAGTAATGCACTCTCAAAACCAGGGGCAAATCCAGAGAGTTCTCAGGTATACCCATAGACTTGTCTTCATTGCATTGAGACTAGAAGAGTAATGGATATGTTTCTCCAAAGCTATTTGCTTGCAGTTAGCGTTGTTAGATCACAAGATATAGAGTGCAGTTACTGTCGTTTTGGTGGCAGCTCAAGGTTTCCAGTGGCGAGTATTCAGATTTTTCAGTATAAAGAATCCCTACACCTGAAGCATGTCAATATAAAATATAGTGAAAAACCATTGCTTCTTTTTTGTGATCAATAGTTAACACTTTAAGGTCCAGAGGAGTGTGCGGTGCATTGTGTTGCACACCTCTCAGATACTTAGTGTGCCAATCTGAATTTATTTTACATATTTGAAAATGTAATTCAAAACTGACTATGTGTCATGTTAACCCTTTAAGTGCCAGCAAGGATGATACCCCTCTGGCACTCAAGGGGTTAACTAAAAGTCCAGCAGATATGTAGATTAGGAAATATTCTCACTTTAATTTTCTAGCATAAAGCATATGAAATGTCACTAAAAACCTTTGTAGCATATAAAATGTCACAAAAATGGCTTCATTAGCATATGAAACATCACTGAAAACTTTATTAGCATATGAAATGTCACCACTACTGCACAAATACCGTAATTTGCATACATAAGCATAAGGTACAAAGTATAAATATCTCCTTAACTGTACTTTTGCTGGTCTTTTAGCTAACAGGACACATACACAGTTTTTAATAAAGTTTTCAAATATGCAACTTTGAATTAACGTGACAGGTCCACATATGCACAATATACTCAGAGCAGGCATTAACCGTTTAAGTGCCAGAGGGGCACGCAATGCATTAAAGCAATGCATTCCTTACCCCTCTAGCACTCAATGGGTTAAAAAAACAAATCTGAACTATCATTATTTTACTCACAATAGCTGTTAAAATGAATGACATAAATGATATTTGTTTTTAGCAAACATTTGCACATTGGGCTATATTTATAAGGGAAAAGGTGGAGCAATTCTGAAGCAAACCAACTGCAACCTAGGAAACAAATACAAATTCCTCAGATTCCCATTGATTACGATGCACTAGTGATCTCTCAAGAATTCAGTGGATTAAAACTCTATTTAAGTCAATGCGAGTTTTGAGAATGCTTTTGTTCCTTATGGTGCAGTTAGTTTGACCTTGAAATTCACCTTGTTTCTTTGTGCGTATGTTCATATGGCCCTATTGTTGAAATGAAGACTTCTCTAACATTCAGAGGGTTAAACTATTTAAATCAATGGGAATTAATTTGAACACTGTAGTGCTGTTGGACAGTTTGGGTGAAAATTGAATGAAATACAACTTCAAATTGATTTTTCTGGTGCTATTAACTCCTTGAATGTTAGAGAAGTTGCCAACGCAGACCTCTCTAGCATTCAAGGAGTTAAAAAGCTCCATTTAAATCAACGGGACTTTGGGGAATTTGCATTTGTCTCCTACAGTGTTGCTGGTTTTCCCAGAATAGTTCCAATTTGTAGTCATACATAAGGCCCAATACATCCTACTTTTCCAAATGTAAAGGTGACTTTAGAAGACCTTGGGGGAGATTCACTAAGTGGGGATAAAGAGGTGATAAAGTGAAGATGACTTCTCCAGTGATATCACTTCTCCAATTCCTATGTTATTCAATGAAGTCTTTACACTAAGGTTTCTTTAACTTTGGAGATCTTAGTGCATATGCTGTATAGAATAACATAGGAACTGGAGAAGTGATATCACTGGAGAAATCATCTCCACTTTACCACCTCTTTATCACCAGTTAGTGAATCTCTCCCCTTTGGGTTTATTCACTAAGGAGTAATAAAGTGGTGATAAAGTAGATATGATTTCTCCAGTGATATAATTTCTCTAATTCCTATGTTATTCTATGGAGCCAATTCACTAACATTTCTTAAGTTTTGGAGATCTTAGTTCATAGGCTCCATAGAATAACATAAGAACGGGAGAAGTGATATCACTAGAGACGTCATCTCCGCTTTATCTCCACTTTATCACACCTTAGTGCATAACCCCACTTAGCTACAACAAATATTGCATATACATAAGGCTGTTTGTGTTCGTTCTTATGTAGATCTTGCATTATTTGCCAAACCATAAAAACTATCCTAAATCAGTTTACGTTTAAATATACACGAGCATCAGCCTTCACTACCACTAAAGGGATTTTGAACGATCCTAGATCTAGAATGATATCAGTAACATACCTGTTCATTTTCTTCCTTCTTATACATATAAATAGCTGGATTTCCAATCTCCCTTTGTTTTTCATTTTCATTTGTGTTTAATATCTGCATATAAATGTCTGAAAATAGCATCTGTAATTGAGGATTATGAAGTATAGCCAGCTCCTGACAGGTTGCTAAGGAAGATGGATTATCCTCATTTTTCTGTAAATTTTGTCAATTTTGGAATTCATAAGCTATCAACACTGATCAAAATGTGACTGCACAGCTGTGTCAGAAAAGGAGAGAGTGAGCAAGGCAATGTGGTGACGTTAGATCCCTTGTTCACTGAGAATATGGGGCCTTGTTTCTTTTCACCTATTTGCCCCCACATCCCCTCCTTCTCGTTTACTTGTACAATGCATTATGCACTGCATGGGAATCATTCCTGGCTACTTGTTATTTGCCTAAAATAAATAAAATATATAAATAAATTGAAAAGAACGCAAATGCTCTGCAGTGCCTATTCAAATCACAAAGTGTAATTTATTGCATTTTCTCCCCTCTTTATTTATCCCTAAGTAGTAAACACAATTTCCATTCAAGGGGGTTTATTATGTTCTACTCCTACCAGACAATCACAGCACACTTGAGGCAATTGTTTAGGCTCTTCCTCTCAATTTTCCCATTACTGGGAGTAAGTACTGTTGGGACTCTTTAATAGCCCGACTGCAGCCCATATCAATAACAGATGAGGTTTAATCGTCCAACACAAAAATTATTTAGGCTCAGAAAGGACATTCAATGTCATTTGCATAATGGCATTGCTATCCCGCGCACCTAACCCGTCGTGCATAAACAAGGCCCAGGGACCATAAATAATAATAAATCATGACGTCCCTGCGTCTCTGGCTGTAATAGGAGCCACTCTTCGTTGAAATTATTTCAGTAGAAAATGGGCACTATAATTTTTAAGACGTGGCAGGCCACAAGGCAGTAAATCTCTTCCAAGCATACATATATATAATAAAGAGACTTCCCGTGAGTACAAAGCTGTGCAAGTGAGAGATGGAAAATATTAGCATTCATTGTTTAAATTGGCTTCTGAAATACAGGGGAATGAAATACAAAAAAGGGAAGCAAAAACTGTGCTGCTGTATTTACATTTAGTTGTTTAGGAGGTGGGATTGCTTACACAAGTAAACAGACATGGGTTTTCTAGGGGTCCAGGACCACCATTCCCTCTGCACTCTCCTGCCCCATCAGATCTGAGTGACCAAAGATGGAGTCCTATGTATGAAAGAGGACATGAGCCATGGGGGCAGCACAGTGGCTCAGTGGTTAGCACTGTTGCCTTGCAGTGCTGGGGTCCTGGGTTCAAACCCCACCAAGGACAACATCTACAATGAGTTTGTATGTTCTCACTGTGTTTGCGTGGGTTTCCTCCGGATACTCTGGCTTCCTCCCACACTCCAAAAAACATACTGATAGGTGAATTTAGATTGTGAGCCCCAATGGGGACAGGAACCAATATGACTGTAAAGCACTGCAGAATCTGTGTGCGCTATATAAATAAAGGATTATTATTATTCCTTCACATACACACTGCACCAGATGAAGGAAAGAAAAATCCCCAAACTTCCCATTGATTTTAACCCATTGAGTGCCAGAGGGTACATAACGCACTGCTTGGCAATGTGTTGTGTGCCTCCCTGGCACTCAAAGGATTAACTGGGGCTTTTAACCTCTTGGATGCTAGGGTGGCATTCAACACATGGTGAAGCAATCATTTGGAGACAGCCCTATCATTCAATGGAGCTAAAAGCCTCCATTTAAATCAGTGGTTCTTTGTTTTTTATTTCCTCCCCATCGTGCAAATGTTTTGCCCCAGAATGACTCCTCTTTTTCTTTGTGTATAAGGCTTTAGTATGCCAATGATAAGAATTGTTTATGCTAGTTTGTGCTTGTGTCTATGACGGGGTACGAAGTGGGTAGCAATCCTTCATCTGTGATTGCTCTCTGTCTGACTTTCATGCTCCTCAGCCAGTCTTTAGCCAGCTAACAACAATGGGAATTGTAGTCTAACAAAGGTGGAGCTCTGCACAAGTGTTCAGGTAGCTATAATGACTTTTGTATAAAGTATACTGCATTCATTTTAGTTACTGATGATGCATGCTTATTTATTTATTTATTTGTTTTGCAAGAATCTCCTCTTTGGATATCTTCAAGGTGGCTGATATGATGGAATTCACACAATGAGAGCAAGCCCATAATGGAGTGAAGTTACCCCATTTCTACTGTTCCTTGTTTTATTCATGGAGTTAAACAAGGAGCTCACCCAGAATCTCCTATACACTTCCACTCTACCACCCTCTGCTGCAAGTGGTATGAACCCTTAGAGTGCCAGAGGGGTACGCAACGCATTGCAAAGCAATGCGTTGCGTACCTCTCTGGCACTCTAAGGGTTAAGGGAGAAATTCCATTGTAAACAAGTGAATTGGTGTCAGGCAGGGACAGCACTAGTAACTCACAGGACATGATTTACATTCCAGGCTCCCCTAGGCAAAAGTAATCTAGGGGTCCTTAACCCCACCCATGGCCACACCCCAATCCCTAACAAGGCCCCGCCCCACAGTCCTATCTACTACTTTATGTCACAGAAAATACCCTTGGCCATGCAAGGGCAAAAAAAAAAACAAAAAAAAAAAACAGTAGCATTAAGGGGTTAAAAGCCCAATTTAAATTAATTTCTGTTTGTTCCCTATGGCGCAGTTGGTTTGCCCCATATTTACTCCCGTTTTCTTTTGAACATAAGGTCATTGGTAGTTTAGCCTCCATAAGACTTATTCAGTTCTGGAGTAAACCAACTGAACCAGAGGGGTCAAATAAAAATTCCATTAATTCCCATTGATTTAAATTTAGATTTAAAGCCCTTGTATGCAAGGGAGTCACTAGTGCATTACTAGGCAACAAATTAGACACCTCGCTAGCTACAATGGGTTAAAAGTCCAATTAACTATAGAAGTAGAATAAGCTACTTCCCATTTCTCAAAAATTTATAGTTTTTGCTTTTGTAGCATTTAAAGTTCCATCCCCCCTCCACTTTCTCATACATCAGCCCTCTAGCTGACAGAGGCAGATCCAGGTCCCAGGACTGGCGGAGGCTCTTCAGCAGAGCTGAAATCGCAGCATTTGTGAAGGAGTACTTCATTGGAACAGTTTACAAAGTGTGCAAATGAATGCAAAAACTATAACGTTTTGAGAAATGGGAAGTAGCTTATTCTGCCCTTATAGTTAATAGCTACAATATTAAACATTTTTAAATCAAAGTATTACTATCTCTTTAAATAACTGTGAATGTTATGTGTTCCCTGTGATTCAGTTGGTTTGCCCAAGAATGACTGTTCATTTCTTCTGATCATAGGGGCCTAGAAGACTCTTTGAGGCTGATGGACTAATATTCATTTGTGCAATTCTGGAGCAATGTTGGAGCAAACTAACTACATCATAGGGGCAAACAATCTCCCAAACAAATCCCACTGGTCTAAATGAGGCTTTGACTTATTGATTGCTAGAGAAGCCTCCAACCTATTTAGCATTCAATGAGTTAAAAACCTCTTTAAATAAATTGGGAGGTTTATTTGTCCCCTGTTTTGCAGGTTTATTTGTCTCCATTTGACCCTAGTACATCAGTGTCAATGTAGTAAATGTATGAACTAGGGATCCATTTGCATGACCTGTACGTATATATACATTTACTAAACATGCACCTGATCCTGTGCCTAAATAGAGGCACATTAGTACATTTCAATACATAACTACACCAGACTGCACATCTTACAAAATAATTCCTTAATGCCACACCCATAACAGGGGCAAGAAAAAGGATGCTTCTCCTATTTAAACTGCATCCGGTTTGTACATAGCCTAAGGCTGGGCACACAGGTATGACACATTCCAAAACCCCTACATACTCTAAGAGGCCATTAGAAGGGTGCGCGACTATTCACCACACAAAACCAGTACTTATCAGTGCCCCAAAATTATTTCATACATCCCTCTCAACTGGCTAGCACTATTATATATTCACCATACCTGCCCCACAGACACTGGTTTTCAAAATAACTTACTGGGTCTCAAGTGACAGGCTGATACATCGGCTTATTAAAATAAACAGTAATTCACAGTGTGCCACCCATACTCATACCTGGGAACTTTTGCTTCTTTTGGACCCGGACAGGGCTCCTGTGGTGCATTTTGGAGATATAAATGATACGATTCGCGTCACAAAAGGGGTGGGGCTTAATGTGGGTGGAGATGTCATAAAGTGGGAGGAATGTGATGGGAATGAGAAGAGGTAGGTTGGATAATGAGAGGAACAGGGTAGTAACTAGGATAAATGGGCACCAGAAAATCAGCTTCTGTCCCCGGAGACTCAGTAATTAACTGTAAAAAACTGAGTCTCCGGGGCAATTTTGGAGAGTTCCCAGATATGTCCATAGTCTGATAGCACAGTGCACTACTGTACTGATATTATAAATATCAATCTACACTCTCAGCACCCAAAATACAATACAAATGCATAGCTGTATAAACACCTAATCTATATACAGTATATAAAAAAGTAAATGGCGTCTGGTTCGCTGTCCACCCCGCTCCAGGGAGACAGGGGTGGGGATCGGCCATATGCAGCTAATCAGATGCAGCAATTTTCACAGGAGTGGGTGGGATCTATGCTTACTGTCCACTTCTGCGAAAATCGATGCAGCGGTCCAAGGATTCCTGATGTGTGCAGTGTGCCCAGTGGAACAGGCAACTCACTCCGTCCTACTTGTTAAAACCAGCAGGCCACCTAACCCTAGAAGCTGTCCTTTACAAAGCCTGTCAGGCTATCATAATAGTCATACCATGTTTTTATGGTTATCCACCAAATCCTTACAATCACGTTTACCCATATCATTGATTTATATAGAGGGTTGTGAATTGAGACAGTATCTCCTCTTTTTCTGTTTTACCCAAATAAGGAATTGCCTACTCAGCTAAGCTAGTTACAGCTCCTCAGTTCTTGGATTCCAGAAGGAGAAAGGTGCCAACTTCACTCTGTAAGTTTGTTTGTACTAGCTGTGTAGAAAGGAGGCTTGTAAAATCGCTTATTGCATTGGTCTGGTGTTTGGGGTATGATAGGCTATCGGCATAGCTAGAAAAAGGACTAGGTTGTGGACCCAAATTCTCATCATGAGAGTGTCCAGTGTTTCCTACTGCATGCTCTGTGGAAATGAACTGGTTCTTAAATCAACAGATTAGTGTTATTTCTACCAGAATGGAAAAGGGAGAAGTCATGCTTGTCTGGTGTATTCTAGCCAGGATATCTCTAAGTTATAGCAAGTTACAGGTTCATTGAAGATTGAGCACGTCTGGGTTACATCAAGCAGGGACAGATAGAAATGAATCTATGTTGTGGGGAGCACTAAAGTTTAATGTTTTTAAAGATCGCAGAATCAGGTCATTTTGAAAAATCCCAGGTACGTATTCACATTTTGTGCATATCCTCTCTGAAAGAATAAAATATAACGCCTAATGTTTATTTATATTAGGCCTTATGCACATGGAGTAATTCTGGGGCATACCAATTGTACCACAGAGAATCTTTAAACAAAATCCCAATCTTTCCATTGATTTAACCCTTTGAATGCCAGAGGGGTATAGAACGTTTAACCCCTTCAAACCTAGAGAGGTCTCCAAAGCATTGCTATACAATGCTATCGAGACTGCTCTAGAATTCAAGGGAAGTAAACTTTTTTTTATGAAAACACATATTTTACAGAGCATTTCCTGTTGAATAAAACAAGGTCACTCCCATCGCTGTCAGATGTTTTATTCAAAAATTATAGCAGTTTAAATAATCAGGAAGTGAATTTACTGTGTTTACTTCCTGATAGTTCTAACTGACAGGAAGTGACAGGCAGTTTCTATCACATTCTATGGAGAACTGTATGTCTCTGACTTTTCTGACTTTCCTCTCCATTAGAATCTAACAGTAAATCTAATTAGAATTTGACCACTAGAGGGCACTGCTAATGTAAAAAAACATGGGTTTAAACTGTAATAACTCTGGAAATATAAATCTCTCGGGAGTGGGAGTACCCTTATTTTACTCAATAGGAAAATCCCTACAATATATATTTTTTCATAAAAAAAGTTTACTGCTCCTTTAAAACAGTGGGGAGTTATATTTGTCTGTTCGGTGCAGTTGATTTCCTCCATAATTACTCCAGTTATTGTATGCACAGATAAAGCCCACTGGACCATATGTATAAAAGGAAACGGAAGTTATTCTGGAGTAAACCAACTGCACCATAGGGGACAAATAAAAATTCCTAAATCCCAACACATTTGAGAAGAGTTTTTTTAACCCTTTGAATACTAAAGAGGTCTCTAATACTTTGCTTCACAATGCATTGGAGACTTCTTTAGCATTCAAGGGTTAAAAGCCCATTCTGATTTAATAGTTTTTATTTGTCCTCTATGGTTCATTTCATTTACTCCCAAATAACTCCAGTTGGGCCAGTGTTGTTACGGTGCTATAAGGTGCTCCATGAAGTAGAACTGCTCTGTGTATGAACCGCCCTGAAGTACCACAGAAAAAGCCAAATATGGAAACGCAGATGGCATGGCACAAAACAAGAAGGCATAAGAAAATCTTGAATGATTAGTCTTTTTCTATAACAATAAAAACATGCATAAATAAATTCTAAGAAAAGCACTTTCATACGGCTGCATGTTCAACTGGAGGGATTCTGGGCCAAACCAACTTAGGGGACAAAAAGATATTCCACCCCTTGAATGCATAAGAGTCTCCAGTGTGCTGTTTTGCAACAATGCATTGCAAAACCCAGCACACTGGGAGACTCCCTTAAGCATTCAAGGGGTGGATTTTTTAGTTCTCCCCTATAATATGGTTGAGTTGGCCCAGACTTCCTCCACTGTTCCTTTAAACCCTAAAGCATTACTTAAAGGGATAGTAATGTTTCAAAATAAAAGCAGCTCCAATTAATCTTTATAGTATGTGGGCCATGGAGAGTGTTATTTCAGTACTGTCAGAGTTGTAGTTCAATAGTAACTGAATGATAACGTATCCCCCTTCCGCCCCTTTTACTGATGTAACACTGCTCACCTCAAAGCAACAAGAATGTCCGGATGGATCGCAGAGAGGGATAATCTTCATTGAGCATAAGGAAAAACCTGAAAAACCTGTCAAGGGGACAGGGTTTTCCTTGTGCTCACAGTACGAAGATTGTCCCTTGCTGTGAGCTGTCTGGTCTCAAGACCAGAACCCACATCTGAGAAGAGGTGGCTTATACTAGGTAAAAGGGGCAGGAGGGGGAAACTTTATCATTCAATTACTCTTGAATTACAACTCTGACAGTAGTGATATAACATTCTCTATGGCTCAAATACTATGCAGATTAATTGGAGTTGCTTTTATTTTGAAACATTACTATCCCTTTAAGTTTTATGTAAGACAATTAGGTCGTTTTAAGAAGCAATTCTAGGTTAAGTCAATTGTAGACAATTAAAAAAAATCTCATTGATTAAAAAGGTGCCCCTAATCCCTTGACTAGTGGAGAGGTCTCCAATGCATTTTGAGGCTCATCTCTGGTTATCCCCAGAATTCCTCCTGTTTGTTGATAAATGTTTCCCTTAATTTCATGCTTTGATGACAAATATAAAGATGTTTGTGATATAATGACCTGATGTAATATGAGATCAAATTCAGTATGATTTATATACATTGTTGGTTTATGGTGCTGAAACTTTGCATATTCAATTAGCATTGATTGGTTTACAGGAAAAGACATATCAGGATAGACTAAAGGATCTGAAGATGTATAGCTTGGAGGAGAGAGGAGAGAGGGGATATGACTCAAACATTCAAATACATGAAGGGATTCAACAAAGTGCAGGATGGAAGTATATTTCAAAGGAGTAAAAATGTTAGTACAAGAGGCCATAGTTTAAAACTAGAAGGACACAGGTTTAGATGTAACGTAAGAAAGTTTTACTTCACTGAGAGGGTAGTAAATAAATGGAATAGCCTACCAGCAGAAGTGGCAGAAGTTAATACAGTGACAGAATTTAAGCATGCATGGGATAGGCATAAGGCTGTCCTGAACATAAGACAAGACCAAGGACCAAAAAAGGTTTGAGGTTTTTACAGCAGGGCAGACTAGATGGGCTGAAATGGTTCAAATTCTATGTTTCTATTTAACCCTCTAAATACCAAAAAGGTATCAAATTAATTGCTTTGGATTCCTTTCTGGCATTCAAGGGGTTAATTGATAAACCTACAGAGGTTTAAAAGCTGTTTTATTTATAAAGAATTATGTGGGTTTTCAACAGGGTGTCGGAGAGGCTGATGAACTAAGAAAGTGGAACAATTCTGGGGTAAAACAACTGCACTACAGGCAAAAAAGACCCCACCCCCCATTGATTTAAATGGGGCTTTTAACTCCTTGAATGCAAGAGAGGTATCCATTGCATTTAAATCTATGGCAATATGTGGAATGTTAATTTGTTCCCTATGATGCAGTTGATATGCTCCAGCATTACACCGTTTCCTTAACCCTTTGAGTGCCAGAGGGGGATACGCAACGCATTGCAGAGCAATGCATTGCGTAGCCCTCTGGCGCTCAAAGGGTTAATACATCAGCCTCGCTGCCTACAACCTAGCATCTACCTGTATTTAACTCCTTAAGGACCGGCTGCAAGCACAAATGTCTGGCACTTAAGGACCACGGACCTTTTTTTTTTCAATTTCTGGTTCTGGACCCCCCGAACGGCATGCAGCCGCGGGGTGAACCCGGAATTCCATGATGGTTATAGCACGTCATGGGTCCTTAACTCAAAACAACCCATGACTGTCAAGGGTAATTAAGGGGTTAAGACACAAAGTAAAATAAGCATTTCACATCACAACATGTCTAATATTATTTCCTGGGTTTTTTTTTATTTCACAATATTTACTTTTAATCAGAGCCTGTGCCTTTTAATACCATGCACTATAACTAGTTTTTTTTAAACCATCTTCCTATTCATGCACAATATGAGCCATATTTTAAAAATAAAACTGGAGGAGTTCTGGAGCAAGCCAACTGCACTCAAGGTGTGAACTGAAAATTCCCATATAGTTAAAGGGACACTAACGTCTCATAATTTTTTTTTTGTTGTTGTGTATAGTTTAAAAAAAATTAATTATGTGTCACAAATCCCATCTCTTAAACCTGCTCTGCTGACAGCAGATGATCACGGTCTGGGGACCAGCAGGCGGCTCTGCAGCAGAGCCAAAATAGCGATATTGGAAAAGAATTACTTAATTGGAACGTTCTACAAAGTGTGGCTGGTTTGCAAGTTCACTTTGTAGACCGTTCCAATGAAGTAATTCTTTTCCAGCATTGTTACTGCGGCTCTGCTGAAGAGCCGCATCGTGTCGGCCTACACGGCTTTCCTTCTGTCAGCGGAACTTTAGCGGCAGATATCTGTCAAATGATATAAGTATGAGAGATAGGATTTGCGCAATATAATTTATTTTTTTAAACTGTACAAAACAAGAATACATTTTTCTGGGACATTACTGTCCCTTTAAATGGAAATTTTTAATCCCTTGAATACTAGAGATGTATCTCTGTATTCAAGGGATTAAAATCCAGTTTAAACAACTGGGATTTTAGGGATTTATAATCTCCTCAATGGCACCAAAAGTTTGCCCCAGAATTCCTCCACTTTTTTCAGACATATGGTATGATGAATGGAAATGTATGGCAGCTACTGGAAAATAAGTATGACCAAAGATGTTTCCACTTAGTTCTCTCTTGACAAGGAAACTAATGGTAGCTTCCAGTGCTTGAATTCTCACCAAAAGACCTGTTTCAATTGCAAAATGACAGCTAACGGCAGCAAGACACACTCCAAAGAAAGGAACATCTGGAGAGCAAGTGCCTTCCAGCCTCTCTTTTAAAAAACACGTGGACTTACCGAGGTTCGGCTGTGGGGCTCATGTTGAAGAGCAAGTCGAAAATCGCGCCACTGAGCTGCCGAGCCACCGGAAAACTCAACCTGTTCCAAACGTGGGAGCCAACGAACCTGCTGAAACCATAAGGTAGTGTTCAGAACCAGATCACCCCCCACTGTGATCGTGTTCTGATTCAGCATTCTGTATGTGTAATGTTGCATGCAGAAGAATGCCTGTGAAATGTAGGTGTATAAATGATGTAAGAAATATGGTACATTAAGACAATAGTAACCCTGTATTTTGACTTTACATTTTATGCAAGTTCATAGTATGTGACATCAGATTGCCTATACTTATTTTTTCATCTTTGCCTTTTTTTTTTTTTTTTTTTTACACTTTTATGACACTAAACACACATAATTTCTGTTTACATTAAGTTTACTGGTCAGTGACCGTGAAAGCCATACAGTGTTACAGTCTAATGCAATGATACAGTCTAATAATGCTCAGTTTGCTGTTCATGGCTGCATGCTGAACTGAATTCTATCTTTTTTTACATTTTGTCGTTTCTACATTGTATTGCTATCATTTTTATCACAGTGATTCACAGAAAGCTCTCATGAAACAAATGCTTGAGCTTACAGGGATAGTAATACTTCGTTTTATCTTTATTTTATTTTGTAGGCATTAAAAAAACATGAAGAACGATATAAGTCTTATCTCTCAAAACTTTATGGTTTAAGAGATATTCACAAGCAAAGTTTCCCCCTCCCGCCCCTTTTTCCTAGTGTAAGCCATCTCTTCTCAGGTGTGGAATGCAATCCATAGACTGGACAGATAATAGCAAGGGACATTCTTCTTTGTATGAAAACAATGAAAGCCCTTCCCCCCTTGAGAAGTTTTTCAGCTTTTTCCCTTATCTTAATTGAAGATTGTCCCTCTCTGCAGTCTACCTGGGCACCTCCCTTCTGATCTGGCTGAACGGGGGGGGATACTTTGCTTGTGAATATCTCACAAACCATAAAGGTTTGAGAGATAAGACTTATATTGTTCTTCATGTTTTTTTAATGCCTACAAAATAAAATAAAGATAAAATGAAGTATTACTATCCCTTTAATGTCAGGAACACAAAAGTATAAAAATAAGAAAAAAATATAATAAAAGTATAGGCAGTTTGTCGTACCATATTATTTACTTGCAGAGTTTGTAAACTCAAAATAAAGGGTTGGTTTTGTCTGACTCTATAGACCATATAAACAGTCTCCAAACTTACTTGTGTATATTTAATTGTGAGCTGTTAATCAACAATTCAATGCATAGTTTGAGGTGGTAAAATGATAACGCAAAGTTCCATTTGCACTGATTTACCTGTACTACCACATTTTTACTTCACACATTTGAATTTTGAATGGTGTATAGTTTCATAAATAATAATGACACATCTAAAGTATCCTTAGAACGTTGAGCAAATAGTCAGTTTAATACACAGAAAGCTGAATTAACCTTCAGACAGTGTAGGCAGCTGCCTAGGGTGTGTGATTGTAAGAAACACCTCTTTTGAGCTGGACATACCCACCATGGCAATTTCTAGGAGTGGTCTAAAAAATTCCAGTGTCCTCGGCAAATGACACCTGCTCAGATTTCTTTGATCCAGCTTAAGCCTTTAAAGGGATAGTAATGTTTCACAATAAAAGCAGCTCCAATTAATCTTGATAGTATTTGGGCCAATACTGTCAGTGTTTTAGTAATTGAATGATAAAGTATCCCCCTCCCACCCCTTTTACTGATATAGTACTGCTCACCTCAGAGCAGCAGGGTGGTGTCCACATGGCTTGCAGAGACGGACAATCTTCAGTTAGCATAAGGGAAAAACCTGAGAAACCTGTCAAGGGGGGCAGAGTTTTAATTGTTCTCATGGTAAGAAGATTGTCCCTTGCTGTGAGCTGTCTGGTGTTAGGACCAGATTCCACATCTGAGGGGAGTGCCTTACACTAGGTAAAAGGGGTGGGAGGGAGATACTTTATCATTCAATTACTCTTGAACTACAACTCTGACAGTATTGAAATAACTCTCTCTATGGCTCAAATACTATGAAGATTAATGGAGCTGCTGTTCTGTGAAACATTACTATCCCTTTAAGGGCCAGAGAGGTGTACATTGCATTAGGAAGCAATGCACATCCTTCTGGTGCTTTAAGGATTAAATACTAATTTGGTCAGTTTACCAGTTAATATAATACCTTTCTGAAAATCTGTGTCCCTAGTGCAGAAAATCCACAGTTAAATAACAATTCTGTTCAAATAAAATCCAACAATTCAGGAGGAAATTAGGAAGTTAGTACACAACAGATAGGGGAAATTAGTCAATTATCCATATTTGGTCAAGATCTAAAATGGAAACACTTCATATTGTTTGACTGGCTGTTCCTCTTCATCAACCAGATCAATAGCAGAGAAAACAGAACAGCAAACGCCCATAGGACATTACTCAATAAGCTAGATAGGTACGAGTCTGGAGCAAACCAATTACACCAGACAGATCCCCAGTGATTTAAATGGGGCTTTTAAAGGGATAGTAATACTTAAGTATTACTAATCCCTATAGTAAAGTCCCACTAAAAATAAATGTATTTCCCCCAGTGTCATCTCTCAAACCTTTATGGTTTGAGAGATGATCGCTCCTAAAGTTGCCCTCTCCCTCTCCCTTCCCCGAAGTCAGCGTTGTAGCTGACTGAAGGGAAATCCGGTAATAGATCATCAGGTGGCTCTGCAGCAGAGCCGCGATTGCGTTAATAAAAAAAAAATCTTTCACTAAAATGGTCTTCTACATGTGCTTGTAAACCAAACACATGTAGAAGACCATTTCAATGAAAGTTTTCTTTTTTAGTAACGCAATCATGGCTGCGCTGGAGAGCTGCCTGAAAATCATACAACTTGCTTCCCTGCAGTCAGTTAGAACGCTGACTACGGGTAAGGGGGAGGGAGAGGGCAACTTTAGGAGCGATCATCTCTTAAACCATAAAGGTTTGAGAGATGACACTGGGGGCAACACATTTATTTTTAATAGGACTTTAATATAGGGATTAGTAATACTTAAAGGGATAATAATACTTCGTTTTAACTTTATTTTATTTTGTAGGCATTAAAAAAACATGAAGAACAATATAAGTCTTATCTCTCAAACCTTTATGGTTTAAGAGATATTCACAAGCAAAGTATCCCCCCCCCCCCCCGTTCAGCCAGATCAGAAGGGAGGTGCCTAGGTAGACTGCAGAGAGGGACAATCTTCAATTAAGATAAGGGAAAAAGCTGAAAAACTTGTCAAGGGGGGAAGGGCTTTCATTGTTTTCATATAAAGAAGATTGTCCCCTGCTGTTATCTGTCTGGTCTTACAACCAGATTCACATCTGAGAAGAGATGGCTTACACTAGGTAAAAGGGGCGGGAGGGGGAAACTTTGCTTGTGAATATCTCTTAAACCATAAAGGTTTGAGAGATATGACTCATATCATTATTTATGTTTTTTTAATGCCTACAAAATAAAATACAGTTAAAACGAAGTATTACTATCCCTTTAAGTATTACTATCCCTTTAACAGATTGAATGCTCCCCAATGCATTGATGACCTCTCCAGTGTTCCAGGGGTAAAGAATCCAATTTAAATCAAGGTGAGTTTGGGGATGTATTTCATCCACTATGGTGTATTTGGTCTGATCCAGACTAGTACCACTTTAGGTTACTGAAAATGGTCCATGGAGCCTCCTAGCTTTAGTGCTCAGTTTGCTAAACAGTCAGTATTATCAGTGACAGTACCTAAGCAAGCAATGATATTGCAGAAAGAACAAGAAAGATAATAGTTAACTTCCTAAACCTTGATAAACATTAGGCTATTAATGTTGTTAGATGATCTCTTCTGGTGCAGAACTGTTCCACCAAAAGAAAAGTTATTTCAAATATTAGTTCCTTTAAAAGAAAGCTGAAATGTTCCTGATAACATTTTTCATTTGACTACATTCTATTTTCTTTAAATAGATTCAGTATATAAAATATTCATTGTTGGTCTTTTTTGTGTAACTCTCTAAATGAAAGTGTACCTGTCACCTTGAACTAGAGTTTGCATATTTGAAAATTTCATTCAAAACTGCCTATTAGTGATGAGCGAGCATGCTCGGCCGAAGCTCGGTTCGGCTCGAGCATCGCTCTGCTCGGCACATGGCGGTACTCGTACGAGTACAGCATGTGCTCGCCCGCCATGTTCGGGTCTCCTCCCCGCACGTTTCGCGGCTGCTGCGCAGCCAATAAACATGCGGGGAGGCTCTGACATCAGTGTAATGCCAGCAGCCATGTTGGCTGCTGGCATTACACTGATTGGCTGGCCAGAACCCGTGATCGGGTGCTGTATAGCACCTGACCAGCGAGTTCGGCTCAGTCTTAGCCAGGGAGAGATGAGTATAGGAAGGGAAAGTCAGTGTAGGGAGAAGAAAAGTGTGTTTGAACAACATATAAAGACCCAAAAGTCCTTTTTAGGACTGTTGTGTGTGGGGGCAGCAGTTATATTTTGTTTGGGGGGGCACAGATTTAAAAAAAAAAACGTCACATATTCCGTTCACTGTGCCTAGCCGCAGATTAGCAGCACATTCTGTTTAGTGTGCAAAGTTGCAGATTAGCAGCACATTCTGTTTAGTGTGCAAAGTTGCAGATTAGCAGCACATTCTTTTTAGTGTGCAAAGTTGCAGATTAGCAGCACATTCTGTTTAGTGTGCAAAGTTGCAGATTAGCAGCACATTCTGTTTAGTGTGGAAAGTGTAAAAAATAAACGTCACATATTCCGTTCACTGTGCCTAGCCGCAGATTAGCAGCACATTCTGTTTAGTGTGCAAAGTTGCAGATTAGCAGCACATTCTGTTTAGTGTGCAAAGTTGCAGATTAGCAGCACATTCTGTTTAGTGTGCAAAGTGTAAAAAATAAACGTCACATATTCCGTTCACTGTGCCTAGCCGCAGATAAGCAGCACATTCTGTTTAGTGTGCAAAGTTGCAAATTAGCAGCACATTCTGTTTAGTGTGCAAAGTGTAAAAAATAAACGTCACATATTCCGTTCACTGTGCCTAGCCGCAGATAAGCAGCACATTCTGTTTAGTGTGCAAAGTTGCAGATTAGCAGCACATTCTGTTTAGTGTGCAACGTGTAAAAAATAAACGTCACATATTCCGTTCACTGTGCCTAGCCGCAGATAAGCAGCACATTCTGTTTAGTGTGCAAAGTTGCAGATTAGCAGCACATTCTGTTTAAAATGTGTAAAAAATAAACGTCACATATTCCGTTCACTGTGCCTAGCCGCAGATAAGCAGCACATTCTGTTTAGTGTGCAAAGTTGCAGATTAGCAGCACATTCTGTTTAGTGTGGAAAGTGTAAAAAATAAACGTCACATATTCCTTTCACTGTGCCTAGCCGCAGATTAGCAGCACATTCTGTTTAGTGTGCAAAGTTGCAGATTAGCAGCCCATATTCCGTGTAATATGAAGAAGGCGGGTAAAAAGGGACGGGGAAGTGGACGTGATCCTGATGGTTCAGGGCGCGGGTCAGGACGCGTAGAAACTGTGCCTGGTGCCAGAGCACAAGAAAGAAAGACATCCACCATACCTAGCTTCATGTCTCAGTTTACAGGGCGTCGCAGGACATCACTCTCGAGGTCAGACCACTGCGAACAGGTGGTCGGTTGGATTTCAGGTGATACTGCTTCCAGTCGGTTAAGCACCACCCTGTCTTCCACCAAGTCCACTCTCAGTAGCCAAGAGTCTGGTCAACATAATCCTCACCCTGATCATCCTTCCTCCCACCATAGAGGGTCTGGCCAAAGAAGTGATCCCACACTGGGATATAGTGAGGAGCTCGTCTCATCACCAATCCTTCATTTGAACCTCTCTCCAAGCACGCTTGCAGAGGAACATGACATCTTGTGCCCTGATTCACAACCTCTAGAGGGTACCCAATCACAAGAAGATGACAGAGGGGAACGGCATTTAAGGTCAAATGAAGTGGATGATGATGACGAGACACAGTTGCCATCAAATCAACCACTATTACTGTCTCAAGACCTTGATGAGGAGGATGATACACAGTTGTCAATGACTGAGTATGTGGTGGGATCAAGAAATGAGGAGGATGATCAGAGTGAGGAAGTGGAGGAGGACTTGGTGGATGATGAGGTGACTGACCCCACCTGGGAAGGTGGAGAGCCGAGCGATGACAGCAGTCCTGAAGGTGAGCCATCTGCAGCACCGCAACAGGCTGGAAGAGGCAGTGGTGTGGCTAAAGAAAGAAGGCGGACCGCACCAAACCGGCCCACAAATGTTCCACGGAGCACCCCCTTGCGTAAATCTCCCTTGCCAAGGGCTAGGTGTTCCGCGGTATGGCGTTTTTTTAAGGAAAGTGCGGACGACAAAAGAATTGTAGTTTGCAACCTGTGCCACACCAGAATGAGCCGAGGCATGAACACTCGCAACCTCGCCACCACCAGCATGATCCGACACATGACATCCAAGCACCGTAATAAGTGGGAGGAACGCCCGGATCGCCAATCTGTGTCTGCAGGCCACACCATTGCCTCCTCTTCCCCTGTTTTCAGTGCCGGCCAATCGCCTGTCGAAGGCGCAGGCCCGCATACCTCCCGCCCTGCACCTGTACCATCTGAAGCACCATCAGCGACCACATCCACTTCCCTGTCCCAGCGCAGCGTCCAAATGTCGTTACCCCAGGCATTTGAGCGCAAGCGAAAATACCCAACCACCCACCCACAGGCCATAGCACTAACCTCACACCTTTCCAAATTACTGGCCATCGAAATGCTGCCATTTAGGCTTGTGGAGACTGAGTCGTTCCGCAGCCTGATGGCAGCAGCTATCTCTCGGTACGCAGTCCCCAGCCGCCACTACTTTTCCCGGTGTGCCGTCCCCGCCTTACACCACCATGTGTCCCGTAACATCACCCATGCCCTGACCAACGCAGTTACTGGGAAGGTCCACTTAACGACTGACACATGGACAAGTGCTTGTGGCCAAGGACGCTACATTTCCCTGACGGCACACTGGGTGAATGTCGTGGAGGCTGGGAGCGACTCGGACCCTGGGATGGCACAGGTGCTACCCACGCCGAGGATTGCGGGCCCTACCTCCATCAGGGTTTCCACCAGCACCTACGTTATTGGCTCCTCCTCCTCCGTTTCCACCTCCGAATTCTCTGCGCGCAGCGCCACTCACCCATCAGCCGGTAGCTGGAAGCAGTGTAGCACTGCAGTGGGGAAGCGTCAACAGGCCGTGCTGAAGCTGATCTGCTTTGGGGACAAACAGCACACGGCCTCAGAGCTGTTGCAGGGGATTAGTCACCAGACCGAGCAGTGGCTCTCGCCACTCAACCTGCAACCAGGCATGGTTGTGTGTGATAATGGGCGTAACTTGATGGCAGCTTTGGAGCTCGGCAAGCTCACACACGTACCATGCCTAGCGCATGTATTTAATTTAGTGGTTCAGCGATTTCTAAAAACCTACCCCAATTTGCATGATCTCTTGACCAAGGTGCGCCGCGTGTGTGCACATTTCCGTAAGTCATCAACAGCTTCAGCCGGCCTGTTGAAGCTGCAGCAGCGCTTACAATTGCCAGCTCACCGGCTGCTGTGTGACGTGAGCACGCGCTGGAACTCCACCTTCCACATGTTGGCCCGGCTTTGTGAGCAGCAGAGGGCAGTAGTGGAGTACCAGCTGTTACACGGTCGTCGCCTCTCCGTTCAACTTCCTCTAATCAGAAGTGAGGAGTGGGAATGGATGTCAGACCTCTGTGAGGTTTTACGCAATTTTGAGGAATCGACACAGATGGTGAGCGGCGATAACGCTATTATCAGTGTAACCATCCCACTTCTGTGTCTACTGAAACGCTCGCTGCTCACAATTAAAACCGACGCTTTGCATGTGGAAGAGGTGGAAATGCGGGAGGAAGAGCTTACACAAGGTGATAGCCAGAGCACCCTCACTTCGTCTTCTCAGCGACAATTGGAGGAGGCGGAGGAGGAGGAGGAGGAAGACACGGTTGCCTCCACTACAGAGGGTAGCCATGGAACTTTAGTTCCATCTCTTCAGCGTGGGTGGGCAGAAGAGGAGGAAGAGGATGAGGAGATTGAGAGTCATCCTCCTGGTGAGGACAGCGAAATCTTGCCTGTTGGTACTCTGGCACACATGGCTGACTTTATGTTAGGCTGCCTTTCCCGTGACCCACGCGTTATACGCATTTTAGACAACACGGATTACTGGGTGTTCACCCTTCTGGACCCCCGCTACAAAGAGAATTTCTCATCTCTCATTCCTCCGGTGGAGAGGACAAGCAAAATGGTGCAATACCAGAAGGTTCTTGTTGAAAAATTGCTCCAAAATTTTCCATCTGACAACGCTGGCGGCAGAGTACGTGCTACCTTGGCCAACAGAGAAGGGGAGAAAAGGGGAGCACACAGCAGTTCCGACAAAGGCAGGGCAACACTCTCCAAGGCGTGGGACACCTTCATGACACCCCGCCAGCACCCTCACCCTGATGCGCAGCCTAGTGTCACAAGGAGGGAAAAGTTTTGGAAGATGGTGAAGGAGTACGTAGCAGACCGTGTCAGCGTCCTCAATGATCCCTCTGTGCCTTACAACTACTGGGTGTCCAAGCTGGACACGTGGTATGAACTGGCACTCTACGCCTTGGAGGTGCTGGCCTGCCCTGCCGCCAGCGTTCTGTCTGAGCGGGTATTTAGTGCTGCTGGTGGCATCATAACAGATAAGCGTATCCGCCTTTCCACCGAAAATGCTGATAGGTTGACACTTATAAAAATGAACAACGCCTGGATTTCCCCTGACTTCTCCACTCCACTGGAGGAAAGCCCCGGGTGAACATAAAGTCACTTTAGATATGTTATTTACAATGATGGGAATACTCTATATTCCCATTCACCCCTTCCACCCAAAAAACGGGTATATGGTTGACTCTCTTCCATATACCCTGTGATATAATTTTTATATAGGGCCAGCTCACCAGCGGGCCCTGTGATATAATTTTTATATAGGGCCAGCTCACCAGCGGGCCCTGTTTGACAACTTTTTGTATAGGTCAGCTCACCAGCGGGCCTTCTTATATAATGTTTTATTGGGTCAGCTCTCTAGCGGGCCCTCTCATATAATGTTTTATAGCGTCAGCTCACTAGCGGGCCTTCGCATATAATGTTTAGGATGGTCAGCTCCGCAGCAGACCCTCACCCATAATGTTTTAGATGGTCGGCTCAGCGCACGTTTCCCTCTTAATCATGGCCCCAGTTCAGAAAAATCTATGAAATTTTTTGCAGAATTTGCCTCTGCGCACGTTTCCCTCTTAATCATGGCCCCAGTTCAGAAAAATCGATGAAATTTTTGCAGAATTTGCAGATGATATACAAGTAAATATACAGCAAATACTGTTTGGTAACAATTTTTCGCCTAAAGTCGTTTTTATCTTCCTTTTTGTGTGTTTTACGGTCAGTCTGTAAAAATGGCGTACTACGGGCGAAACATCGTTCCCAGCAGCGACGTTGGAGTCCAAGATGCATCCAGACATCCTCCCTATGCTGTCCCTGAACCATTTCTGTGGTGTTTCCATCATTTTCTGCCCTTTTCCTATGGACCAGGCACCCTCCCCTCATCAGAGCAGGGGGTGCCTGGTGTAATGCTCGAGTCCTCCCATTGACTTCAATGGGGCTCGGGTGCTCGGCCGAGCACTCGAGCCTCCGGGGGTGCTCGGCCAGAGCACCCGAACACCCGAGCATTGGGGTGCTCGATCATCACTACTGCCTATGTGTTAGTCAGAAGTTCCAAGTAGATAGAATAGCACACTTCATCGTGACTGAAGGAGGCAATGAGGACCCTGAAACACTTCATGTCTTTGCACTGCCAATAAACCTCAGCAGTAACCTGTGTGTTCTTCTGTCTACTTGGAAATGTATATAGAAGATGTACAAGAGATTGCTGGAGTGTCTGCACCAGGTTTATATATACTAGTGTACATGCCTGTTTACACGGGCCAAAGTGCCACCCAGTGGCTTTGGCTGCTGCCCCAGAGCCGGAAGTGGAGGCAGGCGGTGGGCCGTTCAGAGCTCCCTGCTCCGAATGGAGGCGGCCTGTTCAGCCGGTCTCTACTGAGCATGACCGCATCGTTTGGGCAGTCTCTACTGAGCATGTGCATGTTACACACACAGGAAGCGATACATTCTAGCACACTATATATAGATATACATATACGTGTTTGGATGCATATATACGCAGATGCTTGGTAACTGTTCGAACGTGTGCATCCATCTACTCTTCTCCTGCATGTTAACCAAATGACCAGTACAGGCAATGTTTAGAAAATATTAATATTTTTATTTCTGAAAAATTGAAAGTCAAAGATTCTCTTTCAGTTTGATGTCATATGTCAGTTAAGCTATGTGCTGCAATAACTGTGAAACTAGCATAAATTAGCAAATAGCGTTGCATTTGGAGAGCTCACCATATGAATATTTCCTAAACTATGCACCTGCTGGTCTTTTAACTAAAATTATATAGAGAGAGAGTTTTTCGTTCATTTTTCAGATATGGAAATGTGAGTTCAAGGTAGCAGTTCCACTTTTAAAGACATAGACATTATATGGTGTTGTTGCTTGGCCCCGGACTGAACCACAAATCTTTGTGCATATGGGCCTAAATAATTCCAGTCTACTGTCTTGCATCATACTCAGGAAAATAATGTTCTCGAGCATTCAGCTGCTTCAAATTTACATTTAAGTGAAAAGGAATAGTGGGATTTTTATCTGTCCCCTTTGGTGCAGTTGGTTTGTTCCAGAATTGCCACAGTTCTTCTCAGAACCTCAGTCTCAGTGTGCTAGGCTACTGAAAGAGTTACACCTGTTCTATTCTGCAGGGTAGCCAATGAGCCACTACATGACAGAGGTGAGAAAAATGGCTGACATGCAGTTGTAAGAAATTTTAACCCTTTGAGTGCCAGAGGGATCCGCAGTGCATTGCTCTGCCATGCATTGTGTACCCCTCTGGCACTCAAAGAGTTAAGCCAACGTGTCTGTTCTGAATTTACCAAAGGCAAGTCAATTTCCGAATGCAGTCAACAGAAGCATGTAAAACCACTGGCACAAAGTAATGGTTTATAATTACAAGTTAATTAAAATATAAAAAGTTGTAAAGGACAAGAGGGCAGCTGCTCCACTGTGATGATGGAGAATTTAAAGTGGCTCCAAGTAATCTTCATAGTATTTGGTCCATGGGGAATGTTGTTTCAATACTGTCAGTATTGTAGTTCAAGAGTAATTGAATGATAAAATATCCCCTTCCCACTCCTTTTATTGATGTAACACTGATCACCTCAGAGCAGTGAGACTCTCTGGATGGATCTGAGGGAGGGACAATCTTCAGTGAGCATAAGGAAAAACCTGAAAAACCTGTCAAGGGGGCAGGGGTTTTCTTATGTTCACAGTAAGAAGATTGTCCCTTGCTGTGATCTGTCTGGTCTGTAGACCAGATCCCACATCTGTGGGGAGGTAAAAGGGGCGGGAGGGGGATACTTTATCATTCACTTACTCTTGAACTACAACTCTGACAGTATTGAAATAACACTCAACATGTCCCATATACCATACAGATTAATTGGAGCTACTATTTTTGTGAAACATTAATATCCCTTTAAACATATCAATGTGAACCAGCTTTATATGAAAGAAGTTTCAATAAATGGGAAATAAACATTAAAAAACACCTGTACTCCATAATGAACAATAATTATAGAGCAAACCATCTGCACCATATGAGACAAATGAATATTCCCAGTATTCTAAATGGTCATTTTAACCCCTGGAGCACCAGAAAGGTCTTCAATTCATTGTGAAGCAATATGATGAATACCACTCTAGTATTAAAGGGGTTAAAAAGACCATTTAAAGGGATAGTATTACTTCAAAATTACTATCCCTCATATTGTAGACCTTAATAAACTGAGTTAAATGACACCAGCAGCATCTCTCAAACCTTTATGGTTTAAGAGATAGCCGCTTTCAAAGTTTCCTCTCCTCTGCTGTCAGAGTTCTGCTGCCAGCAGGGGAATCCGGTCCCGGGACAGGCGGAGGCTCTTCAGCAGAGCAGATATCTCGTTATGGAAGGAAAAAGGATTCATTGAAACAGTCTTCTACCTGTGCTTGGTTACCAAACACACGTAGAAGACTGTTTCAATGAATCCTTTTTCCTTCCATAACGAGATATCTGCTCTGCTGAAGAGCCTCCTCTTGATTCAGAGACCGGATTCTCCTGCTGGCAGCAGAACGCTGACAGCAGGGGAGAGGAAACTTTGAAAGCGGCTATCTCTTAAACCATAAAGGTTTGAGAGAATCCGCTGGTGTCATTTAACTCAGTTTATTAAGGGCTACAATATGAGGGATAGTAATTTTGAAGTAATACTATCCCTTTAAATCAATGGGGATCTGGGGAGTTACATGTTGTCCCCTATGGGCCAGTTGGATTGCTCCAGAATTGCACCTCTGTAGCTTACTGAATGTGGTACTATGGGAGAGAAACCTATTCTTAGTCGTTTGGAAATTGTCTTTAACCTTTTGAGTGCCAGAGAGGTATCCAACAGATTAGAATATGTTGGATACCGCTTTTCCACTCAAAGGGTTAAATCATCTCCACTGAGGGTAAAGTTATGTATTATTTATAAATAAGGGCAAAATAATAAATATGGATTTATTCAGGGATTTAATAACACAGTTCCTAAAAACAGATTATACCAAGATTTAATATTCTGGCAAAAAACAGTAAAAATGGTAACGTCACATTTAGCAACATTTCTATATAAATTTGCTGCACCAAAATTTTCGCCAGCACTAACGTCAGTCACCTCTTCAGAAACACAACTACGTAGCCTTAAGACTTCTAAAACTGGCATTCATTTCTTTTATATGCCAAGCTTAAGTTTAATGCCAGTATTCTGCCACTTTTCTCATTACTTCATTTGCATAAATGTCCCCCTGTGTTTTCTGTCATTATAGTCCGGGGTAGTTGGGCACTACAACTCACATCATACCCAACCCTCTGTTTGTTAGGTGGGGATAATGTCAGTTGTAACCTAGAACAGCAGAAAATCAATCTTAAATAGAAATACTAGCACAAAATATTTAATACCATGTCAAACATACTATATCTCTGCTACACCATATTACTTATTCTCAAAGTGAACGGGCTGCAGAACATATTTACTAAGCAGTTCTGTTTCTTCCTTTGAAATGGGACATCTGTAGCAAGACCAGGAAAATATTAATACAACAATATTTTGCTTAAAGGGATAGTAATACTTAAAATGTAAAAAAAAATATATTGTAGAGTTTATCCCCCTGAATAAAACAAGGGTACTCCCACTGCCGAAAGGTGTTTCATTCAAAAGTTATTAATTTTCAAAGTTTAATTTTTTAGGTGCAATATCACAGTGGCCTGAAATTGTACAGTGGCGCTGTTGCTACACCATCCTATGGAGATTTATGGTCCCAGGACCAGAGCTGTCCATAGGATTGTGTAGCAACAGCGCCACTGTACAATTTCAGGCCACTGTGATATTGCACCTAAAATATTCAACTAACTTTTGAATAAAACACCTCTCAGCAGTGGGAGTACTCTTGTTTTACTCAGGGGGATAAACCCTACAACATATACTTTTTTACATTTTAAGTATTACTATCCCTTTAATGTTATCAGCATTATGAGAATGTAAAATTAATCTAATCATGCATATATCTGTTATCAGATTATTTTTCTTATTTAGAGAGTTTTCCTGAGCCATTTAATTAATTCCATAAAAATGCAATATAACTGTACAAAGCCAACAAGGTCCTGAAAGGCCGATTTTTCAAGCAATGGGTCAAGGCTGTGTCAGTGCTCAAATGGCGTGCAGCACAACTAACACAAACCATATTTTAATAAGAAGATTACAGGACACACAAATTGAAGAAGAAATGTATTTTATTCACACAATGAAGCCAATGTTTCAGCCACTTGGCCTGATAAAGACCTACCTGTTGCTTCACTGTTAGAATAAACATATTGGGGGTTTTGCACTAAGGAGTGATAAAGAGGTGATAAATTGGAAATGACTTCTCTAGTGATATCATTTCTCCTGTTCCTGTGTTAATCTATGTCCTAAATGCACTAACATCTCCAAGGCTGGAGAAATCTTAGTGCATTTGCTCCATAGAATAACATAGGAATTGGAGATGTGATATAATTGGAGAAGTCATCTTCGCTTTATCACCTCTTTATCACTCCTTAGTGCATCTCTCCCATTATTTCAAGTTGTCTGCAATGCTTAATTGAACTGAATACATTTTGACTTAAGAAAAAAATGTGTAAAATATAAAACATTTTAAAAGCAGTGGGCGCTGCACTATAACGCATTTTCAGTTTCCTGCACAACTTCCTGCCGTTTCCTGCACAACTTACTAGCTTTCTATGCATCCACTAGTTTGTTTCAGTTATGTTTAGAATTTGTAACTAAAGCAAGCTGCATTATTTGTTTCAGCATTAAAGTATGTATTTATGGAGCATCCACCTTTTGCTATTTCCCTTTCACTTTTACAGAGAGTTGGACAATGTGAAGACAAAGTTGCTGTACTAACAACAACCATCAATGCCATCAATGCAGTCTATTCATGGTTAGGGACCGGATTTGCCATAAGAGTAGGCATCTGCCTACAGGCTCACCCCCACAGAGGGGCGCCTGTCACTGAAATCAATTTTTTTTTTTTTTTAACTTTTATTCACAGCGCTCGCCAAGTTGGAGCTGATGGGGGCAAGCTGGAGATGATGGGGCAATGTGGAGATGATGGGGGCAGTGTGAGGGCAAGTTGGAGCTGATGGGGGCAATGGAGCTGATGGGTGCAATGTGGAGGAAAGTTAGAGCTGATGGGGCAAGTTGGAGCTGATAGGGCAAGTTGGAGATGATAGGGGCAATGTGAGGGCATTATGAAGCTGATGGGGGAAATATGGAGACAATATGGTTATGTGGGGGGTAGTGTGGATATTTGGAGCGTTGTGTGGGTGTCCAGTGGAGCTGGCCAATGGGAGGGGGGGGCGCTTCAGATTTCTGTGCCTACAGGCTCCTGAGATGTAAATCCGGCCCTGTTCATGGTTAATGCTGTTAAATATTAGGTCAATTTCCTGTCTTCCCAATCTTATGTTTGTATATAATTGTATGTATAATTTTATTTATATGGTGCCATATGCAGCACAATATAAAAGGAATACAATAAATAAGACAGATGTTACAATAAATACAATAATGTTTGCAGTCATTGAAACAAGAGGAAAGAGGTCCCTGTCCCATGGAGCGTACTGTCTAATTGGGTAGTAGGAAATGAAATTTGAATGGGGATAGATAAAACGTTTCTCTTCAAAACTGAAACATGAGAAAAACAGCACCATCTTTATGTCTAGTAAATTATCTTAGTCATCATCATCACTTCCAAGTCACCTCATCCACTTACCTTACATTCAATATTGGCTAAGCAGCAACACAGGTTAACATCCCTAGTTATAAGTGCATCTGCTGCTGTCCTAATCTACTGCTAGTACAGTTGCAACATATAGCCCTACTAGTAGTTGTTGTAGTAGTATTCCCCCACAAACTTCTCAGACTATCAAATCTACAGTACATAGATGCTTCACTAATGACCCAAAGCTAAATATGTTGCTATATTTGTAAATAATGAGAGTAGGAGGAAAGCAGGATAACATCTAGGAAAATTCTCATCTAGTCCCCACCGGAAGGACAACCATGGGTATGACTGAGAGACACACCAGGGGGGTTATTCACTAAGGCATTATAAAAAGGTGATAAAGTGGAGATAACCTCTTCAGTGATATCACTTATCCAAATCCTATGTTTTTCTGTGGAGCATATGCAGTAAGATTTCTCCAGATTTGGAGACCTTAGTGCATAGACTCCATAGAATAACATAGGAACTGGAGAAGTGATATCACTGGAGATATTTTCTCCACACTATCACCTCTCTATCATGCCTTAGTGAATACAACCCCCCAGCAGCATGTTAGCAATAACCAGCAACAGTAGAAGCACTACTAAAAGTGCACTGGGCCAAGACACACATAAAAGCATTTTGTAGATGTTTCAGGGCGTAGGATTACATTTTCCTCATTAACGATAACACCCATGTCTCCTACTGTGCAAATGCAAAGCACTGTGGAGGATGACTCTAATTTAGTTGGAGATGACAAGGCACAGGGTCCCCACATCCACCACCAGGCGTTCCCCCACCAGGTTACTGAAACAATTAAGTTAAACAGTTATTCTTTGTGTTACCAACTCATCCCTATTGAGTTTGAAGTGAAAAACAAATGCTCAAAAATAGTCCAACACAATGCCTATGGAATGGCATATTCGCCAAAATGTTGAATGTTGACATGCTGCCCTATTCTATTGTAGAAAACAGGTTTTAAAGAACTGACGTCACGTGTTGCACCCCACTGGCATATTCCAAGCGGCAGTTATTTTATAAGAACGGCTATGCCAGAAATATACACGTCAGTGGTTAAATCGGTAGGAAAAAGAACAGCCAGCTAACATTTTTTTCAAGGTTTATATTGCTGGGTATTTAAAATTTTTAAGAGCATGCAGCTTGGAGCCGCATTAGTAAGTCGCTGTGTTGAAAAGTGCAACATGAGAATCTTGCCCGGCATATCTGCACGAGTTTTTCATGTTGCTTCTTATAACAGCGCGATTGCCTGCGGGGTTGCTTTGAAAAAAAAAAAAAAAGTATAATCTAGCATGGTGTCCACTGCCTTGCCTATAATAATAAACTGTTTTAGCTTTGCAAAATTTTTAGAAACGTGGTTCTCCATAGGGCTATTTACTAATGAGAGATGTGTGCCTGCCTCTGTGTGTCATTAATTAAAAGTGAAGCTGTCCAATAAGAAAATATGCATATTAACCCTTTCAACACAGAAAGGGTTATTATCGGGCACCTTCACTTTTAATTAATGACACACAGGTGCAACAACACTGATAAAGAGATTGGAGGATCTGAGTTATATATATTGAAAATTATGACAGATGGCATCAGTGGAGATAGGTTGTTGATCCAGGGAACTATCTTACTGCCATTTGGAGTCAGGAAGGAATTTTTTTTACCCACTTGGGTCTAAACTGAAAATGTCTTCAGGGTTTTGTTCTTTTTGCGTTCCTCTGGATCAACAGGGCTGGACTTGATGGATGATTATCTTTTTTTAGCCTCGTCAACTATGTTACTATGTTAGGTGCCGTGAATTATTGTACTGTTTTTGACATTTTTTGGTAACCTATTTGAGTGTAATAGTAGGTAGTAGGGAATATATATATATATATATATATATATATATATATATCCTATATAATAAAATGCTAGGATGTTTGTCCAAAGCCATAGAGACTGCCCGTGCTGCAGTCACGCACAGTAGAGACTGCCCGAACGCGCCGGCCGAGGAAACGTAGTGGGGCGCTCCGAATTCAGGCCGGAGGACCGGACTCCTCTCTGCACACCTTCCTGGGACCGCTCGGTGTGAGGGAAGCATGGTACAACCAGCTCCAGCCTGAGGATGAGGGGCCACCAGAGGATGCCACCTAAGAATCCAGTGCTGCCAGACTCCTCCACCCCAGGGCCCACCGCCTGTCTCCGCTCCCGGCTCCAAACCACCAGCCGAGGCCATTGGGTGGCACTGTGACCCGTGTACACAGGCTTTTAAACTAGTTTATATGTAAATTCCAAAGTACTCCTTAATGAATCAGTTACACCATGAATAATGAATCAATGTTTCAGTTAAGCTTATAGTTTTCTTCAACATTATTAACCATAAATTTAGCCAAAACTTTCATTCATTAAAGAACACACTGATTTCCGCTATTCACTCAATTCTTGTGAGTGTGGTCTTTTTCTTGGATTATTTTGTACTTTCAACTTTGGCTAACAACCAGGCCTATGATCTACAGTACAGTAATGTTCTTTCATGTTTATGTGTCCTACATGCACTCACATGGTATTGTTTGAAAATGAAAGAAAAAAAGGCACTAAATTGTTAATCAGGAGTTGTCAACTGAAGTTCATGATGCGGTAGACAAAAGATTCAGGCCCTATCACTACAATTAGCAGTTCATTAAGCAAGTCAGCAGGTCAGTTAATTTAGACATAGATTTATCTATCTGGACTTTTTCTCTAGTTAAATAATCTGCAGGAGGCAAGTCGATATTGCTATTTCAGCATTCCCAATTTTCCCACCCATGCATTTTCTAATAAAAGATATTTAATTGTTTATTATTTCTTCTCCATGTATTAATTTTCCTTGAAATAACCAGTAAAAAATAAAAAGCTTTGGCTACATACTGTTTATATTTCATTTACAATGTTTATTGAAATGCTGTATGATTCTAAATAAAGCCTGACAAATCAAATAATCCTTCAAGATAAGCAATATACATACATTATTAGTATTGGTATACTTCTGCATTGGAACATTTTACATCAGATTAATTTGAATTTGAAGCAGTTTATTAGTGTGTTTATTGGACAGTAGTCTGGTGTTTAAAAGTAGATCATGCTAAAGGTCGGAAACTCTTTGCAGGTCAGATTCAGTACAGGTTCATTTGACCTACTGTCAATAAAATTTGAAAGCCATTTGCTGGTGAAATGGTCCATCTCATGACATAAAGTTAGATCTGGGATTACAAATGAGGTGTCAGAGCAGGACACTTTTTTGTTTGGCATGCCAACTGTACAATTCCATACTCACATTACAGATGAGCTAATAATATTTTAATTAAAAACATTGTCTGGGATTTATTTTAGAACTTTTTGAAACGTAGCATTTCAAAACAGAGGTTTTTGGTATCTTACTTCTTAATGCAAAGGTTTAAATCTAATAAAAGACTTAAACATCATTGACTTAAATACATTGGAAAAAAATTTGCAATGATTTTTTTCTCATAGAAGATAACCAATTACAAAATATAGAATAAAAACCTTTACGCCTATACTGACGCTAATCTACATTACATTAACATCCAGCAACCTGTTTTGAAGGACTAAGGTCAAGGGCAGAGCTGACATGATAAATGAACAACCTAGTCAATGTTAGAAGAAAATTACTTAATCCCTATAGACGGATCATTTAGACACAAGCATGATGAACAAATGACAAAGATTTTCAAGACCATCCCTCAACAGCTGAGAATGACACGGGGCTACCATTTCATAGTAGAAATCAGCATCTTAATGTGTGCACATTCCTGTAAAAAAATCTGTGCTGCTTAACCTGTGTTGACCTTTGAACTTAGGAGAAGGTCACATTGATGACACAATTTTCCCAGATGTCTTTCTGTCTTTGTCTATCCAATTGCAGATCCTCAGCCCTTTCTATTTTGTAGTCGTATTGATCTGCTGGCAGCAAAAGGCTGGATAATTAGCTAGGAATTAGGGTTTCTATTACAGCCAGGAGGCTGCCCCAGCTGATTTATCACCTGAATAATTTACTGTGATTGAAAGGAAATTAAAATGAACTCCATTTGACAACTGTGCGCTTTTATGGGCTTTAGTGAAGACTCAAAAGCCAAATTAATAGCCTGTGTTGCTTAATAGTCTACTGAGAGTAAATATGGCAGGATTCTCTCTGCTCTTTCATTCAAGGAGTAAAGCAATGTGCTGTAGTTACAGAAACCACACAACTTTATAGAAAAATGGCTTCTGAAACTAGATTCTAAAGCTGGCACCCAATACAAAAATATTTTTAAACTGTGAAATGGTCAAATCCTGCTTCTTTTAATACTTTTCTTGACTATAATGTAGTTTTCATGGGCAAAAACAAATGTAATATAAGTATCCTATATAATAATTCTCTAAGGATGTTTGTCAGAAGCCATCATATGCAGTAGAGATGGCTGCCTGTGCTGCAGTCATGCACAGTAGAGACTGCTCCGAATTCAGACCAGAGTCCTCTCTGCGCACCTGAGAGGACTATGGTCTGAATTCAGAGTGCCCCGCTCCATATCAGCCACGGCGCGGGCAGTTTCTACTGCGCATGACTGCAGCGTGGCCAGTAAAATGACAGGATCCGGCTGGTTGCTGGGTGGCACTGTGGCCTGTGTAAACAGGCTTTTCAGCTAGTTCAGTTATAATCAGAGAAAAATAAGAAAAATGTTTAGAAAGTAAACCTGCCTTGTAAAGGCTCATAATCTAAAACAACTGGAGTAATTCTCATCTGCACTATAGGGAACAAATTAAAATTCCTATTTATTGAAATGGGTCTTTTGATCCTATCAATGTGAAGTAATGTGCTGGGGAATTATGGGACTTTTTATTAGTCCCCAATGGTGCTGTTGGTTTAGTTCAGAATTTATCTAATTCTTTTTAGCACATCCACCTTATTGCTGCATACTGCATTACCTCAGTTGGTGCATGCTTGAAATTGCACTTTGTAAGAAGCTTTCTCCCATTGCATGCTGACATTGGAGACGTCTATAGTATTCCAGGGGTTGAGAGGCCCAATACAGGTCCCTTTTAAACAAAATTTTTGAGGCTTAATAAAATTAGATTTATGTCTCAGGCTCCCATGGGCAACCCTAGCACCTCCTATGGCCATGCCTCACACCAACCACCAAGCCCAGCTACAACCACTGTTAACTGGTTCAGAAAAATACCCATAGCCTATAACATACAAACACAAAAAAATCTCTTAAACTGTCTGGTAAAGAGGTATATAAACCCAAAAATAAACTGTCCAGTAAATGGGTTTATAAACTCAGAAATAAATGGCCCATTACAGTGTATACACAGTTCCTATCTATATATGAAGGGACAAAAAATCTGACTACAGTGAACCAGAAGCAGTTAACTGCTATAGGGGGGCTAGAATTATGCCAGTCACACTAACAGAGCAACACTGTTGGTGAGTCCAGAGAAACTATGATATCTCTCACAATGGCACTCGAGACAGTTACCTACTTGACCTAATGAAAAACATCTGCTCTGGCATAAAAAATGCATAATGGACATTTTTATATACCTGAAGAATAAAATAACTAAAAAAAATACAGTTATACACAAAATAATTGCTAAGCCTCCAATATTAAAGTGGGTCATTGAAAACATCAACTCTCAAATTATTAAAAAGAAATTACTATGTTTTATTAAGACTGCTCCTTTTAGAAAAAAGTCTGGGGTTCAAGGTACAAATTGACCCCTGTCAGCTCTTTAAGGGGTTGGAAAACTGACTTCTGTGGCAGGCAGTGGGCTGGATCATACCCCAGACATCTGTGGCTCACAGCCACATATTTTGCAAAGACCTCTGTCATGCTTGGAAGTCATTGACTAGAGTATATGGTGGCTCAATGAACACCCCAATGGAACTGAACTGAGAGACTGTAGAGTCTTGCACTGAATTCTCTGTCACAGAATCAAAGAAGGAACAGTACAGATCTTATGTTAGACTGACATTCTGCTCCCCATCTGGTCCACAGTGGCTCACAATGCAGCCCCATTGAAGGTTTGTTAAATGGGTGAAGACCTACCTACATCACCCTAAATGGTTCCAAAATTACAAACCTAAAACTGTATAGTTTATCTCAGAGTAGTCATCCTATTGACACTGGTTATAGTCCTCAACAGATGGAGATCCAGTGGTTGACTACACCTAGTTTAGATTTTTTCTGAGAACAGTAGGTTCAGTTTTACTTTTACTATCTGTTACTTGACCTCTGGAGCTGGATCATTTACTTATGTTTATGAAAGTAAGATAAGCGAGTAAGATCATTAAGAGAGATAGCTCAATGAAAAACTATTACACAGGCTATAGCCATATCCCAGATATAAAAATCAATATTAGAAAAACAAGAAAAAAGACTTTCAGGTGTATTGGAAGGGCACATAATCCATAGATTGTCAGATAAAAGTGTGTGATTAAAATTAAACCCCTGGATAAATTGCTAAATGACAACAGTCAAAATTGTACCTGGTTGGATTTGAGAACAAGACCACGAAGACCTGTGATTTGGGTCATTGGTCAATAATCGATGTACATCATCTTAGGTGCCGTTGAAAAGCCTGTGCTTAAATGTCCATCAAAGAATGCCAATAAAGATGTTTGGATTCACATGCGTATCTAAGATGTATTGCAATGTATACAGAAACACTGACATAGAAACAGTTATATGAAATATGCTTAAATGGTAGTATTAGGGCCAATCTTTCTGTTCTCAAAACATATTCAAACAAGGACAGAAAAATCTGCAGATATGTAATAACTAATTATATTTTCTTGGAAAACTAAACAAATAAAATTTTTGAATGCAAATCTGTTTACTTAATATTAATACTTATATTCTACGTCAGGGGTGTTCAAGTTCAGACCTCAAGGGCAACCAACAGGCCCGGATTTAAAGGAGCAGTAAACTTTTTCTTTATGAAATCCTATAAGTTATAATGCTTATACTGTTGAGTAAAACAAGGGTACTCCCACCACGGACAGCTGTTTTGTTCAAATGTTATAACAGTCCAAATAATCCACAAGTAATTTACTGTGCATTTACTTCCTGTTAGTTCTAACTGACATCATGACCTTCCCTCTCATCCGCTCCTGAATCCCTCTATTGGCTACCTTACAAGGTTCTCCTCATCTCGTTTAAGTCTCTTTGTTCTTCAGCACCGTCTTACATTTCTGCTTTTATCTCCCGCTACACCCCTTCCCGTCACTTACGTTCTTCTCAAGGGTTCTTCTTGTCCTCTCCCTACACATCTCTAGCCATCTCTCAGCTATAATCTTTCTCACTGGCTGCCCCTCAACTTTGAAACACCTTCCCCATCACCATTTGCCAAGTCATCCACACTCATCATTTTCAAGCAGCTCACTGATAGTCACATCAGAATCATTCTGTACTTCCTTTACTATGCCTTGTACTTGCACGTATGATCCTCCTACTGTCTCTGTATGTTGTTGTGATTTCTCACTAGATTGTAAGCTCTTTGGGGCATGATCTATTTCCCAGTGTATGATTTCCTTTGCTGCTTTTCCTCCTCAAATAAAGCAATGATCACACCTAGCATATTGCTCTTTTGTATTGTACTATTACCAGGGCTTATATTTTTAAGTCCTTTGCTACTAGCCAGACCTGAAAAGTTACTCGCCACTGCAACCCATAGCATACCCACCAGGGCTGAATTTCTTCTCGCCAGGGCTAAATTTTCACTCGCCATTGGCTAGTGGCAAGTGGAAATTTTGAGCCCTGCTATTACAATTTCTGTAAAGAGCTGTGTACATGTTTGCCACTATATAAAGATACATACATACATAACTCAGCAGTTTCTATGGAGAACTGAATGTCACCAACTTTCCTCTCTATTTGTATGTTAACAGAATAACTAATTGGAATTTGACCACTGGGGCACTACTAATGTAGGAAAAATATAGGTTTCAGCTGTAATAACATTGGAAATATGCATCTCTCATCAGTGAGAATACACTCATTTTACTCAGCAGGAAATATCCTAAAATATACATTTTTTTTCATTAAAAAAAGTTTACTGCTCTTTTAAGGATTTTGCTGATTAAGCACAGGTGGTCAGTCAAAATTAATGAGACACTGATTAACTCACCTATCCTTAATCAGGGAAATCCTTACATCCTGGCCTGTTGATGGCCCTTGAGGACTGAACTTGGACAGCCTTAATCTGCATAATTATGTTAATGTTATTTGAGTGGCTAGAAGTATCTGTCATAGAAAGGTTAACTCAAATTACATTAAAGAAGAATTAACACATTCTATTAATATCTCTCTGATTACCTTGCTATGGCCAGAAAATTCTAATGGCCACTATGAATTTTGCCCTTGTGTCTTTGTTCACGATAACAATAATATCTTAAAGTGGATGTATCACCTTATAAAAAGGTGTTACCATCAGATTTGATATTAAAAGTTATTTTAGTAAAGTTGTTTTTTAAAAAAAAATTCTTACTATATGTAGATATAATGCCTCTTTTGTACTGTCACTTCCACATTATATGCACAGCACAGATCTTCAAAGCGTCCTATTTCTCCTCACTCCTCCCTCCCAGCTGCCCCAGGGAGTGCGTTCACACTTCCCTTTGGTGTGTTGTGAATGGCTCGTAGCATTACAGCAAGCAGTGAAGTTGCAGCCTCAGTATAATGCTAATCGCAGCTTGCTGTAATGCTAGGATCCATTCACAGCACACCGAAGGGAAGCATGAACGCCTTCCCTCAGGCAGCTGAGAGGGAGATGGGAGGAGAAATAGGACGTGCAGAAGGGCTTTGCCAGTCAGCAAAATGGGACACACTGATTCTTCGGCACAGCTCTTCTGCGACTGAAGAGGCATTATCTCTAAAAATAGTAAGATTTTTTTAAAAAAAAGCTTTCCTAAAACAACGTTTAATAAAAAAAGAGGATGGTAAACCCTTTTTATAAGGTGATACATCCCCTTTAAATCAGTCCTTGATGTCATGTTCATGGAGGTAGATATCTCAATTGTTGTCAGTTTTTTTCGCACCGAAGAAGGTAGAGTGTGTTAGTCTACTTAACCCTTTAACCCTCTGAGTGCCAAATGGGTGCACAATGCGTTGCATACCCCCTTGGCACTCAAAGGGTTAAGGACCAGAGGGGTGCACAGCAAAAATATGAAATGCACACCCTTCTGATCCTTAAAGAGTTTAGCTTACCAAGTACAATAAGCAACAGATGGGGTCCCGCTAGTGACTGTCAAATCTATTCCTATGGATATATCATCCAGGAATGATTACATGTTATTTTTTGAAGAAAGGATGAAGGGCAACATCCACTGGGTAAGGTAGATGAAGGGTTGTAACGAAATTACCTCCCCCAATACAAACACACACACTCACACCTAGAGATTAGTGAATATCCCATTTTGGCAGATCAGTTTGTCCAAGATTGATTAGAAACTGACAGGAGAGAGAAAGAGGGAGAATGAAAGACCTTTCACAGACTCCAAGATCACCCAACCACTAAGCACTCCCACCTGTCTACCCACTCAGGGTCTTTTTCCAGCTGACACTGATGCTACACTAACCAGCTCTTTTTGTTGTTCCTGACATCACAAATTTTCTTTTACAGCAATTCTATTGGCTACATAGATGTACAAAACATTTCTGAAATTCTAATTGTGGATCATGTTTTAATAATTAACAAAAATCACTAAAATAATTTACACATATCTACTTGCACCGTTGGTTGGCAGCCTGAGGAATATCATCCCCAGCCAACCAACAGGGATTGCAATTGTACTCATGAACAGCTGGAGGGCCTCAGGTTTACCAGCCCTGACACACTCTCTGAATGTCCCATGTATTAGCTCCTCCATAGCCTGAGAAGCGTTGCAGCCCCTCACACATTCAGGGTAGATTTCCAATTAAGAAGAGTAGGCAATTGCCTAGAGTTCCAGATATTGAGGAGTGCCTCAGCTGTGCTGGTCACACTCATATTCCAAATTATGGGTGTGGCCAAAGCAATAACAATGTTCCTTCACCAGTTTTATACCCCTTTACAGTATATTATTTAACTTCTTGGATGCTAGAAAGATCTCCAATGCATTTCAGATCTCTCTAGCAGCCAAGAGGTTAAATCCTTTTTTGTCCATGTTTGTTATAGGCCAAGGATATTTACTGAAACAGGAAACAGTGGATGGGACTGGAGGCGGAGTCATATGAAGAGTGAGGGTGTGGTCATGGGCAGAGCTATGGGAGAGTAGACTGCCTTGCCTAGGGGCACTTGGGACATAAATGCAGCCCTGAACACATTGACTGGATTATTCTTTTAACCCTTTCAGTGCCAGAGGGATATGCAACGCATTGCTCTACAATGCGCTGCTTATCCCCTCTGCCACTGACAGGCTTAATAATAACTAAAACAAGACTCTCCAGAGGGCATACTACATGCACGCTTGCCCAAGAATCTGGCAAGATTATACAATAAAGGAAAATATTAAAATATGTTAAATCCTTAGACCCACTTTAGGCTTCATAATATCTAACAGAATAATCCTGTTCTTAAGAAGAATTAAATGCATGTAACACATTCTATATATTCTGTCACTTATTACACTGAAAATTAATCTTTAAACAGGAACTATGAAATAAGTGGCACTTACTGTTTAACAAATGAAATGACCAAGGTAGGTGTCTTCATACAGCAGTCAGCTTTATACACAGATTTGCTTTTTGCACTGTATATGCAGTTTCCTGCATACACTGATCTTTATTGAAGTCTGCCTCTAGATCACACCTCTGCACAAGGAACAATGGGCTTCAATAGACCTGACTGGCACCAGACTCACTTGTCCTTTTCAGATTGTAAACTGAAATAACTAACGGTGGACTACAAGAGATATAAAAAAAAAGCTATAATTGACTGCTGTATGAAGGACACCTGCCTGGGTAACCTTTTCTGTTAACCCTTTGAGTGCCAGAGGGGTACACAACGCATTGCTCTGCAATGTGTTGTGTACCCTCTGGCACTCAAAGGGTTAAACAAATAAGGCGACTTTTATCTTAGGGTAAAATTCCCCTTTATTCACCTACACTTCATATCCATTTGTTTTAGCTCAGAGAAAGCAGTACAAATACAGTGAGCTACTTCATTAACAAGACGTATTGTAGGGTGTGTGTGTGTGTGTGTGTGTGTGGCGGGGGAGGCATGAATTGGACAATCATAGTGACAAGAGCAGCTTAGAACCTGACCTGATTCCTACTCCCAACTCATGCAAATCCAGATTCAGACAGAGGAGCGCAAGGGCAGCCTCATGCAGTTTGATAGCTGCAGAGAGCACTAACCTGACAGCAGCAAGAGAGGAGAAAGAAAAATGTGTTTCTACAAGTTCTTAACCCTCAGTGGGAAGAATATTGCATGGCTAATCTGTTCTAGAGATAACCAAAGCTGTCATTTTACATTGTAAGGATGAAGCTTTTTTGTCTATTCCATAATTAATCATTTGAGTGCCAGAGCAGTAACCAACGCATTGTGTTGCAATGCATTGCATACCTCTCTGGCACTGAAATGATTTAATATAGGTGTTCAATTATTTTATTCTAGTTACATAACATATTTTTTGTTGAAATCAATCAAGGAGAAGATGTCATACCCATTGGACCATAAATATTACTCCAACATCCGTGGGGGAATCACTAACTGCCTGTGATAAAACAAGTTCTAATTCTTATCCAGAAATTTATAAAAGCTATAACAGTTCAAATCTTCAGGAAGTGAGCAAAAGCATCATTACTTCCTGAAAGATCAAACTGTCAGGAATGACTCAGCAGTTCCTATTACATTCTTTGGAGAACTGGTTGCCAGTGACTCCCCTCTCCCACAGAATGCAATAGAATAACTAACTTAAATCTGAACTCTAGAGGGCACTGTTAATGTAAAAATGTAATAGTTTTACCTGTATTAACAGTAGGGGTAACCTTATTTTTCACTCAGCAGCAAAAGCCTTACATTGAAAAGTGTTCTACTCCTTTAAGTGAGGCTTTTAAGTCCTTGAATTCTAGAGGTCTCTTCAATGCAATGTGAAGCACTGCGTTGAGACTTATCTAACATTCAGCTGGATAAGAGCCCAATTTAATTCAGTGTGAATTAGAGGAATTTGTATATGACCTCTATGGGGTAGTTTGTTTACTCCAGAACTGAACCTCTTTTTTATTGGGCATAAGGTATAGCATAATATTATTAAAGAAAATGAACCCTTATGAGACACAACCTTTATTTAATCGCCTTCGATCCTAGGGAAGTCTCCAAAACACAGGAGGGTAAAATGCATCCACCTTGGTGTTAGTGTCTAATGCTAGTGGCTGCTCTTCAGGTTATGGATTACAGAAGTTTTTTTTCAACTCAAGTCCTCCGGGCTAACAAACAGCACAGGTTGTCAAGATATCCCTGTTTGTTAGCATGTGAGCAATCAGTGGTCCAGTCATTACGATTTCTCCATGTGCTTGTAATCAAATATTTCCTTAGAACCTGACCTATTGGAGAGCTGAGAATCACTACTCTACAGTATATGATCGATGTAGTTCATTCTGTAATTCATTTATTCTGCCAGCACTGGAAATTCATTCCACAAGCCCCCGCATACTAACCCCATAGCAGTGCAGGGAAATGGCATATATTAAAACCATTTCCTCTATGCCCTTAGTACATTGGCCTAAGCAAAGAGTAGGGGAAATAACTGCCCCAAAACACCCTAAATTGCACCACTGTTCTCCAGACGGCTCAAGCTGTGTTAAGGGGCTTTTTTGAGTCTATGTACTTTAGTACAGTACAGGCAGGCATGGGGATTCAAAATTGATTCATGTGATTGATTTAGCACATAACTGGTTTTGTACACTGGTCCCAAGGTTCTGGAAACCTCTCTAGCACCTGAGAGGATCATAAACTCTAGTGGTGTTAATGGGAGAACTAGGAGCCTATGTAACTAGGTACATTGATGTTAGGCAGGTGTAGGGACTCAAAACTGATTCTTTTGCTTGATTCAGGGCAGAATTGGTTTTGTACATTCACCCAAAGGTGATAGAGATCTCTCTAGCATTCAAGAGGATCATAAGCTTCAAAATCAGTTAGAGGGGTATGAATAGAAATATATGAGTCACCCAAGAAGAATATGTTAAGAGTATGTTAAGTATGTAAATTCCCCACTAATACCAGATCTCCATACCTGGGAACTCTCCTGATTTGCCCCGGAGACTCCAGTTCTGACAGAGCTTTACCGGGTCTCCGGGGGAAAGGCTGATTCCTCCGGATGTGGGGAGTTTCTACTGAAACTCTGCCACGTCTGCTATTTCTCTTGTTGTTCCTCCGTCCCCAGCCTTCTGTGTGACACCTTTAAGCCATGCCCCCCCCCACTCACGTCAAGCCCTGCCCCTTTTTGGCACGATTAGTGTAATTTTTGTCACCCCCTGCTGAACAGAGGACTCCCCTCTGGGTAGCCCTCAACTGGAAGTTCCCAGGTATGCAGATCTCCTGAATCCTTCACTGGGATAACATGTCTGGCTGAGAGACAGAGAAACCTCCAAGACTAAGGACTATATGTACATAGAAGAAGAGATGTATTTCTTGGGCAAACTCAGTTGAACAACAGGGACAAAAAAGTCGATTTAAACACTGGACATATCTTTAACAGATACTGAGTAATATGTTGGATACATGTCTAACATTTAAGGAGTAAAAAGCCCCATCTAGATCAATGTGATTTTTTTTTTCTTTTTTGTTGTTTTTTTTTGTGCTTATTTCATCTCCATGGTGTAATATGTTTCCCCAAGAATTGTTTCACTTGTTTTGTGCATATAGCCCTGGGTATATAAACTAATTGATACATAGGAGGAAGAAAATGCTGGTTGTATCTTGTGTAAAAATAATCCTGTCCATCAACATGTTTCAAAAAAGTCAAAAGAAAAGCTACAGGTGTTTCCTTAACAGCTAGTGATTCTGGGAAAGGATCTGAAACTTAGCAAGCATGTTGCATTACATTTACCTGCTAATGTATAATTCATATCCTGTGTAATATGGTGCTACAGATGTAATATAATTTGTATTAAATGGATATACTACAAACAGTAAACAAGTATCTAAGTTACTGCAAATGAGTTGAGTCAGGTAACAATTCCTTACAAAGGATTACATAACCTCTTAACTAAAAAAAATACTAGAACCACTCCTGATATTGAGTGTTAAAAGGTTATTCAACAGAATAAGGGGACTGTGCTAGAGATTACTTGTACATATAAAGAAAATAGAGATAGAAAGAGATATCTTAAACAGCACCAGTCCCTCTATATATTCAGCAAAGTGAGTGATGGTGTGAGGTAATAAGAGGGGGAAAAAACAGTTAAAATAAAATTATTAAAATGTAACTTTTATTACTACCCTTCTAAAATAAGCGAATTAAAATCAATGGCTACCCCAGTATCTTATAACTAAATTTATTATAAGACACGATCTTCCTATCATTAGACTAATAATGTGGTTCTCTTAGTACTCAACGTGTATAAATAACTCTGTCCCCTCCCTGCCTGCACTGTGACTGTTAACTATCAGTCAAAAAGTTTTGTTTTTTAACTCTCCATTCTCTCTTCATCCCCAAACTCCCACACCCCAGCTGTTCAAAGAACAATTGGCTACAACCAATACTCCTTAAATTATGCAACTCGAGCTCCCTCTTTTTGCCTGTCTACCTATACTAGCTAGAGTCAATATTATAGCATCTCTCTCATTCTCTCTCTCTGATTCACAATCACAGACTGACAAAAAGCAGTAAACTTCCTTTTTTATACTGGCAATTTAGCACTATGGAAAAACATGAGGGAATCTCTTCACATACGTGGAAATTACATTATTTCCATTCTTTCTCTGCAATGAAAAACTGGAAAAAAGAAGAAAAACTGCAGGTGGGACGTATGTTTTTTCATATTTCACTTTTGTGGCGTACACCTTTGCCATTCTAACTACTAGGCTCCTCTTATCTGAAAAACAAAGGCAATACAGAATTTGGAGCCATTTTCTTTGGGATATTTTCCTGCTTGTCTACTGTTTATATTTTTCATCTGCAAGAGTGACAATATAGGCCAAATGCAAGGAAGGAGCAAAAAGTTTCACCTCAGAAAAGTGTTTTTTTCTGCTCTTTATGCCTTTTGCAATGCATTAAAATCATACAATTTCTCCCAACAATTCATGCTGCGCTAACTCACCAGTATAAAAGCAGTCAGAGTATTGAAGTTTATTGCTTTATATGAATAAGTAAAGGTTATGTTTTAACTTGTATTTAATCATATATACAACTGACATAGACTAGACTCCTTTAAGCACTGAATGACTTTATGGCAAAACAAAGACCAGTAATCAGAGATTAAACCAGCCTTATTACGTATGAGCAACTGTTTTTGTTGATTATATTTATAAAATTGTCTCATAAATCTGCCGCGCATTTACCAGACTAAAACTAATAATGCATCTCATAATTAGCTAGAATAGAGGTAAAAAGGTAAAGTGAAGGAGCTGAAGTTGCTTGATTTAAGGAGCATTGGTGGTAGCCATTTGTTCTCTGAGCAGACGGAATGTGGCTGGAAGGAGGAAAGTTAGGAGAGAGCTAAAATAAACATATTCATTTTTGACTGATAAGTGAGGGTGGCAGTAAGACAGGAAGGTGGCATTACAAGGTAGTAGTGCTGTATGTAAAAAATAAGTAGCCTGTCAGAGTAACGAACCCCTCAGTCTATTAAATTACCAGTATGGAGATCCTTCACTCAGTCTAAAAGATAAACATGTTGCTATCTGCTGTCTCTGTAAAATATGAAGACAGGGGAAGCAGGATCACATCTAGGGACATACTCATTGAGAGTTCATCTGAAGCACAAGAGTAGGTCTAAATGTGAGACATATCTGCGGCACGTTAGATGTGGGAACGTTATGATCAGTAGCAGTATTCCTAAAAGTGCATAGGCCAAGTAATACCATAGATGTCTCCAGGAATGGGACATAATTGTTCTCATTTTTTCAATCACAATGACACCCATGTCTCCTTCTGCTGTTGTACAAATGCAAAGCATGAAGTAGAGTGACTTGACAGGAGTAATAGTGCAAGGTAAGCCTTGAAATACTTTTCAGGCCTATGGCTTGCCAGTCTGAACCTTGAGGATGCTTAAGGAAACTTTTGATATTACTGCTAGACCATTTCCGGACTATAGCACAAGACAAGGCAGATGATGATGTTGTTGTCAGTCTGGGCTGGTAGAGGGTTACCTAAACAGACAGATGTGTTGCTATCCTTGGGAACTGATAAGTAGTTCAGTGGCAGTACCTCCTTGTTTTCTTGGGGATAGTTTCACATTGTCAGCATAATGTCTAGGACAGTGGTTCTCAACTCCTGTCCTCAGGACCCACTAACAGGCCAGGATTTCATGATTTCCTTGTTAGAGCACAGGTGTTACAGTTGGCAAGCAGAACCAGGAGTCAGACGGTATAGTTCATATAACCTTATTATGAGAATAATACAGTAATGCAAAATAATATATACACACAGTGGATGATCGAAAAGGCGAGTACTGTATCAGGAATAGCAGTCTCCCAATATCACCACCACACTGTCCAAGACTAGGCCTCAGCCTGCTGGAGTCTCACGGTACAGCAACGCACAAGAATGATACTGACTCAGCCTGCAGTCAGTATCTGGGAGTCTGATAGCCCCAGGTCAATACTAGGAAGGATGTCTGAATAACGGAACCAACCCTAGAAGCGAACAGACAGGGCCTTCTAGTAAGCACCAGGTAGGATAGTCAGATGAGCCAAAGTCATACACGGAGCGGGTAGTCAGCCAGAGCCACGGGTTTGCACCAGATAGGATATCCACTGAAGTGATGGAATGCTGGATGCGCAGTGGACAGAGCCCCAGGTCAACACCAGAGTGGGTAGTCAGACAAGCCTAGGTCATACACAGAGCAGGTAGTCAGCCAGAGCCACGGGTTTGCACCAGATAGGATATCCACTGAAGAGATGGAATGCTGGATGCGCAGTGGACAGAGCCCCAGGTCAACACCAGAGTGGGTAGTCAGACAAGCCTAGGTCATACACAGAGCGTATAGTCAGCCAGAGCCACGGGTTTGCACCAGATAGGATATCCACTGAAGCGATGGAATGCTGGATGCACAGTGGACAGAGCCCCAGGTCAACACCAGAGTGGGTAGTCAGACAAGCCTAGGTCATACACAGAGCGGGTAGTCTGCCAGAGCCACGGGTTTGCACCAGATAGGATATCCACTGAAGAGATGGAATGCTGGATGTGCAGTGGACAGAGCCCCAGGTCAACACCAGAGTGGGTAGTCAGACAAGCCTAGGTCATACACAGAGCGGGTAGTCAGCCAGAGCCACTGGTTTGCACCAGAAAGGATTTCTGAGCCAAATCAGAACACACAAGGAGAATAGTCAGACAGAGCCACGGGTCAACACCAGAATGGATGGACAGACAAGCTGAATCATACACAGGAATCAGGAATACTAGGTAATGAACTGCTCAGAATACCAACGTAAGGGTAACTGATACACAGGCCCATAGAGGTTTATAAAGGTGAAGGAGAAGGCGGGACCAATTAGGTCCCCCAGGCTGGGCCTATAACAGGCATCCAGGCAAGTGCCTGATTCAATGCTGCCAGTAACCAGGAACCAGACTAGGCCGCAGGCAGGGGAATGCTGCTAGTGATGCAGGAGCGTCTGTCCAGAACCCTACTCCTGGCTGAACAGTGCAGGCAGAGGTAAGGCACTATGACAACAGGTGAGTAGTTGTTGACAACTGCACAGGGTCTGCCCACAAGGAACAATATTCATACAACCATAATTTCAGGGGAGGTGGAGGTTGAAGGATTATGGTTGTCACTGAACATGAACACATTCTTCCCGAAGGCACCTGAAATGGTGGTGGCACTGGTGGATTGGAGTGCTGCTACTGCCTCAGCACTAGGAGTAGCAGTAGGATCCACCATTACCTGTCCCATATCAAAGGAAGGGATACCCATTCCCATCTGTAGTTCTCTCTGCTACTCTTTATTTGTTTCAGGTAAAAAAATCCTCAAATTTCCATCTCATGATTGTCATCATTATCATTATTAATTACAGTGAATTCAAAATGTCTGTTCTTTCCTTGGTGGTTGTATCATAAGTGTTGAACCTGGTGTATATCTTTCACTGCCAATCACAGCATTCCTGTCAGTGACACTGAACCTCGGGTGCTTGTATAAAAGTCCTTGCAGAGTCCACGTCCATAAAGTGGAACCAGGAACTGGGCTGGTTCAGATCAAATATCTTTTCTGGGTCTTTTATTATATTTTATTTTTTCTTTAGGACCATTTCTCTTGGCTGAATAGACAGGATAGGAGAGCACTGACTGGAAATGCTGGAACTGTATTAAGGAAACATTTTAACAATTAGAGTGCCAGAGTGGTTCACAAAGCATGGCTTTGTAAATCCCTCTGGCACTCAAAGGGTTAATTATTTTTATTTCCATCATAAGGTTATGAGACTCAGACAATGAGTAATTTTATATATTGTAACTCACTTCACCTTGAAGAAGATTCAGAAAGAAGGTGATGATAAATATAATGTATTTTATTATGCAGAAAAGTGTTGTGTATATTTTTATTTTTGGGGAAAAAAAGGCTATAGTACTGCATGCCATTTTGAACTACAACCCAAAACAGCCCTAGTATACACCTAAAGAAAACAAGTACTGGCCAAAAAGAACATTAAATACCTTTTTCACATGAAGTACAGTGCAATGATTAAGGTTTAATCATGCTGAGAGTACACTCATGTTTTAATAACTGTTTCTCTTCTATATGAAACCATGCTTTCAACAAAAAGTACCCCCAAAATAGTAATAGGTAAAAGCTAAATAGTTTGATGTCTCAAACACCGTGGTTAAAGATATTATAAACATTCAAATCAACGTGACTTAAGAAATAAAAACAACAAAATAAGTGCAATACCTGCTCAGGTTTGATAGGCTCGGTGGTTGTAAAGATGTCAGTGTAATGTTGCCTCTCGAAGACTCGATCCAAAACTTCCAGTTGCTGCTGAGTGAAGAGGTCTCCACGCATTTGTTTCCTAAGGAAATCTCTTCCTGGAAGCGAATGGCCATTTGGTATTGGAGATTCTTGAATTCCTTCAATCAGAGAACAGTTCATGTTAGTATAACTAGAAAGTATGTTATGCGACCAAAACTAATACTAAAATGCTGTTGATTTCTGATGACAAAGGGACCTTTCACATGGGCTTCCTCTTTATGCTGTTCATTTATTTCTTTTACATTTTGAAATGACAGGAATAGTCTTTAAAGTTCTATGCACTGAGACTGATGTACGAAGAATAATTCATTCTGGAGCCAACCAACTGCACTACAGGAGAAAAGTTCCCAAGATTGCCATTGTTTAATTAGGGCTTTTACAACCTGAATGCTGAAGAGGTTGCCTAGTGTAATGCAATGCAATGAAGGACCTTTTAGCAAATATGCAATAGCTTCATTGGAGCTATACAAAACATGGGAATACACAAACTATATAACATACATATACAAAGTGAAACAAATGGAGAGAGGGCCTTATTCATGACAGCATATAATCTAGAGGTGTATTAATGGGAATTTAAATGTCTCCTGGATTGTATTGTATCAGTTTCCCTCAAAGCTGACCTAATACGTCTTAGTACATAAGCTTCCCTGGAAGGAGTATAAAATATTATTCTGTTTTCAAATAAAAAGAACACCAATAAGAAGTAAAGCCATCTATATGTTGATGCCCACATTTTATTCGTTTGTATGAGGCACACTGAGCTATATCCAATGTATTCAAATAACACAGGTCTGTGTCTGTGAGTATAAAAACCAGGAACAGCCTCTCTCTGGATTCCAGCTAAAAGCTGGCTATGGATGGCAATTGTACCTCAGTAAGAGCTGAAGATTGCAGGTCGCCCAACACTTGTATAACACATGTAGCCATAAGTACACAGAAAAAGAGCAGCAATTCTTGAGCAAGTCAACTACAACATGGGGAGTAAATAAAAAGTGCCATTGATTTAAATGGGACTTTTAACCCCTTGCTTGCTAGAGAAGCTTACAGGCCATTGAGAAGCAATGAGCTGGAGACCTCCATAGCAGTCTGTGGTTTAATGCTTTGAGTGCCAGAGAGGTATCCAAATCATTTCGTTGCAATGAGTTGGATAGCTCTCTGGCACTCAAAGGGTTAAAGACTACAAATCAACAACAATTTTGGAACTGCTTCTATCTTGCAGTTAGCCGTCCCCATGATATTTCCATTTCTACTTTTTGTAGCCTCTGGTCTATTTTTCTCATGAAGTCCCAAATAATGACTCTGTTTTCTGTCAGATGATGTCCTTATCCTTTTCACTAACATGGGGCTGGATTCCATGCTAAAAGTCATAACTGGTTTTATATGTCAGATTTTTATTGAAGTCTGTGTGGGATCTGAAGATAAAATCAGTGATAATGGTATCAACCTGTAATGAAACTCAGCCCATGGCTTGCCTGTAACACCTTCTCCCACATCTCCCAACATTTCAAATGACCAAAGAGGGACACTTTTGCTTTAGGTGGTGTTGTTCGGGGGAGTGTGCCTGGTGCGAGACACATTACTGAGAATTTTTAGTTTACTTCATAACCTATTGTTTGTGTAAATGAATAAATTATTTAGTGCAAGAACAAATATTTTATTTACATATATTCATTTATAAACACAAATACTGATGTTTAAACACACATTAGCATGCGTTTTATTGCTGTGGAGCAATGTGATACACTTATATACACACAGCCTGATCTCTTAACCCCTTAAGGACCGGCCGCGCACGTACATGATGGATACTTAAGGACCAAGGAGCATTTTTTTTTTTTTAGTTTCCACAGCCATGGGGGGAACCCTGAATTTAATGACGGTCATAGCACTTCATGGGTCATCAACTCAAAACAACCCATGACGTACTATGACCATCAAGGGTCGTTAAGGGGTTAAACAAAAGGAACATCAGGACGGGAAACAGTGGAATTTGGGACTTAAAGAGGGACTGTCTCTCCTAAAGAGGGACATTTGGGAGGTATGTTCTCCAGATGCTTTAAATCAGTGGTAGCCAATTGTTAGACCTCCAGCTGTTTGTGAATAAAACTCCTATGATGGAATTGTAGTCCCAGTGTCTGGAAGGCCACCAATTGAGGACTCCTGCTTGATATGGTTATGCAGTAGTTGATACTTGAGGAGAAAATAAAATAACTAGATTGTGTAAAAAAAAAAAAAAAACATTTCAAGAAAATGTCAAGGTAATAAAAGAATATATTTTTTACAAACTTTCACTTCCTAGTATCATTTTTACAATAACTCCAAACCAGCTGCAAAACTACAGGATATAGTGACATTACAGATGAAATTACCGTGGCCTGTTCTCAAAGGGGATTTCCACCTATGTGCATAAATACATTTATTTGAGGTAATTTTTATAAAATAGTGTTACCCACTTTTATCTTAACCCTTTGAGTGCCAGAGGGGTACGGAACGCATTGATATGCAATGCGTTCCGTACCCCTCTGGCACTCAAAGGGTTAAAAGGCCAGTACAGAGTTAGAATATCCATACCAATATCCATATTAATGGATTAATATTATTACAAGCTATTTACATATATTAATTTATAAACACACTAGTTGAACAGCCCGTTACACGGGCCACAGTGCCTCTGGCAGCCGGTCGCGGGGCAGTCACGCGCAGTAGAGACTGCCTGCGCCACTGCTGATACAGAGCTGGACGCTCCTTCGGAGCGCCCAGCTCTGTATCAGCCGCGGCGCATGCAGTCTGTACTGCGCATGACTGCCGCACGCACAGCAGTGTCTACTGCGCATGTCGGGCGTTACACACAACTTAGCGAATTATTATATAGGATATACTGAAGTTTAAACAAACATTACTGTGAGTGTTCTGCTGTGGAGCAATGTGATACACATATATATACACACACACTTCTGGTTGAGACCAAATGTCCAGCTATCTGTGGAATTAGAAATGATCCCCCATGTATTGTCTCTGCCTAGATTCATTGACAGCACAATTTATGGTAATATTGGCCACTACATAAAAACCGATTTCTCAAAAACTATTTATGTTACAAACAAATGGTTAGAACATCATGTAGACAGATTACAATGTAATTTAAGGGCATGAGCATATCAATTTTTTCTAATAAAATATATACAAACTATTTATTACCACAGAAATTATCCTTGTAACATCAGCGGTTCAGGCATAAAAATAACAATTGAAATTTCTCTGTCAATTAGAGGATCTGAGGTGCAGGTCCTCCTTTGACATCTGACAATGACCAGAAGTCTGGTTTGACACTTATCACTGAGGTGTACACTGTACCTAAGTGATCAGATTCCAGCATATTATTCTACACCTTTGAAGTGTCAGTGTCAGTAAGCCCCTCTGTGTTGAAGACAGGCTGCATATTTGCCATGGAGTCCCAGTATTGCTGGGGAAAATAATTTTGAATGAGCTGCACCTATGAAATAACATACTTAATGTCAAATGTTTCTTAACATATTACATTATGCATTGATACTAACAAAATACATGCGGGTGGCCATTAAGGACCACGGAGCTTTTTTTCTGTGATTTGAATTCTGGGATAGCAGCACAGGATGCAGCTGTATTGCCATCCCAGATTTCTATGGTGCGTCAAGGGTCCTTAAGAGGTTAAAGTGAACTTTTTATATAATTTAGTTCTTCTTAAAATTTTAATAAGACTTGAGGGGATGCAATGAATTGCACATCCCTCTGGCACTCAAAGTGTTAAACACATCATTAGAACATAAAGAAATAGCTCAGGGCCTTATTCATCAACCTGAAGTAGTGTCACTCAGGTGCAAACCAGCTATGTAAGTTAAATTCTTCAACAATTTAAATGGGGCTTTTATAGCCTTGAATACTAGTGAGGTCTCCAATGCATGGCTTCACAAAAGTTTTGAGACCTACCTAGCATTTAAAGAGTTAAAATCCCCATTTAAACCAATATAATTTAGCAATTTCTAATTTAGCCTCAAGTGGGTAAAAAAATTTCTTCCCAACTCCAAGTATTTCCCTGGATCAACAGCCTATCTGCTTTGAAGCCATCCGTCATAATTTTCAATATTGTTCTGTGCTAGATAGGCTTCCATTGCTTTTTTGAAAACAGTTGCATTATCTGCAAGTACAACATGCCGAGGCAAAGAATTCCATAGCTTAACTGCCCTTACTTTAAAGAATCCCTGCCTTTGTTTTAGTAATAAGGTCAAACTGATATTTGTGAGAATGTGAGGCAATGAGTCTAAATATTGTTAACTCCTTGGATCCTAGAGAAGTCCCCGTCTCAATAGTTTAAGAACACTCTAGCATCTACTGGGTTGATTTATATAGTATTCAAACAAGTACAATGTTTGCTAAGAAAAGTATATTGTTACATTACAGTTTCTTGTATATACCATTATTCAGCAAGTTAAATAGGAGCAATTGGGGAGCAAACCAACTGCACCGAATGAAAATTCCCATTGATTTATTATGAGAGCAGACCTAGTGAAAAAGCCAGTGCACTGTGTAATCCCAAAATAGCTCCTATCAGCCATTTGGAGGCTTGACTACAGGGCCACCATCAGAAGAGAACAAGCAGCACCGTATTTGGGGCCTGGCTAAACAGTGGGGCCCTTCTCCCCCATCAGACACAGAGGCCCCTAGAGACCCAAATATGTGGGGGGGAGGGTGGTGTCTGTTAAAAGGGGCTACCAGATGGCCAGACTGGCCCATTGGGATTCTGGAGGATCTTCTGGTGGGTCCCTTTTTAAAGTGGAACTACCACCGCACAACATCTTTAGCTTAATTAAGTCCCCATCTGGCAACTAGCTGCTTAGTAGCGCTAGTCATCAGAATCAATACCTTGTTTAATAGATTTATCAATTCTTCCGGGGCTGACAGGAAAGACGGATAGCAGACATCTTGCCATAGTGACGTCCCTGCGCCTGTACTGTCAGTCCCAACCAGGTCTAGGAGGCGTTGCTAGGAGCCGGCCGGCTCCAAAAGGGACTGAAAGCGCAGGCGCGCGGACGTCACTATGGCAATATATCCTCACTCCGTGCTACATAAATCTATTAAATAAGGTAATAATTCTGGCGACTAGCGCTACTAAGCAGCTAGTCGCCAGATAGGGACTTAAGCTAAATATGTTGTGCAGTGGTAGTTCCGCTTTAAATATATTATGTAGGTAGAGTAGCAGAGAACTGAATGACGCTGCTGCCGCAATGTCCTGTTTCATTTTATACTGCATGAGGAAACAGTTTTTATATATATTTCTGGGGTATAATGTAAAAATGTGTGAGGTAGGGGAGGCCTGGCTTTATGTGTGTACTGGGTCCCAAGATTTCTGATGGTAGCCCTGCTTGGCTATAACGCAACACAGAAGTCTGTGACTCCCAGGCAAAATCTCCTAGGTTGTGTGTATTCCACATAAACCAGGTTGTGAATCCCAACACAAGAGTATCTATGGGGAACTGCACTGTACAAGGCAGGAATCTGCCCTATGCAATGCAGCATTGATGCCAAAGCATTGAAGACCTTTCTAGTATTCATGGGTTAAAAATCCCATTTAAACCAATTGGAATATACATCATTTTCATTTCAAATCTATGGTGCAGTTTATTTGCTACATAATTTCACATGATTGATAAATAAGGCCCAATGTGCTTGGAAATTAAGCATCATAGACTAACAGAGGAATTAAGCATCTCTTCTTAAAGGGATAGTAATACTTCGTTTTAACTTTATTTTATTTTGTAGGCATTAAAAAAACATGAACAATGATATAAGTCTTATCTCTCAAACCTTTATGGCTTAAGAGATATTCACTTACAAAGTGTCCCACCCCTGTTCAACCAGATCAGAAGGGAGGTGCCCAGGTAGACTGCAGAGAGGGACAATCTTCAATTAAGATAAGGGAAAAAGCTGAAAAACTTGTCAAGGGGGGAAGGGCTTTCATTGTTTTCATACAAAGAAGATTGTCCTCTTCTGTTATCTGTCCTGTCATACAACCACATTCACATCTGAGAAGAGATGGCTTACACTAGGTAAAAGGGGCGGGAGAGGGAAACTTTGATTGTGAATATCTCATAAACCATAAAGGTTTGAGAGATAAGACTTATATCATTCTTCATGTTTTTTTAATGCCTACAAAATAGAATAAAGTTAAAATGAAGTATTACTATCCCTTTAACTGAAGAGTTTTTTCAGCATTCTATAATTGTAAAACTTCCTGGCAGAGATGAATACATATGCATTCATCAGAAATGAAAAGGCTATTGACACATTGCTAAATCTTATATTTTCATAAACAGTAATAAAATGCAAATGTATTAATTAATGTACTGTTGTTTCTATTCTTTAAACTGCACCGGAATGAAGAAATTAGTATACCTATTTGAATATGTTGTTCTTAATTAGTTTGAAAGAAGGAATTCCCTAGGTATGAAGCATGAAGCAGTCCAGTATATTTATTTATATGGTGTGTTATAGTCTCAGCAGTTGAATGTATTTACTGATCTCCGTTTGAAGTCTACATTTAGCACACAGCTATTCACAAAAAAATATCAACTGAATAATAGAATCCAAAGAAAAATCCAGCACCCACATTTAGCAGAACAATGTAATAAGATGATCAGACTGTGAAATTGAATTCTCTAGCTACAGACTACAACAAAATGTTTATAGATAGACCTGGCCACTAAATGATGAATGCATACCTTGGTAAGTACTGTTGTTAAATACTTACTACTACAGATATAGAGCAGTTTCGTATATATTCTATATTCCTATTCAGAGTCTTATTCCTTTAAGACTCACATTACAAGCCTTCTTGTAATTTAATTTCTATAAAGCAAACCTGAATTCTAAGCCAATTATTTTGATGGTTTTTAAAGGCCCTTTACAGGGCACAAACTAGACATAGGACTAAATCAGTATTTAGCACACTGTTAACTCACTACAACATACATATGAACATTAAATCATCCTAAGGACACATCACATGTTGAGAGAATCTAATACCAATAGTGTCCAACTATATTACTTTGAGCCTCAGATAATTGCCTTACTTCACCGGAATGTTCTGGCTAATTAAGATGGATGCTACCTATGTCATTTTAAACCTTATAAAAGAAATGAATTATTGCTAAGAACAAAAAGGATATTATGGAATCAGGTTCGATTTAATATGAGTAATTTGCTTTAACTGTGTCCTGAGATATTGTACCAGCCAAGTTCCATCATGGTCATAATGATAAGGAAGTTTGTGTACATTTAGACTGAAATTAAATGACCTGGCTTACAGTATATTGACTTTTGCACAATTAATATATATATATATATATATATATATAATATATATTTATATATATATTTTTTTTTTATTTAGAAAATGTTTTACCAGGAAGAACACATTGAGATTTCTCTCGTTTTCAAGTATGTTCTGGATATATATATATCCTATATAATAATTCGCTAAAACGTGTGTAATGACAAAGTCATGCGTAGTAGAGACTGCTGAGTGGCTGCAGTCATGCGCAGTAGAGACTGCCCGCTCCGTGTGTAAAGACAAAGTCATGTGTAGTAGAGACTGCTGAGTGTGCTGCAGTCATGCGCAGTAGAGACTGCCCGCTCCGTGTGTAAAGACAAAGTCATGCGTAGTAGAGACTGCTGAGCGTGCTGCAGTCATGAGCAGTAGAGACTGTCCACTCCGTGTGTAACGACAAAGTCATGCGTAGTAGAGACTGCTGCGCGTGCTGCAGTCATGCGCAGTAGAGACTGTCCGCTCTGTATCAGCCGCGGTGCAGGCAGTCTTTACTGCGTATAACTGCCCCGCGACCGACTGGCAGTGGCATTGTGACCCGTGTAACGGGCTCTTCAACTAATATATATATATATATATATATATATATATATATATATATATATATATATATACTACATATTCTGTATTTGCACATGTACATATGTAGGCTCTGCATCCCCTTCAATTTTAATGGAACACAACATCCATCTTTTAAAGTAATACTGGAGTTAAATACTGTTAAAACTATGTGGGTAAAATTAATTCTAAGAGAACTATTAAATGGCATAAAACTTTCATTAAAGCCTACATTAAATTTCTGCTGAAATAAAAAACAAGGTGGAAAATTCAGAGCTAAGGTACAGAGGCACAAACATTAACTCCACAAACCAACAATGCTTTGTTAATGACATCACACATGAAATCCCAGTTGATATCAGCAATTACATACAGTAAATAAATACAAAGATAACTTTAGAAATTAGATGCTATCAGTAAGGCAAAGGAGGATGGCAGCATTCATGTTTGTGGAATTTTAAACCAAAATTTCCTTCCTATTTTTCTGTTTGTATGAGTGAGAAATTAATGATGGCTTGAACAAAACGTTTTTTGCCTTTTAAATACCATAATTGTTTGTTTATAGTAAATTTACCATATATAATGTTTTTGTGAGAACCTTAAACTTGGGATTTCACACTGGGTTTTTCGTTTGTTTCTTCACATTGATCAACATCAGAAATGCCTACTTTGTTTGTTCTATATAAATAACTCGATTACCATTCAAAAACATCAAAACTGATAAAATACACGAGGGCTATGGAAATGATTAAAGCCTTGTGTGTTTAATCGATGATTTTCCCATAATGGAGAAACTACATTAGAGGAGATACATCATTATAACACAGTGACCTGTTGTGTGTTTTAATCAGAGGACAGATTGTGACTAATCAAAGACATAAGTGCCTATCCAACATCATAAAATCCAACTTTGTTTGATCGATGGATGTAGTATAACTGTGAAGCTGACATATAAGGAGACCCACTGATCAAACAAAAGAAACCCTTGTGCTTATACATTGGTCAATATATGAATCAGAGCGGAGAATCACTGATCAAACATAAGATTCTATATTCATCTATCAAACACAGGAAACACTTATGCTTATATACATTTGCCAATTCTGGTTTGTGTAGTTAATAGAATTCCACTTACCATTTTAACTGACAGCTCCCAGCTGCATCTGCTCATGAATAAAGAGCAGTTCTCTGTGTAACAAACTGTTGATTTTCAGAACAGGACATTTATACTTTCAAAGAATTGATTAATGCCCTATACCACATAAGTGTTATCTATGCAGAGAATTTGGGATCAATTAATTTAGCAGAGCTGCAGTTCTCACAGTAAAAATGCTAAATCTTTCACAAGTGAAAGTAGTTTAACACCTCTTTCAATAATGAAACGACTAAATATAAAATACATTTATAGGAATTGACAATATGACCTAGAATCACCAAAAATTGCAGCAAATCACTGAAAAAAATCTAATTTGACACTGAGGTTCAATTCACACTTAAAGAAGTAGTGAAAGTTATTTTATGAAAAACTATGGGGGAGATTCACAATGGGGGAGATTCACTAAACGGTGATAAAGAGGAGATACAGTGGAGATAACTTCTCCAGTGATATCACTTCTCCAGTTCCTATGTTATTCTGTGGAGCGTATGCACTAAGATTTCTTCAGCTTTGGAGATCTTAGTGAATAGGTTCCAAAGAATAACATAGGAACTGGAGAAGTGATAAACTGGAGAAGTCATCACCACTTTATCACCGCTTAGTGAATCTCCCCTCATATGTTATACCGTGTGAACAGGTGAATCTCCCCTAAGTGGTTATAAAGAGATGATAAAGTGGAGATGACTTCTCCAGTTTATCACATCTCCAATTCCTATGTTATTCTATGGAGCCTATTCACTAAGATTATTTCAGATTTGCAGCTCTTAGTGAATAGGCTCTACAGAATAACATAGGGGGAGAGATACACTTCACAATTCGTTGTGCACACCTCTGTCACTCAAAGGATTAAATTCTTGAGCTTTTTTTCAATGAAAAATCTCCCAGTACTGCAAGTTCTGTTGTTGTACTCAACAGGAAAAGGCTTAAAACATAAAGGGGGGATTCATTTAGCATTTAGTGGTGATAAAAAGATGATAAAGTGGAGATAACTTCTCCAGTTTATCACTTCTCTGGTTCCTATTTTATTCTACAGAGCCTATTCACTAATAATTCTTCAGCTTTGGACATATTAGTGAATAGGCTCCATAGAATAACATAGGAAGTGGAGAAGTCATCTCCACTTTATCACCTCTTTATCATTGCTTAGAGAATCTCTCCCTTTATGTTTTAGGGCTTTTCCATCAAAGGAACTTGTTATTGCTCAAGCATTTAATCCTTTAAGCGACAGAGGTGTGCACAACGAATTGTGAAGCAATGTGTTGCGTACCCCTCTGGCATTCAAAGAGTTCAATTAAACTGTTAGCAACAATTGTCCAAAATCCATTCTTTTTATGTTGTGCTTTATGGATGAGCCTGTGGCTTGAACTACAGCTCTCCACAGTAGGTGCTGCAACAATAGAATCTGCAGTTTATTTAAAAAAAAAAAGTTTCAGCAGGAATAACTTTAGAATCAAAACCTCCCAGAAGTGGAAGTAACCTTATAATTCCAAGCTGAAACAGCTTACTGCTCCTTTAGGTACGGCAGAATCAAGAACCTGAGGCTTGATTTAACCCTTTGAGTGCCAGAAGAGCATCCAACGCATTGCAAAGCAATGCATTGGATACCCTGCTGGCATTCAAAGGGTTAAAACATTATTCCAAAGTAGCGGTGCATCTTCCCTTTCTCTTAAGTAAAACATGACTTAAAGGGATAGTAATGTTTCATAATAAAAGCAGCTCTAATTAATCATCATAGTATTTGGACCTTGGAGTGTTATTTCAATTCAGTTGTAGTTCAAGAGTAATTCAATGACAAAGTATCCCCCTCCCGCCCCTTTTACTGATGTAACACTGCTCAGCCAGATCAGAAGGGAGGTGCCCAGGTAGACTGCAGAGAGGGACAATCTTCAATTAAGATAAGTGGGGCAGGGTTTTCATTGTTCTCATAGGAACAAGATTGTCCCCTTCTGTTATCTGTCTGGTCTGTGGACTGCATTCCACATCTGAGAAGAGATGGCTTACACTAGGTAAAAGGGGCGGGAGGGGAAACTTTGCTTGTGAATATCTCTCAGACCATAAAGGTCTGAGAGATAAGACTTATATCGTTCATCATCTTTTTTTAATGCCTACAAAATAAAGATAAAATGAAGTATTACTATCCCTTTAAATTATATTATAGGCAATTCACAAATTGCACTCTTGCCAAAACTCAGCACATGTAAACCTTTTGTCCCTGTTATATCTTTTCTGCATTCATTTATCTCATATTGCTTGCTTAGTCCTGTGCATATAAAGTGTTTGAGATCTCTATCCATCTAAGGAGATAATGGTCATTCAGTATTGTGCCTTACTATACATAACTAGCTTTATGGAACCTTTTCTGGTTGTAAAGATTTGAACGGTCATGACCACAAGATTAGACAAGGTAAAAATGTAACATCTTAATGTTATTTTTTTTTTATTTAATTGTCAAGAGATGCCACTAAAACTTGGTTATTTTCATGCAAACTCCTTTGATAGTGATAGGCACCAGATTCTACCAAAGGGGTGGATGTTAAGTTTAAAAAATTCTAGATATGCATTGAAAAAATAGATTAAACCCTTGGATCTTGAGAGGTCACCACAATACAATGAAAGCCTCTCTAGCACCCAAAAGGTTAATGTGGAACACTGTTTGTTTAAAGGGTGACATGCCTAGCAGTAAAATAAAAAGGATGTATATTTTTAGTGATAAAAATTGGATGTGATGTGGTATAAGGAAATTATTTCTACTTCCTATTGTATCAGAGAACAGATGGGGAGCCACAAGAAAAGGCTCTGAGGGCCACATGTGACCCACTACTAACTTTGATGCTACCGAAGATTAAAATGCATTGGAGCAAATCTGGAGGAAACCAGCGTCACCATATAGAACAATAAAAAAATTCCCGTTGATTAAAATGGTAAGAATAAAATGCAGTGGAACAATTCTGGAGGAAACCAACTTCACCATATCCTATCCTATAATATAAAAGGCCAGATGTATGTTTGTCCGATGCAGTCATGCACAGTACAGACTGCCTAAATGCAGGCCAATGCAGTCATGCGCAGTAGAGACTGCCTGAACGGAGATGTTTGTCCAATGCAGTCATGCGCAGTAGACACTGCCCGAACACACAGAATGCTGGGAGGTGTAGTTCTGCAGTTTTACGCACTTTGGCCCCTGTACACGGGCTTTTACACTAGTATAATATAAAAGGTCAGATGTATGTTTGTCCGATGCAGTCATGTGCAGTAAAGACTGCCCGAATGCAGGCCGATGCAGTCATGCGCAGTAGAGACTGCCGAACGCAGGCCCATGCAGTCATACGCAGGAGAGACTGCCCAAACGCAGGCTGATGCAGTCATGCTTAGTAGAGACTGCCCAAACGCAGATGTTTGTCTGATGCAGTCATGCGCAATAGACACTACCGGAACGCACAGAATGCTGGGAGGTGTAGTTCTGTGGTTTTATGCACTTTGGCCCGTGTACACGGGCTTTTACACTAGGAGAACAATAAAAAAATTCCCATTGCTTAAAATGGTAAAAATAAAATGCATTGGAGCAACTCTGGAGGAAACCAACTTCACCATATAGGACAATAAAAAAAATCCCCATTGATTTAAATGGGAAGAATAAAATGCATTGGAGCAACTCTGGAGGAAACCAACTTCATCATATAGGACAGTAAAAAAATCCCCATTGAATTAAATGTAATTTATAACCCCTTGAATGCTAAAGTGGTCATGGTAGATCTCTCTAGCATTCAAGGGGTTAAAAGCTCCATTTAAATCAAAGCAAAGTATAGAAATTTTTAGTTGTGGCCTTCAGTACATCTGGTCTGCTCCAGAAGAGCTCAAGTTTGTCTTTATACACAAGACTCAATATTTCATAATGTGCCTCTAGTGTACAATGGGTTACGTTCGTATCTGTATTGCAACAGCACAAAATATTTTCAAAATAAATGAGTTTGTTTCTCTGAAATAACTATGAATTTGTTGCAGATCAAATAAGAAAGAAATGGGGGAAAAAAGATACTATCAAAGATCCAAAAATACTTTTCATTTTGAGGACATATCACTGAATTTCAAAGCCACTGATAGAGTCTCAGCTCTTTCTCTATTATCCATTGAAAGCAGCCGGTGCCAGAAGCAGACTGTGCTAGATTATATTCCTCATAAGATGGTCAACGATATATATATCTGATCTTCAACCTCTATTGATTGACCAATTTCGCAAGCAAAGACTGGTGAAATGAAGCTGAAATGAACATCATGCTTTAACTCATTGAACCTATCAGGCCTGAGTTAATCTCACTGCCCACTGTCTCTGATAGAATTCAATTGATCAATCATGTTTTGGTGATAGTACCATTTCACTGGTTTATTGCTTCTTCATTTCAAGGCTTGACCTGTTGGATATACTCAGGCCAGCTGTCCTTTTTTTAAGATGTACACAGATCACTTTTTGTGTGCCACAATGGACTTGCTGCCCATGCATATCTGAACTTATCCCCCGAAAACAACATTGAATTGAAAATAAATGTTATTGTCTAATAAAAAAAGCATACATATATATATATATATATATATATATATATATATATATATATATATATATAGTGAGAGAGAGAGAGAAAGAGAGAGAGACAGATAGATATGAAAGAGAGATGTTTGTGTGTGTTTTTCACTTTTCTTGCATCCCAAAAAGTCCCATTAGTGCTGCTTCAATACCTCACAGATTAACATTTTTGTGGAAAGTGAACCTGGATATTTACACAAAGGATTCTGGGAATGCTGACTTCTTCCTACATTTTCAATACACATATATCATGTATTTAAATGACGGTGTTGGTTAAACATGTAATAACTCTTTAAAGGAAAATATCACCCATTAGTGTCATTAACCTTGCTTTACTCAGTACATATATATATATATATATATATATATATATATATGTTGTTTTTTTTTGTTTTTTTTTTTAAATGAAAGTATTTTACCAGGAAGTATACATTGAGTTTGCCTCTCGTTTTCAAGTATGTCCTGGGTGCTCATTTTATCTACATCAGAAGTGTAAAAGGCTGAGTTGACTGGTTGGACTAGAACTTGCAACCCTGAGATTTGACCAGATTCTAAAGCTGGTGCATTAAACAGGTGATCTATCTCACCAGCAATAATTAAAATGTACTGCTCTTTCCACTAAATGGTAGAAACCTGCCTAAACCCGTAAATATTTCACTGCCTAAACCCTACATATTTCCCTTACTAATGGAAAAAAACACAACACTGCAAATATACAGAACATAAAGAATAGTCAAAGCAGACACCATGGGGGAGATTCCTTAAGCGGTGATAAAGTGGAGATGACTACAGTTTATCACTTCTACAGTTCCTATGTTATTCTATGGCGCCAGAATTTCCTCAACTTTGGAGATCTTAGTGCATAGGCTCTATAGAATAACATAGGAATTGGAGAATTGATATCACTGGAGAAATCATCTCCACTTTATCACTTCTTTATCACCGCTTAGTGAATCTTCCCCCATATGTTATACCATGTGAACAGGACTACTGTGGGGAATTGGTTTCTCAAGATGTGTTTATCACATTGATAATAATGCTACAGTAAAGCTGCTCATGTGAATATATACTGTTGTTCTGATTAACTGCATAGCTGGTAGTGAAAAGTTATTTTGCATACACTTCCATCACTAAGAGGATTAAAAGAGAACTCCCTAAAATCGCCCAACACACTAATGGCACTTTTGAATTTTGCCATTGTGACTTTGTTCAAGAGATAATATATTCAATCAGTTATGGATATCATGTTCATTAAGATGGACATGATATTTATTGGCAGGGTTTTCAAACTAAAGCAGGCAGAGTGCCTGATGTTAATTTACCCTTTAACCCTTTGAGTGCCAGAGATCATTGCTTTGCAATGCACTGCATACATCTCTGGCACTCAGGGCTAAGGACAAGAGAGGAGCACAACTCATTGCAAAGCAATGGTCCTTAAAGGGTTATGATTACCATGTGAAGTGAACAGAGGTTGAGATCATGTGATCCTGTTAACAACTGTTTGTGTTGGCCATTAAAATGTTCTGGCCAAAGTAAGGTATGTGAAGGTGTTATTATTAGATGTTAGTTCCCCTTTAAAGGTAAATTCTGTTTAGCTGCCCTCATTTTTTCCGTTTTATTATTTATTTTTATATTTTTTTCTTTTTTTTTGTTTTTTTTCACGTGGATCATCTGGTCCACTGCCCAGAATTCTTGCTGCTGGTCTCAACGCTGAAACACCTCCCCCATGCTCCTGAGAAAGCTGGCATCAGTTGTAGCCATAACAAACTCAATTGTTCTCAGCAGTGCACCAACAAATAGAGTCATTAATTACGGTCTCTCTCTTGCCCGCCGTTGGCTGCAGTGGCAATCAATGTGAAACCGCTCATTGCCTTCTCTCAGGGAGCGGAGACAGATGCCATAAAAACAAACTATAGCACAAGAAGATTCCCTGCCAGTGAGGCAGCAGCAAGCTGTAACCAGTAACAGAAATCCTGCTGCTTCTGTGTGTGTGGCTACATTTATTTGGGCTGCATCAAACATGGGGGAAGGTATCCCATTAAGCGATTATTTTTATCTTATAACGTCAATTTACTTATACTGATTGGCTTCCTGCAGCCAAATATCAATTAAATTGCAAATGCCTGCAGAAGCGTATTTTCTCTGTCTCTTCCATTTCCACAACCCTCTTCTTTTTTTTCTTCACTGTGTTCTAACATAATTTAATTTATTTCCCTTTCTATATCTCAAAAGGAAATCTACTCCTAGAAGACCGTTTGCCCTCTGCTCTGGGTAGTTGAGGTTGCTTGGCTCACATTCGATACCAAGAGAATATTATCCCTTCCACATAAAGGAATAGGCCAACACAAATTGTGTATGTTGCTTAAATGTTTTGGACTTTAAATACAGCACACATTGTTGTGCTTGTATTTCATTAACTCACTATGTGCTTAATGTTCTTACTTCAATGCATTCTTCATTTTTGAAAGATTAGTTTATTAACGGGAGACACTTACAACATCCCCAGAGACCATGCTCTAATTTTCCTTGTTTTTTTTCTCTGTTTAAATTGATCATCAGTGTGTGCTTTAATGTGTTCTAAATGATGTAAGTTCTTGTAGCTGATGAAAAGCTGAAGCGTTCCCCTGTATGTGTTTGATAAACAGATGTAATCAATAAATTACCTTTTTTCACCCCCATGGGGGCAAGAAAGGTCTCCAACATGTTGCTTCTCAATGCTAGCATTCAAGGGGATACAGATTATACTAATTCTAAATATTTATTTTGGTTCTCCAGTCAGATCAAATCAAAGACTAGACACAGAACATCTTATACACAGAAACATTTTTCAGAGTAATTTGTTTGTAAATTAAAAAATATTTTTGAATTAGGACAAAGGTAGTACATTGTCAGTACATTGACTGGTTGATGATGATGTGAGTTATAGTCCCAATAAAAGCTAGAGGTTAAACAATTGGCTACTCTTGAGTTAGGATTTCTGGATTCCACTGTGGTGACTGACAGAGGGATGCAAACACTCTGTTTAGTCTCTAACACATTGCAGTAAAAATGCTTTGTAGATCATCCATGAATCCAATGTTCTTTAGATTTCTAAAATCAGTTGAAATTATGTTCAAATTTCAGTATTTTCAGAATCACAACAGACTTTTAAAATTAGGGTCAAACAGGGTAGGCTAGGTTCCAAAATGACTACGGTCAACCTAAAGCATTATTAGTGCCCCATGCAGCACTATTACTAGTAGCGAGAGTAACACCATTACATGAAACAAGGCCTGGGATTTTAAGCCTGAGACATGGGGCTTTATTCGCATGGTATTTTTGCAATGGCAATGCCTTCACTGTCAGATGAAGTATATGAAAACAGATGTAATAGTTAAATGCAAACTATACTTATAGAAATAAGTGCTTGTAAAATGTTTAACAGACCCATTTGCCTATGTCTTTCATACAGCAGTTAGCTATACCTATTTATATACTTTTTGTTTAGTATCATCAGTTGCCAATATTTGCTGTGCACCATACTATTGCTGTGCCTAGTTTTCACCTCTACACGATAAACATTAGGCTTTATCAGTCTTAATGAGATCAGCCATGGAGAGAGCCCTGCCCTTAATTCCATGAAAACCTTCTCAACGTAGCAGTTTGTCCCTGTTCCGCTACAGATTACAACAATGGTCAAATGAAAAAAAGGACTGCTATATGAAGACAACATTGCAAAACAAATTGTTCTATTAAATAAATGAGCCACAGTCTTCATGGACATAGTTTGCATTTAAAAAGGAAATGTCACCTTAAAACAGCTTGGGAAATTTTAAAACATCTTGCAAATAAGCCCCATGTCTTCCTATACACCATTATCATGCATAATTAAAAAAATACATATATATGTCAGCCATAGTGATGTTTAGTATAGGAGATACCTGCCCTCGTTGTTAGAAAATCATCCTTTTTCCCTCCCACTCATTATCAAATTGTCCCTTCAGACAACCCCAGCATAGTTAGCACCTTGATTGCCAAAGAGGTATGTGACTTTCTTTGTGCACCTATCTAACAATCAAAGGGTTAAACAAGCATTTAACCATTTGACTCAGATGCTGTGAGTGTCAGAGGGATCTGCGCACGCCTAGCACTCAAAGGACCAAGGCATCTGACTTCTAATCATAAAACACAAATAGGACAAACACTATAGCACCACCAGGATCCTATATATATAACAATATTTTGTTGTTTTTCTTCATCCTTTCTTTTATTAACCCTTCCACTACTCACATGCTGAAAGCTGTTTGCTCTTTTACTGCAAATGCCTGCTGTAGCCTGCTTGGCAGCTGGTGAATTAAATCACTGATTGCATTGACTGCTCTCTCCTAGGATTCATCAGCAGTTCACTTTAGTCTTTCTTGTATATTATACCTTCACATGGCAGGAGTATATAATACACTGTTGATAAGCATTTTAGTTCCCTGCATAAAACAGAGTTACACGTTTTTGTTTGAAGGCTAAAATGGGAAATGAGTAATATGGAAATCAATGGATTACAGGCATAACTAGAATCTAGAAAAAATGTAATTTATTGATTACAGGCATAACTAGAATCTATTGGACCCTGGCGTAGATGGGGTCCCATTTGGTGCCTGGACCTTGGTACAACTGCACCCTCTGCATACCCTGTAGTTACACCCTTGATAGCCACTGTGCTAGTCACTGCTGCTAATGTTGAGCGAGCGTGCTCGGCCGATGCTCGGATCGGCTCGAGCATCGCTCTGCTCGGCACATGGCGGTACTCGTACGAGTACCGCCATGTGCTCGCCCGACATGTTCGGGTTGCGGGGATCTGTGCCGGAAGAGGCACAGATCCGAAGACGCTCCGCTGGACCACCAGGGAATGGAGGTACAGGGGCATTGCGGAGATGAAGGGGGCATAGCGGAGATGAAGGGGGACATTGTGGAAGAGGGGCATAGACTCTATGCCCCTCTTCCACAATGTCCCCCTTCATCTCCGCTATGCCCGTCTGTCACAATGTGCCCCTTCATCTCCGCTATGCCCCTCTTCCACAATGTCCCCCTTCATCTCCTCTATGGCATAGAGGAGATGAAGGGGGACATTGTGGAAGAGGGGCATAGCGGAGATGAAGGGGCACATTGTGGAAGAGGGGCATAGAGTCTATGCCCCTCTTCCACAATGTCCCCCTTCATCTCCGCTATGCCCCTCTTCCACAATGTCCCCCTTCATCTCCTCTATGGCATAGAGGAGATGAAGGGGGACATTGTGGAAGAGGGGCATAGCGGAGATGAAGGGGGACATTGACCAGGCACCCTCCGCTCATCAGAGCAGGGGGTGCCTGGTTTGATGCTCGAGTGCTCCCATTCATTTGAATGGGGCTCGGGTGCTCGGCCGAGCACTCGAGCAGCAGGGGGTGCTCGGTCAGAGCACCCGAGCACCCGAGCATCGCGGTGCTCGCTCAACACTAACTGCTGCACATAAGAACAATTCCATCTTCAGATTCTATTTAACCCATATGCCTGACAGATCAGCAACAGAGCCACATGTTGACATGAGAGAAGAAGCTTTGGGGAATCCCTATCCTGCTGGATTAAATGTGAATAAAGCCCCATGTCTCAGGCTTAAAATCCCAAGCCTTGTTTCATGTAATGGTGTTACTCTCGCTACTAGTAATAGTGCAGTCATGCTGCATGGGGTACTAATAATGCTTTAGGTTGACAGTGGTCATTTTGAAACCTAGCCTACCCTGTTTGACCCTAATTTTAAAAGTCTGTTGTGATTCTGAAAATACTGAAGTTTGAACATAATTTCAACTGATTTTAGAAATATAAAGAACATTGGATTCATGGAAGATCTACAAAGCATTTTTACTGCAATGTGTTAGAGACTAAACAGAGTGAAGATTTTTGCATCCCTCTGTCAGTCACTACAGTGGAATCCAGAAATCCTAACTCAAGAGTAGCCAATTGTTTAACCTCTAGCTTTTATTGGGACTATAAATTACATCATCATCATCAACCAGCCAACGGCTGGGAGTTTTAGTTCCCAACAGCTGGAGGTCTGACAATGTACTACCTTTGTCCTAATTCAAAAATATTTTTTTAATTTACAAACAAATTACTTTGAAAATTGTTTCTGTATATAAGATGTTCTGTGTCTAGTCTTTGGTTTGATCTGACTGGAGAACCAAAATAAATACATAGAATCAGTATAATTTGTATCCCCTTGAATGCTAGCATTGAGAAGCAACATCTTGGAGACCTTTCTTGCATCCATGGGGGTGAAAAAAGGTAATTTATTGATTACAGGCATAACTAGAATCTATTGGAGCCTGGCGCAGATGGGGTCCCATTTGGTGCCTGGACCTTGGTAAAACTGCACCCTCTGCACATCCTGTAGTTACACCCTTAATAACCACTGTGCTAGTCACTGCTGCACATAAGAACAATTCCATCTTCAGATTCTATTTAACCCATATGCCTGACAGATCAGCAGCAGAGCCACATGTTGACATGAGAGAAGAAGCTTTGGGGAATCCCTATCCTACTGGATTAAATGCTAAATGCATTTGACCATTTATGGGCCAAAGAAATGTGAAATGTGTTACTATGTACTACACACATACTTGGAACACAAAGGATTAAATATGCACTTAGGCTGGAGATAGAAGGGGTAAATCAGCTGAGCTTGTGCCGGTTGTGCTAGCTCATAACTGCATAGCACAAAAAAGAAAAAAATGCTAATTGTTTGGGGGGAAAAATACATTTTTTAACCCTTTGAGTGTGGGAGGGGTTTTGCTTTGGATACCCCTCTGACACTCAAAGGGTTAATAAATAAAACAACTGTAACACAACATATGGATAATTCTGCAAAATTGCTTTAACCCCTTAACCCTCTGAGCGACAGACAGGTATGAAATGCATTGCTTTGCAATGCATTGCGTACCCTCTGGCACTCAAAGGGTTAAGGACTGGCCACGCGCACTCAAGGCCGACACATAAGGTCCACGGAGCATTTTTTTTAAATCTGATTAACCCTTTGAGTGCCAGAGAGGTACGGAATGCATTGCAAGTCATTACGTTCCTTACCCTTCTGCCACTCAAAGGGTTAAGGGCTCCCCAAGTGGTGTGCAGCTGCGCTGTGAGCCCTGAAATTCAAGACGGTCCTGGCATGTCATACGTCCTTATCGCATGTTGTTTTAAGGTAACCATTCCCCTTTAATGCTAGCTAAAAAAAGCACCAATCAACAACGTGTTCTGGATTTCCTGAGATGTAGAATGTAGCGGGTGCCTGTATGATAGCTGAATTCAATCATGATGAATTTAAAAAAGGGATCTTCAACTCAGTTTTGGTAAGGAATGAAGACACATATAATATTAGAAGATGGACAGTAAAAAGAATATTGACCATATGTCTGCTATTGACAAACATCATTCATTCCACAGCTGATCCTTTTCATGATCACTTTATCATTTAATGGCAGTTTTCTTACCAATTCCACGGAAGGCACTTTGGCAATTGTGTGTATTAGAACTCCTATGACACTGAGATAACAGAGGATGGTGTGAATAGAAACTAGATGGGAATCATTCAGAGAGATCTGGACTTCATTGTTTTCTATCTTCCTTCTCCCCTCCAACACTCTCATCAGCTCTGTCACAATTTGCTATCCTTTTTCTATTTCGAAAGCAGTTACATGCCTTTTGATAGAGGAGCATTACACTACCCTTCATATAGCAGAATAAACCCTGAAATAGACAAATGCTACGGTACACAACATCTACCATTTTCACCTTCTACAGTTCATTGTACATTTAAAGGAACGCTATCAGTAAAGTTGGTTAAAGTACTTGTTAATACCATATACTTACAGCCAGCATCTGTAACAATTACTTATTTTATGTTAGATCCGTAAAATATAATCCTAAAGATGCTTTTTTTTTTACCCTTTGACTGCCAAAGGGGTACGCAACGCATTGCAAAACAATGCATTGTGTACCTCTGGCACTCAGTGGGTTAAGGCTGGTGTAGATTGCCTTATTCATACAGCATTTGGTTACTTTTGTTTGTGCTGTCTGCTCAGAGAGATAAGATTTAAGGTAGTGACTACTGATATCATAAAAAAAATGCTATTACCTTATTCCAGCCCCTTTATAGACAATACGCCACTAGCTCTTCTCAGATACAAATCAAGAGTGCTTAATGATATGCAATGCAGCCTTACTGGAGGCTGCTATTGCAGCTTATGTGTGCCTGCATTTTTGCTACCTTGTGCAAATGTTCTCTCCAATGCAACTTTTTATTTCTATTTAAAATACACTACAATAGAGGTAAGCAATTGTTACATTTCCAAATGCTGAGAACTCCAGCTCCAATCATCTTCATCGAATTGTTGAGGATGCTGGAGTTTGTAGTTCCTGACAGATGGAGGTCCAGCAACTTATTACCGCTTGTCCCAGAAGATATATAGCAAAATAGCCTCAACTTATATTTTAAGGACCAGAGGACCACAAGTAGTTTTACCCTGAAGGACCACATAGACTATATTCAGGGAGCCGGTACATTGAGCGATCACATGTAACAGCTCGCCGAAATATAGACTGAAACTGATTGCTCCGGTCTTGGAACAGTCAGTTTTATACTCCCTGCATGATCACATCAAGTCAGCATGAGTGCTTTGATAAAAAAAAATAATGACATGCCAGGACTGTCACCGGTCCTTAACGCACAGACACTCATGACGGTCCTAGAAAGTCACTGGTTATTAAGGGTTTAACCCTTTAACCCCCTTGATGTGCAAGGACCCTCACTCTGGTCCTGGCACTTAAGGACCGGTGACAGTCCTGGCACATCATGGAATTCTGGGATGACAGTGTAGTTGCCATAGTTAAAATCATGAAAAAAAAAATCTGTTGTCCTCAACAGCCTGGCAGTCGTTAAGGGGTTAAGCACCAGAGGGGTATGGAAAGCACTGCTTCATAATTTCTTGCTCACCCCTCTGGTCTTTAAAGTGTTAATATGAAACGATAGGCCATGCACAAGTAAGTGCAAGCATATAATGTGTATAAGCAAGACAGATGTGAACACTAGTCAGAGCTTGCTTGAGTGAGCTTCCTAGAAATTGTACACTAGCTTCCAGCTGTGCAGTCCAATGAAGGGATATTCAGGGACACAGAGACTGATGTATAAAGAAGAACTGAAGCAATTCTGGGGTAGACAAACTGCACCATAGGAGACAAATAAAAAATCCCCATTGATGTAACCCTTTGAGTTCCAATAATGGATGCAGAGTATTACAACGCAATGTGCTGGATACCTCTCTAGCACGCAAAGGGTTAAATGTGGTTTTTAACCCCATGAATGCCAGAGAGGTCTCTAATGCATCGTGAAGCAATGCACTGAAGACATCTCTAGCAACCAAGGGGTTAATTCTATGAAAAGTGTTCAGTGGTTTTAACCCCTAATTTCTCCACATTTATATAGATGTTTCTACATTGCTAACACTGAGATGTAGCATTGAAGCTGATAACTGAGTCTATGTTAAACTTTCCCACACACGCCTCTTTTTCATGGGCAACAAAACTGATGTAGGCCTCTGAGACACCTGGTAATAGACACCTTTATTTCAGATTATTTTATTATTTGTCAATATGTATTATTATTAACTGCAACTGTCAAAGTAGCATTTATTATTGGTTTATCATACAACTTCATGTTATTTAGAAAGGCCATGAAATGCTATATTTCCTCAGACAGAATAACCAAAAAGTACAGTCACTGGGGGAGATTCACTAAGCAGTGATAAAGAGGTGATAAAGTGGAGATAACTTCTCCAGTGATATCACTTCTCCAATTCCTATGTTATTCTATGGAGCATATGCACTAAAAAAGTCTTCAGCTTTGGAGATCTTAGTGAATAGTCTGAACAGAATAACACAGGAAATGGAGAAGTGATAAGCTGGAGAAGTCATCTCCACTTTAAAGGGATAGTAATACCTAAAATGTAAAAAAAAATATGTTGTAGGGTTTATCCCCCTGAGTAAAACAAGAGTACTCCCACTGCTGAAAGATGTTTCATTCAAAAGTTATTAATTTTCAAAGTTGAATTTTTTAGGTGCAATATCACAGTGGCCTGAAATTTTACAGTGGCGCTGTTGCTACACGATCCTATGGAGATATATGGTCCTGAGACCAGAGCTGTCCATAGGATCGTGTAGCAACAGCGCCACTGTACAATTTCAGGCCACTGTGATATTGCACCTAAAAAATTCATCTTTGAAAATTAATAACTTTTGAATGAAACATCTTTCAGCAGTGGGAGTACTCTTGTTTTACTCAGGGGGATAAACCCTACAACATATTTTTTTTTACATTTTAGGTATTACTATCCCTTTAACACCTCTTTATCACCTCTTAGTCAACCCCCCCATGATATCATTCATTGGTGTCAATCACTCTGAAATCCACTGCAAGTGCACGTCCCTAAAAATCAAGACTATGCCATATTCAGTTAATCATGACATGACTAACAGACCAAGGCAGTGCAGGTTTTGGGATGTTCCTGATTCTGCATATATGCTGCACTCTTTATCTCAGTCATTTTTTACTAGAACACCTGAGCAAAATCAAGGATATACCAAAAATGTTAATATAGGTAAAGTAGGGTACCGTGTTTGCCTTAGAAAATGCAGGAGACTAGCAGAGTAGAAATGCAACTTTTATTGGCTGAGTGGCTCTAGGATGTAAGCTAACAACTATGTCTCTTCTTTAGAAATAGAAAGAATGTTTGGAGAAGAGACCTTATTGTCTTGAAAGCTTGCACCCTAGAGCAACTCAGCCAATAAAGTTATAATTTTTACTCTACTAGTCTATTGCAAAAATGTTGATGTCGCTACGCTTAATGAATGTATTTTGACACCGCTTTCAGTCATCTATTCCAGTCATATGTGTTCTACAAGATTAAATTATAAAGACCCAATTAATTTCCTTCTTATGTAGCCTTATCATTATCTGAATACTATAGTATAGAATTTTTTGGTGATGAAAAAAGGCATATTAATTCCCATATTTCTGTAGCAAGTTTTTTTTCAAGTAAATAGTTGTCTGCTTTTATTTATTTGTTTGGTTTATGTTTTTTAATTTAATTTGTT